>WHYT01015250.1:143542-272281 GCA_009806455.1 Tetrax tetrax | reverse complement strand
CCTTTTTTTTTTTTTTTTCTTTCTCCCTCTCACCCTCTTTTGCTACTATTATTCTGACTTTGTAACTATTATTTAAGCGAGAAGAGCATTTTAAGTAGAATTTTATGAAAGATGTTCCTTGACATGCCTATAAAAAAAATGCAATTTCCAAACAAGGTTTGTAATCGTTGTTATGCTGTATCATATACAGTGCATCTAGATTTAAATAAAGACTATGAACATCAAAATGAACTGGAGCCAGAAAGTGCCAGAGGGAAAGAATGGAAACCCAGCATTGAGGGGAAAATGTGAAGTTTATAATGAGAGCAAAACTTTATCCCTGTGAACATACTTGTTATTCCTCCTCCTTCTTTGCCCAATTTAATAAAATCTTGGAGAACTTTCAATCCTGCACAACTCCTGATTTTTAATGAAAACTGATGAAAGAGATTAGAGATCTATGAGCTTGTAATCTCTTTCATAAAGTGAATAGTTTGCTACACATCAGAAACTGCTCCTGCATAAAAATGCCTATGAAATGCAATCTTTAAAGAAATCCCCACGATGTTTATTCTTGTTTTATTGGATGTGAAGCTGCTAAATCTAATATTCTCTGGATGTTCTTGGATTCATGTTTACACTGGAAAACAGAGATTGTCAAAGCATCTGTCTTCATTTTCTGACTGCCATTGACTTGCTGTGGGCAGCAAGTCACCGTCATGTCCCTCTGCTACAAGAACAGCATTACCTCTCCGTGCCGTGTAGTTTGTGTCCCTGTAGTGCTGAATACTACTCAGCTGTCACACAGCGCGTTGCAGCTGGGGATGCTCAGGTCCGTGAAGCGCTTTGAGCTCTGCAGATTTCAAATTGGGCCCATGGTACAAAGCTGCTAGTGACTTTTTTGTAAATACTTGTTGGTTTGAAGGGGAGAGGGAAGTCAGACTGTGGTGTAGTCAGTAGTAAATGTGTATAAACATATTTTCCCCACTCGTAGATTGGGAAAATTAGTGTTTGTTTAGTCCTCACTGCCCCATCAGTGGTGCTTAGTGATGTCCCTGGGAAGAGCGCTGGCTCCGTGCACCGCCTGCCCATGCAGCCCTGCCTGTTCCTGCTGAAACTTCCCTGCTGCACTCCAGGCTCCACTGAGTCCTTGCGTACCTCACTCCTTTCCTGTCCTTGAGACCGCGAATCTCCAGGGCCGCCTGCCATTGCTGCAGGCTGCAAAGTGGCCCCCGCTGCCCCTCTGCAGCGAGTCCCTGTGCTCTCACACACGTTACAGCTACTTGCAGCAAGGCTTTGCCTTACCTGGTGTACAAAAACTCTGGACACGTGTGCTGGAAAACACCAGAGACACTGCTCCTGCAGCAACCCGGGGTCAGAAATGGGCCGTACACAGCATTTCCAGCCTCCCTGTTTCCAGTTCTGTCAGTGCCGACAGGTCCGACATCCCAAAGGCAGCTACAATGTGAAGGTGGCTGTTTCTTGACAGTTTCCCAATATGTAAGGCAAATTTCTGTCTTTTGTGAAATCTTACTGTGGTTGTAGCTTAAAAAAATATATATTGAGTCAATTGATCTTAGTGTAGGCTGAGCTCCTGCGATGTCCCTGTGAGGTACTGTTCTGTACGGGTATTCAAACTTGGCTCTTTGAGGAGGGCTTTCTCAGCACACAAAGGCTACTGCAGAGGCAAGGTTTCATCTGGAAACACGACCTGCCAAATGAACCAGCTCTGGTGACATGTCTGCTCTTTGCTGCCATCTGTACTCAAAGCCCCCAGAAGGCTGAGGTGAGTCCCCATCTCTGCTGGAGTCAGTGGGAGTTTTTTTTTTGACTCCATCTTTTTTGGAGAAGGACACTTAGCTGTGGTAGTAGTGACAAAATACACATCAGAGGCCCTGATTCATATCCTTCTGTAACGAAGAGGTTGAACGTATCCCCACCAGCGCAGCAACTCCTGGAACAAGACGTTACTCACAGTGAGGATGGCAGGCTGAAACCTTACATCATTTTACACTGTCTGATATCGCTGCTCATGACTGGCCATCAAGTTTAATTGAAAGCACTTGGTACAGTCCTAACCTAAAATATTAAAGCTTAAGGCTGAGAGGCAGAAGCACATAAGTGATGTATGACAATGTTGATGGCCAATTTCCATGTTTGAGGTGTGATTCATGGGGATGCTGCCTGGGAAGCGTTTATATCCAGCCGTAACAAACATAAACAGAGTGACACAGTTTATTAAGCCAGAGGCAAATGTAAATCATGAAAGGCTGCTGTGTAAAACAGCATTAAACATGTCCCATTACATGATGTAAAACACATTTTGTAGCTGCTTAAATATAATGCTCCTTCCCCTCCTTTAATTCCTTGGTGCTTTAAATGTCTATTTCATGAGATAGGAAAATAATAAAATACAAATTTCACTTATGTATGCTAATGTTCTGTAATCAATATAAAAATGAGAGAAAATAATGTAACTGGGAGGGATGCAGATCTCTAAATAAAATTGCCAGGAAGGGAGAATCATTTTGCTGAATAAGTGGGGGCTAACCACATCTTCCTGCTTGTAGGTGGCAATCACACACAGGCTTTGCAGGACTGAGGCACAGATGTGGATGTAGAAGTAAAACTGCACCAGCAGAAGGCTGGGACACTGAGGGCCAGAAGTAGATCTCTTAAACTAAGCCGTTGCCTAGCGTGTTGCAGGTTTTTCTATCCTGTTGTAGTTTCATTGCTTCCAGTAAGAGGAACGAAGGCTGTCACAACTGACAAAAGCAGCTGTGCAATTATTTTCTAGGTGCACTAGAGAGATCTTGAACCTCTACAGACGCACATGGTTTTGATAACACGAACTATTAATCACCCATCATTGGCATAGCTATAGTTTTCCTGGGTGGCCTGGACAGCTCAGCAGAGTTCCCCATGCAGGGCCAGTATTTAAGGGTTTCTTTTGAAGCATTCTTGCTGTTGAAAACCCCTGGCCCTGTTTTGACATGCACCAATGCGCAGTTTCTTGGTGCACACGTGCAATACCAACTGCAGCGCGTGACCTCGTGCTCTTCTCTGTGGGCTACCACATCAATCCTACCTGAAAGTTTAATGCCATAAAAACAGAAATGTAAGAAATATTCAGAGTGCCTTGGCTTTTAGTAGAGTAATTTCACTCTTCTGGCATTTCAGTGTTACTGAAAAGCTTTTGCAGAGAGGATTTATCTTTCCTGATACAAGGGAATTTAAATATACTTAAAAATTCACTGAGCTTCCACTGATGTTGCATGATTAGCTTTGTTTCATAAACTTTGCTTTCTTAAGTACATTTTTTTTTCCAATATATGAGGATCAGACTATTTGCAGTCAGATATTTTTCAAAATTTCGTGTATGACTGAATGCAGAAATCATCCTTGTAGTACACACTGTCAGGCACCTGCTGTATGTGCCAGTGGGCCTGGTTTGGGTTGGATTGATGGTTTCTGGGTTCATCTGTGCAAAGCAGTGAGAAGTGGTTTGACTTTCTTTACTGCCTTGCTCTCCTTTTATAAGCAGCTGACTGGACCATTGTAGAAAGCAGAACAGTCTTGTGCCATTACCTTGTTATTTCTCATTTTTAAAGCATATCTGAATTGCGGTTATGACAAGGCGCAGAGGAAGAGGAACCTCTAAAAGCATGAAGGAAGCATTTAATAGGTGGTTTGTTCTGACTTACTGTTTAAAAATGGGGTTGGGAAGGAAATTGATTTCCTGTCCTGAAAAAAATATCTTCACTGTGGCAAAAAAAATATTTGACCTGTGCTGTATGTTGGGGCTAAAAGCCTCTTTGATGGAGACCTACCTGCTTGGCCAAAGGCAGCTTCCCAGGGTGTAGGGCACTCATTTGGGTTGATGCAGAGAGGACAGGAATCTAGACCAGGGTTTCAGATACCCCTGGCCAGCAGAGTAAAGATTTCCCACTTCTAGGTTTCTCTGAAACTCCTCCCAGGGTCTGAAATGTTTCCAGATGAAATGTTTTTTAAAATGGACACATTACTTTCTTTTTTGAGAAATTGGTATTTTCTGAGGGTGTTTTTTCTTCCGGATAGGCTGAAGACAATCAAATTCTGCTGTCAAGCCACAGAGGAGACTCATTTTGGAGAAAGATATATTGCTCCTGCAGTGAAAAGTATTCCCATTTATTCTGCAGTATTTATTGCACTCTCATATCCCAGTTCTTGTTAGTGTGCATTCAGTGGGAACCATCAGCCAGTTTCAGTGATAAACTACTGATTTCCAAACATACACAGTGCACAGCATAAGCAGCATAAAACATAATTCATAGCACCAATTAAAAATATTTACAGTACTATATTTCCTGTACAAATTTTAAACATAGCTTTCTCATCTTTTTTTCAAATCCTGTTTTGCATAAATTTGATTACAATTTGCAGCTCACAAACGTGGAGAATGGCAATGTTGGCTAGAATGTGATATAAGGGATTGGGAGGCATCGCAAGTTGCCGCTACTCATTTAGCCAAATCTATTCTTACTCCACGCTCTATTTTTTTTAAGCATTTGGGCTCTTTTTGTGAGTAAATGCTGTCAGAGGCGGTGGGAAGGACCTGTCCCACCCAGCGATGCACATGCTAATTACCAGGGTCCTGCTTGCTTTCTTCATGCATGAGAAAGAGCATCGTTCAGAGTTCAGGAATGGCAGAGGGCAGAATGAAGGAAAACAGAGTGCAGCCATCTCCCCTTTTGTGGGAAGCTTTACCAAGCCTTGTGACAAAATGACCTTTACAGAGAATTGCCTCAGAAATGGAAGAATTAAATGCATTAAAGACAAAGGTACTGCAGCCTTCAATAAGACCACTGCAGTTGTGGTACTTGCAGCTGCTGTTTTAAACCAAGGCTGTTTTCTCAAGGATGAATGGAAGTGGGGCTTTTCTCTCGAGCGCCCTCCTTTCTCACTGCTAAAGAGAAGGTATTTGCAGCCGCTCGCTCGGGAGGCCTGACCCAAGTAGAAAGGGTGAGGACAAAGCCAGTCAATGAGATTTCGGCTTCAAGCACCCTTGCATTTTAAGAGTTCTTATTTTAAGATTTTAGTGCAAAATGTCAGGAGTGTTTCCAAGAACAGCTGGCCTGAAGAGACTTTCATAACCTTGGACGATACAAATTGTAAGAGGTATTTCCTAGAATTTTTAGCAACAGCTAAATGAACCTAAAGGCAATGCTTCTTAAAGCGTTTTGGCTACATCTTGATCAGACTTGGAAAATAAACTTCTTTTCACTTTAATCTCCTTATGTTTTATGGTTGAAAATCCTTTTTAGGGTTTTTTTTAAGGGTAAGGGGTCTTCCTCTCAGAAGTAATTGCTCTGTAACAGGATAAACCACTGGCTCATACTTCTCTCCTAAGCAGGTCCCTCTTACGATGCGAGTCCCAGGCACAGGTATTTCATTCATGGCTGTGCAGCCGCTCTCCTGGCCCCTGCCTCGCTTGGCTTTGTGGCGCTGGGGAGCATCTCGGGGGAGAGGCAGCGATGCGAGCTGTAGGAGAATAACGCTGCCTCCGTGACTTCTTTGCTATCTTTGCCCATGAGACGCAATGAAGGTTCAGGAGATGTTACACTTGGCGAAATTTTCTAAAACTGATTTTGCTTGGCTTCTTTTTTCAGTGAGCATTTTTATGCACTTCCTATTATAGTCATTAGACTTGTGTGGCTGTTCCACCCCTACGTGCTCCACATTTGTGTTTTCCTCCTACCTTTTTAAAAATAGATATTTCAGCATTCTGTAGCATCACATTTGTTGCTGTGGAGATGATTGTGATGTTGCCAATGGAGATATGACTTCACTGACAACCTCTGAAGGAGGACAGAAACACGAAGACGCAGGGTGGCTTTATTTCTCCTCTGCTGCCCATTTCCAAATAACTCTGTTCTGCCATTGCCTCTTCCCTGTGCTTTCGTATGCTGCATCCCGAACTTCAGCTGATGCACAAATCTCTCTTCTTTCTTGACTTGGGCCGTATTTTGGCCTAAATATATGCATATGGCAGATGTAAATTGCCTGTAATTAGAAGTAGGACACAGTGCTGATTTGTTGATTCTTGGGACACTCCCAATCTCAGCTGCTGTCTCTGCCTACCGACACCCTTTGGGCTATAATTCTGTAGGAAGAATTCACTGAGAGTATGTGCACAGAGAAATTGTCTGATGTTCAGGGAAAATAATTTCCTACTCCTTTGTATGGACAATCCCAAAAAAAAGTGACAGGTTGGAGGGAGGGAAGGAAAAAGAGATGGGCAGAGTGACAAGCCATTATTGCTCGCGCTGCTTATGCTGAACGTCTGGCAAAAATATAAATGTCGTTCCCCACCCTGATGCTGCCCCATTGTGTTTCTAAAGAAAACTTTTGGACTTCTGAGAACAGATTTGACTTGAAAGATCAGAGAAGGCCTGGAGAGAGCAGGATTTGGATCCGCAGGGTAGGGTATGGGTAGGGCCATGAGGGGGTTCTAGTGCAGGAGGCCAGGAGCAAATGCCCACCTGTGGTGGAAAGGTACATGTTTTGGTGATGCTGTAACATAGTGCCATGGTCAGTGTCAGATTAAAGTTCTCCGAAGATGAAAAATCCAGCTCCAGACCCTGTATAACTGTTCATGTAGTTTTCAGTTCTACAAAGTTTTGTAGAAAATTCCCAAACTGTAAACAAATGAATTGTATTTGCCACTGGGGAAAATCAGCGCATTAGAAATACAGTGGTATTTCTTCCTGGCAGTTTGAGAGTCCACATCAGACGTGGTTTGTGCTGTGATGGTAATTGGGTTTCAGCTGATTGCAGCAGAACTATGAATCAACCGCAGCCCATTTTTAATAATGAAGAACTGAAACAAAAATATATTCACAGCACAACAACTTTCCATGATTATGTGCAGCAACTGATGCCTGCAGCAGCCTCCCTTTCGACTCAGATTCTCTTGCCTTTTCTTTTTTTTTTTTTGTTTAAGCATTAGAAAAAAAATCCAATATTTACAGCAGTTGATTTGGCATGAGATGAAACAGAATGCAAGAATTAATATTGCTCTTTTCTGTGCTCCAGTGCAGTCTTATTTCTGATGTCCTGTTGGAGGAGAGCTTCCTTTCCCTGCCTCTACCCCAGGCCAAAGTAATCAGCAAGCATCACCAGTACAGCAGAATTTGGCAAGCCCTGATGTGCTCTTGAAATCACTTGTGAAAACAGTGCAGTAACCTTGGGTGCTGATAATGGGAAAACTGTATTTTTCCTCTCTTGTATAAGGGAAGGTACCATGTAGTATTAACAGAATGATAAGTTACTATGGTGATGGAGGCTATGGAAATAGATGGAAATAAATATATGTATAGTACCTTCTAGGTACGACCTGATGAGAAGATTGTGACTTGTTTCCGTAGGACTTTATGGAGCAATGGTGAGTGCTCGTATTGATACTTTATGGAAGTTAGAAATTATATATGAGACACTTTCTTTTCTATCAGGAAAAAAAAAAAAACCCAGCAAGGACTTTGTGTGGTAAAAGCAGCACTTATGGAATCTCAAATTTCTCCCACATTTGCTGCAGGCCTTGTACCCCCTCACTGTGGTTGTAGTATTAACAATTCCCTCGTCCTTCTTTCATCTTTTGCCTGTAGACAGTGGGCTTAGCTCAGGTCAGCTCAGCTTAATAGGGTTGTTCCCTCTGCAACATCCTCTGCAGACAAAGCTCCAAAACTGATAAGTTTCTGGCCTTTATCCATCTCAGTTCCTGCTATTTTGTTTTGTCTCTGCCGTACAATGTTCCTCTGCTTGGGATGCAAAGTTGTCTCAGCTGTGAGCAGGAGGATATGATATGCTATCCCCAAGAGCTGGAAAGGCAGTGGATGCTTCTGCTGTAGACGCTCCTGCAGAAGAGCGAGGCCATGCCAAAAACCTGCGTAAAACCATGTCCTGGGCTGCAGTTGATTTGTAACCACAGCTTTGCAGACTCTCAGGGACTCTGGGTGGAGCTTACTTGAACACGCCAAATAACTGCCATGAAAATAGAAGGGGGGGGGGACCTTTTTATCCAAAAAGATGGAACTTTAAATTTTTCTGGTTTGATAGTTTTGCTCCCTGCCCCTTCTTGTCTGGGTGCTTAGGTTTCAAGGCAGACTAACGTTTTCTGAGAAGAAAAAAAAAGTTGTTTCCCCTGCTCTCTCCACCTCTCCCTTCCCCCAGGTCACTGGATCATTTTCAGCTAACCCTCAATATTGTTTTGCTTTTCTCCTCCCATACCATGACCTATAGGCTAAGGTAGCTTGGCCAGTTGGACTCTTTATGTCCCTTATCTTTGTAAAATGCCAAACTGAGTTATAGGAAGGATTCAGGCAGCGCTGATGGTAATGTGATGATTACTTAGATTAATTTTAAAGCCTTTTTGGCTTGCAGAGTTCTGCTTATGACTCATGTCTGTTCACAAGATATGATTGTAGAAGTTTTTAAAGCAATGGCATGTGTGCAGCTTTGGAAGGCCTCTTGTGTTAATTTAAAGGAGATCTCTCAAAAGAGAAGGTAAAAAGCAAGCCTCAGATGAGACATCAGGACTTGATTTTTCTCCCAACTGTTATTTGTTTGTCTGCCTCTGCTATTCCTCAGAAAAAGCTACTGGCAGCGAGAGCTGTGCTGTGTCTTCGTGATGCACTCAGGGGAATCTGCTCTCTGTGTTGGTTCTGCAGTGTTGAGAAGGTGGAAAACTTGCTTTTGTCAATAAAATAAAAAGATGACTCAAAGAGCAAAGCAGGAGCTGAGTAAGGCTGTTCTGCTCTATCGCTGTCAGAGGAAGATTTAAAGTGGGATGTGAAAGAGCAGTGAGTGACTGCTGTGCATTCACGGCACCCTCGCACCCCACTTGCCTGCTTGACTTTCCACTTTGGCTGGAAAAAACAACCATGGGTCACTTTTCCGAAAAGCAAATGGTTGAAAGGGGACACATCAACTCCCAAAGTGAGATCCAGCCCTGCTGATCCAAGTCCAATGTATCACCTAAGGGGACGTATTTATCTGTGCACGTTATCTGTGTTTTATTTCCCCATTTGGAGGTTTTTGTTCTCAGAAATGCCCCCAGTGTGCTTTTTATTTGTATGCTTCAGCCCTGCTGAAGGTACTTTCTGCTGTAGCTATGTAGCTGGTGGCATCGGCTATCTTTCTACTCACACCCAGCTATTCTGGGATTGCCAACAGAGCTTGATTTTTCACATCTCGCTTCCTGCCAGTGCCTGGTCCTGACAGACACACTATTTGCACCCAATTTCTTGCAAGACTCCTGAATGCCAGATGGGTTCTCACCAGCCCCGTGCTGAACCTTGGCAAACTGTTCAGTGAACCCAAGGTAAGAATTTGATTTAAGGCAGAAGATTACACCAGGCATATTCAGCTTTATTTTTCAGTAGTACGCAGCTTGATTTGATAAAAGGTGTTTATTCAAGTGTGCATGCAGCTGGTGTGATTGTGGACTGGTCAACAGTCCGTGTTTTGGCTACCTTGTAGCTGCGTTGGCTTTGGCCAATTAACTGATTTATTCGTGTGCTGGCAGTCATTGGGTGTATGAATCAGATGCATATTTGCATTTCCTAAATTTAGCATATGCATCTATGTATCCAGTCTGTGTGCACAATTTGGGCATGTTTTCATTTGCATTTTATCACATTTAACTGAGGGAGGTTTAGATCCTTTTGGGTTGAGCAGGACCTCTAGTGGACTGCTGTGTCAAAACACCGGTGCTTCTGTACCCTTCAACCATCCTTGGAGGGCTTGCCTGCAAGGGAAGACTTCTCCAGTTATGCAAATAAAGTTTAAACAAGTCCACGAAAATACCTCTGTTACCTGAAGGTTTATACATCAGGTGTGCTCGTGAAAGGCTACTCTGGTGTAACCATATCGACTTGAATTCACAAACCAACGTAAGCAATATTGTTACCCCTCTAAGTAGCCTTTAAATATCTCTAATCCTGTTTCCAAAATACATATCACTAGCTTGTTCCCATATCTTCCAGTAAAAGTACTTATTCAGTATTAAACAGATTACATATTACATATCCATCAACTGTTCTCCAGTGGAGTCACCTGTTTACATTGAAAGGTCTGAACCGATGCAGGGCTGTACCCATACTGATGAATGCTGCCACATCTGCATTGCTGTTCCTTGCCATACACTTTTGGTGTTCCCATGCCCACTCAGGTCCCAGGTCTGTAACCCCACCGTTCATTGCTGCACTCTTGTGTGATTGGACAGAATTTGGCTTTGTGCTGTAAGCACAAGGGACGCCCAGGAGAAAAGCAGAATAACGTGGAAGTAGTAAAATTCTGGAGCTCTTATTTCATGATTCTATTTTTACAATATTTTTTTTCTGTGTCTGATTTCATTTGCACTCCTGAGAGGAGAAGAAAGCTCATAGGCGTCTGGGTTGTTTTTGAGGGAATTAATAGCCAATTTCATCTGCATTCGCTGCTGTGGAAGCTATTTAAGTAAAGACAGAATAAATGGCAATATTTGGGTTCATTGGGAATTTACTCCACTAAAATGAAAACTACCCTTTGGGGTTTACTCCAAATTGGAGCAGAGCAAGTTATGATTCTATGTTCCCGCTGTTGGCTGTGGATACTTGTTGTGTTCCCGTGTTTTATTCTCTGACGGAAGGTGCTAAGGGGTGGCAGGGTATTTGGCACGCGTCTGGGAGGCCAGGAAGCATCGCTCTATCCTGCCACTGAGGCACTAGACCTTAAAGAAGATGCTAATGAAGCTTGAAATCACATTTGCATTGCAAATAGCACAATTTGTTCTGCCTTTATACAGAATTAATTTGAACTGTTTGTTGTTTTGTTCCAATTGTGCAGCCGAATAATGCTGCTGCTTTTAGGTGGCTTAGCACTGTAAAGATCTTATTCATAAACAAGGCAGGTTAAATTAAAAACGTGCCATGTTGGACAGATCATCTATTCAACTTTCTGACATTCATTTGTCAGCCACCTTCAAATTATCAAGCAACATGGGAGTCCTGTTTTCCCTCCAAGTCCAAAGTATTGATGCTGATTTGTTCAGTTGCAGGCAGATTTCTAATTACAACTATTTTAGATCATTGCCCTAAAGGGTTAAGCTACCTCCTAAAGGGATTTCATTAGTTCCTTTGAGTAAACAGAACATAGAAAAGTGTGTGTTTTATTTAGTAACTGATTAACAACAAGTAAAATTGCAGGCCTTAGAGGAAACAAGCCAGATCGCTTCGGCCACCTTGGCAAGAGTTTTTGGAGGACTTCTGTATCACAGGCAGCCAGGGCTATATTTAGTTAATCCGGAGGGTAGAACAGAGTCCATCCACGTCCAGTGACCTTGTTACAAGTCTGTCTGAGAATCACACAATGTCCCCATCACCTTGCTAAGCCTGTGAATCTACGAGCAAATATTTTAGGTGTTGGAGAGCCACGAGGTGCATGCTCAGGTACATCCGAGAGCTGGGAGACCACAGTGTCTCTCAGGGTCCCGCGCTGGGTGGTTAACAAGGTCATGGGCAAACACGCAGTTTCACATTAGCAGCCATGTCCGCTGTGACAGCGTTTCTTTGCATGACTGAGGACTGGGATTACTGGGCTGTCCCTGTGTCAGCTGCCCAGAGCAGCCTTGCTCTGGAACAGTTAGAAAAACTGGAGCTGGTTGTTATCAGCTAGGGAGACACTTAAGGCCCCTTAGTGCAGATACTCGTGGGTCGCTTGTATTGATTCAGCAAAGTGGTCTTAGTCTCAGAGTTGAATTTTAAAAGGTTACTCGTGATAATTTAGGAGCCAGTTCCCATTTTTACTGATAATGAATGTAACTACGCGAGACATATTCCATGAACTTTTGAAAAAGGGATGAAGCTTAGATCCTAAAATACCTCTACCTGCCTTCTGCATCTCGCATCTTGTGATGAGCTAGAGAGGTCTAGGGATATGAGAAAAGTTGAAACTCTTTACCCATGGGCACTCACCACAGGCAGTTGTTCTCACATCCACCAGAAGAATGGACCCTTATTCCAGCAAGAAGAAAAGCATCTCAGATGATGCTCACAGGTCAGCATCTGGCCTACTGAGGAGGTTACCTTGCATTTTGCTGTAACTAGAGCTATCAGGCTTTATATGTTTCTGGAGGATTGAGGAGGGTTTTTGGGGTTGTGGGATTTTTTTGCTTTTATTTGTATGACTTATATGTTTGCTTTAAAGTTAGAGCTCTGTGCTGCCTCCAGCCTGACATGAGAAATACATTAAGGCTTTACTATGATACAGTTGAATAACAGTGTGATAAAGTACCGAAGTGCTTGAAAAGAAGTTTTCAAAAAGGTGGAAAGAAAATACGTTTCATCTACTTATGCAGTAGGTAGATGATATACAAAGATTCAGATGTTGGTAGCTTTCACATTGTATGTCCAGATGCCATTTGAGAGTTTGAGATAAGCTTTTATGTACCGCAAAGTTTCAAGCAGATGTGTATGCATACTGAGATGCCTGCTGCATGCACATAAGTTACATTTGAACAAGAGATCATATAATTTATTTTTGTGGTATACTTGCAATAACTGTAGCCCACCTTTTAAATGCTGTTTTATATTCCACTCATCATTTTGGATATCTTAATCCATTTGTACATGTGACAATAACAAACCTTTAGATGGTGACCTTCCTAAACACGGTGTGTTTCTGGATCAGTTGGCAGTTCCTGTACTTTCCGAAGAGATTTTTGGAGAAGTGTATAGTGGTTCAGCTTCATCTGCTACAGAGATATCTTTTCTTGGCTTTCTGCAAACAGAGACTTCAGAACAGTCACACCTACAAATTATTTAACTTTCAAATGCTCATTAAATCTTTGGCTCCTTCTGCAGGCTGTGCAAGTGGCACATACAAAATTCTGGAAGCAGGGGAGGAGGAGGAACAGGATGAAAATTGCCTTTCCTTCACAGTTATACTGTCTGGTCATATGGGCTGTCACTTATCTGAAGTGTCCTGTGCAGGGCCCAGGGAGGGCTGCAGCGTGTAACAGCACCCTGCAATGAAGTTCATAACAAAGCTTGACGAGCAAAAAGGTTGGTCAACACAAGTGAGGAGTTCTCAGCCAAGTCTGTAAGTTTTGTTTGCATCAGAGCAGTCTGAAAGGAGGCTGATGCCTTAATACGCCCGTGTGCCTCACATGGCTAAAGCAAGGAGAATTAGTGCGGTGTCTGATTTAAACTGTAATTTTCACCATCTAAATCTTTTTTTATTCCCGCTGCATAGTTTTAGCAAGAAAAGCGAGTGAAAAATTGCTGTCATAAAAGACTCATCTGCTTTCCATTATACTGACATTTAAGGATTGCACGCATTAAAATGCTCCTGTGTGCTACAGAGAGTGACAGAAAAAAAAAACAGGAGGCTGAAGTTTATAACAAATGGGAAATTTTGTAATTCAGCTGCCCTGGGGGGGGGCATGGAATCAGGACTGGGAAATGATAAAGATCTCCCTGCACCTAACGCTTCCCATCCCTCCCTACATCTGCATGTCAGGGAATTAAATTGCCAGCACATAGGAAAATATTTTCTCAAAACACCCTTTACCATCAGTCTCCTTCAGATAAAAAAGGGAATTATTGATATTTTCAGCCCAAAGTCAGTGTGTTGTACTCCCTGCAGGCATAACCTTGGTCAGTGATTTAATGTGATCTGTTTTATCAGTGGCTTTTGGTCTGTACTGGAAGGCAATTGTGAAGAAGCTTTTTCTTTGAATTAGGAAAGCCAGTTCTTCCCTTCCTTCTGGGCACCTTCCAGCCACTGATATCTTTTGGTTTCTCGCAAGTTGAGGAGCAGCATTTTTTGTGAGTGAGACTTCCAAAAATACTGGTTGTTTTGGAGTGGCAGATGCACAGTTCTGCATTCCTCTCCATGGCAGAGCTGAGGGGTGTCTCTCTGGGTGCAGGGGCATTAGCATGGAGTAAGATGTGGTCTTACAAACAGGCCTTCCCCGATGTCTTCAGGTGCCCCCTCAAAACTACATGGAAAGTTTGAAAATCTTGGGTTTATAAGACTTCTCGTATCTATCTTGGCATTTGAACCACATAGCACAAGTCTGGACCCGGGAGTTTTTATTGCAATTCTGCAATTTCCTTCAGATCTCTTTCTCCAAGTTTCAGATAATCATAAAACATCTAAAACCTATTTTTTAAAAAGCTTATTATGATCAGAACTCAGAGTGTGAAAGCACCAACACTACGCTTCTGCCTCTTATTATCCAGCTACCACTTCTGTATCAAATTTATTCAGCTTACAAGTCAAAACTACTTTTTTTTTCCATCTCTGTGACTTCCCGCTCAGCCTGTTTCTTGTAACTCAAGCTATGTTTGCTCTGTTTCATATAACACTCCTGCCAGCAGTGAGCCTGGGCTGGGGCTGTGCCTGCCTTGAGGATGCTGCTGCCTGAGAGTGAGGAGAAATGCTGACTCTCCTACCAGCCTATCACTCACTCCCAAACAGAGTAAAACCTAAGCTTTGTTAGTAAACTATATGTTTTATCTTAGGAGGGAAACTAAAAAGAAACACCAACAGGTTTTATAGAATTCAGCTTGCACTGTTTCTCCTGACCCTTAGAAATCTTTAGCATCAATCCAGCTTTGTGTCAAAACCTGACCTTTGGTGTTTGGCAGTTACCCATCCTCAGGCTGTGAAAAGAATGTGTTTATTGCTTTGTAGCAAAGAGAAAAATAACTAAATACCCACATTTGGAAGAAATATTTCAGCTTCTCATAGAAGTAGAGCTATATGGTTCTGATTTCCAGTTCCCATCTACTTATCTGAGTTGACCCATTCCTACCCATGCTAAAGCACATTGTAGCAGAATTAATTAGTTTGGGCTCTCTGAAAGCAGTTACTCGTTGACCCATAACATTCTACATCTAAAGACTGAGGGGAGCTGATTCACCATCTAAGTAACTTCAAGTAATGTACTATATAAAGGAGAAATTAGGCAAAGGATCAAATATCGAATCCCAGCTTGCATTTCTGTGGGTGAACTTCCACATCTGCAAATGATGATGCTCCAGTTTATCACCCCTTATAAATTATGGGTTTGAACACATACCCCTGAATTTATGGCTCTGAAAGCCTTAACACTGGGTAGCGGAGGAAGTGGAGGGGTTGAAAGGAAGATGCTCACAGGGAGTAAAAGTGAAAGGAATGAACACTTTCACTGAACCACTGGCCCCTTGTGTCTTGCAGATGCTTTAACGATCAATACCAGCTTTCTCCGTACAGCGTGTGCTGCTCTGTGCTGTTGCCTATTGCCTTTCTTGCCCTGTTTTCTGAGGCTGCACAACAGGAGCTCCTGACAAGGACATGGGGAACCAGGATAAAAATTGAGCCACAGGATGAGTTATGGCAATCTAGAAGAGAGTGAATGGCAAGCTCTAACTTTTTCATTGCAAAAAATCCAAACCAACACACAGTCCTGCTTCAGCAAAGCGTTTATTGTACGGCTCTCATTACACATGTAGGTAGGTTTGTTGGCTTCAGTGGATCCCTGTGCTTAATATTTTAAGCACATGCTTAACTTGGACCTATCTGGGCATAATGAGACAAAAAGTAAAAATATATTTGGAGTATCTTTACTGTCAATAATCTTTACAAACAACAGAATAAGACCTCATACTTGGAAAGATAAGTGGGGAGAATCAGACAGGCAAAAAAGCACATTGCTAAGTGTGCTACCAAAAAAAAAAAAAAGGTATTGTTTTTCCAGTTCAGGGTGATTCCAGGTAAAACTTGGTATGTAGGTTAGTGATTAAACTGCACAGGAGATCAAGGGTCCTAATTCTAAGTTTGGGAGTAATATCAATGAATTAATGCAGTGCAAGCCCGATGTGGGATGAGAGGTGTAGATTTAAGTTATTTTGTGCTTGAAGAGGTATTCAGTGAAAGAAGTGCTACTTTAACCATTTGACAGAGACTGTGCTAGCAGGTTTAATGAGTTTCTCCAATGAGAATGTTCTCAAAAACATTTTTTCTGAACCTTGACTTTTCCTCTCCAGAAGACTTTCCCTCTGGGGACTGTCAGAGGGA
Source organism: Tetrax tetrax (assembly GCA_009806455.1). Classification (NCBI taxonomy): domain Eukaryota; kingdom Metazoa; phylum Chordata; class Aves; order Otidiformes; family Otididae; genus Tetrax; species Tetrax tetrax. The sequence continues at coordinate 256,222 of WHYT01015250.1, read as the reverse complement.
AACCGAGGAGCTGTCCTGGCATTCGTTAACGAAACACTGCAGCACTTTTGTGATTGGGGTCATTTGCAATTCCCCTCTTTTACAGGTTGCATTTGTTGCCCAGAACATCAGTTTCTGAGCTTTGAATGGGTTTGCTTCCCAACAAAGCAGGCTGTTTTGGAAATTGTTTATCTCCCTCAGATTATTCTCTCTTTCCCTACCAGCAATGATTGCTGCACCTTTGCCGTGGATATTGCTTGTTCTAAATAAGTCAGTTATAGAGGCAGGATAGTCTCTCTTCTGGCCTTTTTGCTATAACAGGTTCATCTTGTATCCCTATCATCACAGGGCTCAACACTGGCAATCTAATATGACCTCTATATAAAATTTAAATATATATATAGAAATTATATAATGCTAAAGCACATGGACATCAGCTTTCAGAGTTTTGGATACAGAATGACTTGGAATAAATAACATCGACATTCTCCACAGAAAGGTATTTTTAGTATTTTATGTATGTTTTTGTCCTCACCATCAAGGTTAAAAAATAATTTTTATAGGAAAACTATCTTATGTTAAATATTTGAGAGTACCTGAAGGTTTCACAGTAAGTAATAGTGTGTATATTGCTACTGCTATTTAAATACTAATTGCCATGATTTATTGCACGTCTGTAAATGTTAAAGGACAAATCTGTCCTGTCTCATACCATGCAAACCTCATCGAATCTATCATCAGAATCTGACTCAATAAAAAGACTTTTGTCCAGTGATCCTAACCACAGCTTTTAAGACAATTAATTTGGCCCAGTATTCTGATCTGATCTTAACCAGGAACCATATTCTTTTGAAAAGCATTTATTACGTCCCTGTGAGTCAATAATGCTGTTAAAAGAACAGTGGGAAATCAAAATACAATATGAGGTAAATCAATGAAAAAAGATAGTAAATTTTATAGAAAAAGAAATAGGAGGCAAAATTGATGACAAAATATCAGCCAAGGACTCGGTTCTGGTGCAGAGATGGATAGTATAGGTATTTAATCAAAGCAGCTGAAAATCTCCTGCAAGCCATAGATGACAGTCTATGGGAGGGAGGCAGTGAGGGGCAGGAAATCTCTTGACAACTTCTGAATGCCTTTAAGTGCACTGTACGCTAACAGTTTCACTGCTTAAAATATTTATAAAATGTGATACTGAAGGTCTGAGAACAGAGGCGCCCGCAGCAGATAGACACGTCTCCTTTGGGATCCTGTCTCACCAGTGGAAAAGGTGACAGTCACCGGTGCTTGTCACTGCCTCTTGCTGCCAGTCCTGTCCCCGTCGCTCCCTGCCGAGCCCTGGGCGAGGGGCTCCTGGGGAGCATCAGCCAGGTGAGCTTGTGCGCCCAATGCGCAGGTCTGGGCTCACCTGATGCGCAGGTCTGGGCTGGCATGGGTGCCCCCATTGGAAGCACACAGGGCTGTAGCTGTGATTAGCAAGGGGGAAAAGATAAAAAAGGAGGGAGAGGAGGAAAAACACTCCTAGGAGACAGCAACAGGCAGCTTAGGCATGTCTACACAGAGGGATAATCATGGTTAGAGGTATAACCTAAAAAGCAAGAGGCGTGGTTTTAGTAACATCCATCTGGGGCTTTGCCTTCAGTTCTGCTGCTGACAACTAGATGGGCAAATTATTTCACCTAGCAGTGAAATTTTCTAGCTCCTTGAAAATGTTACTAATAACTGTGACTAGTGCGTGTAGTTGTTTAAACTATGGATGAAAAGCCTCATATATGAGCAGTGAGATGGTGCTCTTTTTCACTATTAATAATTACATGCCAGAGTGATCACTGCCATCAGTTATTACTAATGGCCACTTGAACCCAAAGATCTTTTCCGTGTGAACGCCTGCTCTGCTAGCTTCTGCTGTAACAAAGCAAATCTCAGCGACTTGCTGCGCGCTCCTGCCAAACTCCAGCTCATAGACAAGAGGCAACAAACAGCATAAAACCTTCAAGATTTGGTTCAGTGATAAAGTTTTGCAATTCCTCAGCCCCATGCATCTAAAGGCTTCGCAGTGCTTGAGTGTTTGGGTTTGAAAACCCTCTGGATTCAATTGAAGTCCTCTTGGCTTCCTTAGTTTCTAATTCTAAGCGTGTTGGAGGGACAGGGAACAGTGAGCGGACTGTTTGCAGAGCCTGGCTGGCGGCAGTGGCCTCTTCATTAGGAGAAGAGGGATGTACTTAACTCCAATTAATTGATTAGCTTGAGGCAAAACCCTAGCAAACACAAGGCTGGCTGACGTTTCAGACTGCCAGCTGTCTTATGTTTGGAATCCAAGGGGTTTTTGGGTGTAGTTTTTGGGATGGCTAAGGAGGAACTCTGGCATTCAGCCTGGCCAGGGCACCACATGCTCTGGGTCGTGTCCAGGGAAGCTGTTGCAGTGACAGCAGATCTGTCGGTGCTGGATTCCCAGCTTGCCTGTGATTTGTGTGCGTGAGGGTGGGTATGTAACTCAAGGGAGCTCCAAGAGCCTTCTCTTGAGTTTAGAAGAAAAAAAGTTGTAAAAATAAAACAAGTCTAGGTGGACTTTGTGCCTGGCTATGCCACAGACCTCTCTCTTGACTCCAGGTAGGAACAGCGTAATTTTAGGGTGTAAGGTGTTAAAGCTGCAAAGATCATAATTCCGATCTTCGTGTTCTCTTGTTTTAAACACCTGAGGTTCTGACTCCACAACACTGTTGTCCAGCTCAGCTGTTTTGCAGTTCAAAATGCCCCTACACAAACATTTGTACTCACTTACGTGTATTACTAGTAAAAACTGTTGCTCATTTTGACACACAATTAGAGAGAGGGTATGCAATTACTTATACCAAAGCATTAACGTGATAGGATTAAATTCTGTCTTTAAAGATAAATATCACGTCTCCTGTTAACTTCAAAAGCATCGCTTGTCAGCCTCTGGATGAAGTCCACAGCAAGGAATTAGTGTGCTGTAAGCAAAGGATCGTTTTTACGGTATTATTTTTACTTGAGTAGATAACTGATCAAATTCAGGTGTTTCTGACAGTTTTTTCAAACACCTACTCTGTTTTCAGTTTCCCCCCCATTTTTCATAGAATCATAGAATGGTTTGTGTTGGAAGGGAGCTTTAAAGGTCCTCTAGTCCTGTGCAAGGAGTAGGAACATCTTCAGCCAGCAAGCTGCATCGGGTTGTTAGCATGGGAAAATTCTTTCCCGCTGTCGGTGCCCTGTGTTGCTGCCGTGCGTTGGGTGTGCGGGATGGGGCACCTGCAGCCTGCTGTGCACATCTCTGCTGTGGCCCTGCTTTCTTAGTGACCTAAAATAAAGCTGCCTCCCTTTCACCAGAGGAATGCTTGCCTTCATGTGAACTCTTGAAAAGTTCACATGAAGGCAACAGCTAATTTTTCTGGATGGTGGTTTTCCAGTTAGTCAGAGAGTGTCAGAGTGCTGGCTGTGGGTGAAGAAGGTGATGACAATGTTTTTTCCACGCAGCAGTTTCGCTGTCCGAGGGGAGCGTGGGGATGGAAGGGCAGGGCAGGACACAGACGTCCCGCAGAGCCCACGCTGGGGGAGCACCCCACTCCCTTCCTCCGATGCTCGCGCAGACTGACACCGTGCTGGCGATACCCACTTACTCTGCGGCCTGAAATCCTCTGCACATCTGCAGCTCTCTGAGGCTGGTATTATTTTTTTTTTAAGAAGAGCAAATTAATTCAGAAATATAAAATAACAGAAATAGGTACAAATATGCCAATTTATGCATTTAGCACTCCCTCTAGCATTTTTGTTTTTATTCTTCTTTCCCCCACCCCGTTGAGCAACTCACAGTTGTAATGTTTCATTAAGAGTTCAAATGCTTTGTGAATTCTTGCAGTACAATGGCCTCACAAATTCTAATTTGGTTCTTCCTAGGCACAATTGGTTTTCAAGTGCAGTATAAGGGTTTATCCTTATTTAACCACCCATCTCACAATTTTTAATCTCTGAAGGCTGAGATTTTGATATTAAGTATGATTACAAACCCTTGTTTTTATGAGGTTTTGAAAGCCCCGAAATATTTGTTGCCTTAATACTCATTGCATTGAGATGTACAGCTTCCTAACAGCCTATGACAAAACGCAGGCTTGCAGATGGTAATTAGAGGCACAATTATATTTTATGAGCCGCATGAATTCAAATGTCTGTGCTTACACCAACCCCTGAGTCACGAAACAGCGAAGGGTTGGTGATAGCCTCTGATTAATCCCAGCCGGGCTGCGAGCCAGCAGCAACCTGGGGCTGGGAACTCCATCTGCGATTTCCAGCCCACTCAGTCGTGCGGGGCCCTGGGGATTTCGCTCTGGGGGTCTGCTATTCCTAGGCAGAAGGCAAAGCCATCCATTGATGGCATACTGGTCTGGGGTCCTTTGTGGTTTTATGTTCCCAGATAAAATACTGCCCAAGTACAGATATTATTTAAACAGTTTTTAAGTAGAAAAAGAGATCTGCTGTTTTTACTTTGTTTTATCTGGCTCCCAAATCAGAAATTCTGGAGATCACAGTACTTTTGGAGATCAGCTCACTCCTGACATCTAAGAATGTTGCTTGACTAGTTCTTTCAGAACTGGTTCTTTCATAAAACTTTATTTCCAGAATCTTTATTTTTTTTCCACCTTGAATCCTAGTAAGATGTTTTAGGCAGCTGCATTTTAATCTTTAGCATTAATTAATTTGGTAAAGTATAAAGTAGCAGAAGCATGGATGATTATTAATGAAAGTAATAAAAACAGATTAATGACTAAATCCAAAGAAAAGGAACCCCAGCCTCCTTGCAGACACAGATATTAATGAGATTTCTTTTGTTTCTCTCTGAGGGTGGGCAGTTTCTCCTACCCTACCAATCTCTGCAAGCACCAAAGAGTTTGTTTACTTTGTGTCTGGTTCCAGTTAGAGCTGCAGGCAGAAACTGGTGTAAATATAGTGAAATATTATTAGAAGCAGAAATTTCTGACCTGTCAGTAAATGCGATAAACAAGTAATTTTAATGTTTTGTGGTTTGGTTTGGGTTTTTTTTGTTTTATTTTTTTTTGTGCTGACCAAAGAGGAGGGAGAAGCAGCTTTGCTTTTGAGTTATGTGCAAACTGAGGCTCTGAGATTGCTTTGCTTGGGTAGGACAGACAGGCATACAGTTTTCCAGCATCTGTCCAACTTATCAGGGAAATTTAAATTAATAACAAAGAGAAGGAGGTGAATTAGATTCTGCCACACCAGCCGCTGGCTTGTTTTTCTGCTCAAATAAATAGGACCAACAAGTGTCTTCAGGGCAAATTAAATAGACTCTTACGTTAGCAATGCATGGAAACAGCTACTGGCTATTTGACGCTGTTTTTTCCTAATATCTCATAGTTTGTGTTGAGTGCATCCTTCCCTCGCTTGATTTCAAAGCAGAGGCAAGTCACAGCCTCTTACAGTGATGGTGGGGCATAACATTTCATGTTGGTTTGCCCAGAGCCTTTGTCTAGGGAAAGTAAGTGATGATGGACTAAAAATTAAAAAAAAAAAAACAAACCACTGTAGTGTACATTTCTGTGTCCATGTCTGCGTCCTGCTTAGGGAAGCAAAGAAGGTTGATTTGCAAATTCCTTCTGTTAATGATTTGTGATCCTGCAGCAAACTCAATTTGTATCCATAATGAAACCTTGTAACGTTAGTGACAGTATTAATATCAGTGTAATTAATAATTCTATTTATATCATCAAGAGACAGCCACTAATTATGCAGAAGGATTGATATCTAACAGCAGATTAACCTCCTCTCACCAGGCAACGGCTTGAACTTGTTTTCACCCAAGTAACTCATTAAGGGAGATGCTCAGAAGCGTTGCCACGGTGGGAGAAAGCTGCTGCAGGAGAGCAGCTGAAATCTGATCGTCATCAATTGCAGCCTCACAAGGTGAGTGAAGTCTTAGGGCCAAGGTTTCCATAATTGAAGTTAAATAAAGTTACACTTCTAAATAACATGCTCTTGTGCCTCTGAAAGGGGATCTGGTTCTCAGAAGTAAATCAGTGTCTGACCAGTGCATTTGTATTCAAAACTGTTCTTTCTGTTTGAGTTTGTCTGGAGCTGGATCACTCCTCAGTTATTGCATATATAAGGTTGTAGGAAATAGTGAGTACCATGGTAAAGAAAAAATGCCATTTATAAAACCAGGAACAAAGAGATTCAGTCATTCCCAGCAAATATATTTCTCTTGGTGGGATGGACTCCAGGTGGATGAAAAATGTGTAATTTTTTTTTTAATTTCATTACTACTTTGATACTTGTTTAAAGAAGCCTCAAACATTTTAACTTCTTAAATTCCTTCTCTTTTTTTTTTTTTTTTTTTTTTTTTTTTTTTATATCAAGTCCTAGCTAGATGACTGGAAAACTGGTAGCACAATGAAGCAAGAAATACTGAGCAATAAAGGCTAATCCACAGTGAGGATGAGAACTTTTTTCAAACTATTTGAAGCTTTTGGATTTTTCTTAGTGCTACTTTAACTCAGACTTCTGAGAAACTCTCAGGTATAAAGATGTCTTTGTTAATATTCATTACTATTTTCCCTTTATTTAAAGAAGGAGAAATAAGAGTCTGAATCAGAGATTGCTGATGAGTTATATGGGAAGATCAGGATTGATAGCAGCTGTAAAGAAGAACAAAACCACTTTAAAACCTCATCCGTTTCTGGTGATAGATAAAGAACATTATCTCAATTATTTTTCTCTTCTATGGACCCATTTCAAGTGAAGGTGTTTTGCGATATGCAGTATATTCTCTGAAAACAAAGTACATTGGTAATAAACAATAGTTCTTCCTTTGAGTAAGCCGTAATCTGTGAATTCTGACAGCCCAGCAACCAAGGCTTGTTTCTTCATCCGCAGGCTGCCGGTTTGTACCGCGCAGAGCGTTGTACATGTGCGGTGCACAGCCAGAACGACGTCCCACGCCCGTTTGCTGTATAAAAATGATGTTGCACTAAGAAGACAACGGGGATCCCAAGGAGAGATTTCAAAGCTGTCAAAACGGCTGCTGAGTCAGCTTTTGCTAGGACCTGGCTTTCTGTTTAAACTACTTCAGGTAATTTATGCTCTTGGATTTCAGTCAGTGAAAACTAGAGTTTTCGGATGTTTCACCACTGACAGCCAGCCCTAACTTACTTGGTTTTCCTAGCAATCAACTGTGTAAGTTAACAGGTAATGGGCTTTGGATGAGACAGTATTACCTGAAACCTGTCACAGCTTCATATGAAGGCCAAGCTGGGAGGCTCGCACAGACAGCCTGCGCTGACTGCTAGATGAAGTTAGGCAGGAATGAATCGAGGCATCCCACAACAGGTGGATTTATTTTTTTTAAAAAAGCTGAGTTTGCAGATGATAGCAGAGTAACACTTGTGTTTCTGGTTCCCAGCTTTGCAAGGCTCCATCTGACCTGAAACATGTATTTTGGGTTTGAGCCCGTGCTGCTTTTAGCTGGACTTCAGTCTTCCTTTGCCACTCATCTTCTCTCCAAGTGGCAACCCCAGCACCTTCATGGGGTCTAGGATGGGCACAGAATTTGCCAGCCAGTGCTGCCATCAAAGGCCATGGTGCTGGGGCTTAGTGTCTGGGAGCAGTGGTGGTTGGTTGAGGATTGGCCAAGCTCTCTGCAGTCAACGGAAAGATTTAGGTGACCCTGGTGGGTATGGATCCAGCCCTGACTCATTAAAGCTCAACAAAACACCTGCTTGTTCCTGTAGGTAAGTGTAAGTCTTACTCACCAAATAATTAACTTGTCCACGTAAAAGGAGGAGAACATGCACAATAAACCGCTGAGGTTTAGTAGTAGGCATGACATTTGAGCCTACACAGCTAATGAGCTCCCAGCCTACAGCAGTCTCATCCTTTGTCACTGAAGATTTGACTCCCAATTATTTGGCCTTTCAGCAGAAGCCCATGGATTCCCCCAGCGACCATAATGCATTGAATAACAGTGCGGGTTTTACACCCGCTCTCGCACAAGGGAGGAAAAGCACTGCAGACTTCTACATAAATTAATTTTTCATGTAAAAGCCCTAGAACAATGAGTCTTCAACATGCATATATAAATAATTTGTGTGGTTATAAGTTGGCTGGTTTCTTTTAAATCATAAATCATAAATACATAAAATGTATTTATTGACTTTGAAAATGACGTCAAACTTGTCTGTTAAATCAAAGGAGCTGCCTTTCCTTCTTGCGATGGTTTCCATGTGGGGAGGAGTTTTTGAACCGGCTTTCCCCAAGTTACAGAAGGAAAAGGCTCCCCTCTTGTGGCTGCGAAGGAATACGACATTTTCTGCACGGTGTTCTCCACTTTCTTAATTATAGAGGAATATAAATAAGTTATAAATAAGCATCTTCCCCTCACACCACAGCACGGAGCTTTGTCACTTCAGGTGTGCTGTAGCAGGGTTTTAGCTGGCTCTTCAGCTGTTTGCTTCAGGGTAAAGAAAAATATTTGACTGAATTTTAATTTAAATTATTTAAATTATAACTAATTCATGATCGATATCAACAGTTATAAACATCAGATTTAAAGAAAAACTGGTTTGCATTCGTATTTTCAGAATGCTTTCTTAGTAAATGCTGATTTGGATTTGTTTTGCCCGTTCTGTCTGCTCTCGGAGAGACGACTTTATAGAGAGATATTTCAGCTGCTCTGGAACTCAGTAGGCATTTATTCAGTTTATCAGGTTTTCTGGTTTTATTATGTTAGAAATGGTGACACGCAGATATTATTTACAGGATGGCTGATTTCATTTCCAGTTTCTGTGAAACTGCTTTTGAATAAAAACCTGATATTAAATTTAAAAGTAAAAAAATCCACAGCTTAAATTTATTGGTGAAAGGCTGTCTTTGAGTACTTTAGATGCGCCAGAAAGATAAGCAGTAAGCGTACCCAAGCATGTCTGACAATTAAAATGAATGCATTTCTGAACAAAGGGAAGCAAACTGAAGCACTCGTTTCTTCTCAATAGATCTGACAAAGTTTTGGAGCTAAGGAGACTCAGCCTCCTTTGTATGTATAAATTGGAAGAAGAAAAACTTTCTTGCTTTTTCAACTCCTACCTGATTTCTCAGTGTTGAACCCCAGACACGCTGAAACTCAAACACACTGAATTTTCTCTGTGTTCTTACAGAAGAAACAGTTGCTACCCAAAGCAGAGCTCATTTACTCCTTTAACTGTCCAGCTTCTAGGAGAATAACTTCCTTCAGATTTGCTTGACTTTCTTTACAATATCAGCAGCAAAGATGAACTATTTCAAAAGTATATAAATAATTGATATAAAATTTAAAATAGCTGATATTAAAATGTATGCCATAATATAAGTTGTTATTATTTCAGATTTATTTTTAAAAATTGTTTATTTTTAAAAAAAAAGCACACAAGTTAAGTACTCTGCTTTTTTTCTTAGGTCTGTATTTTATCTATTGTAGAGACACTTAAATTCCAGGAAATAATTTGATCCTGGGATTTGAACTGGACCTACAAGAAAACACTAAAAGTTTAGGATTCAAGGCTATTGTCTTGGACAACTCTCAAAAGGAAATATAGAAAAATGTAGCTCAGGAAAAAGGCAGCCTGAAATTAGAACAGTTGTTAATACAAATGTAATAGATTCAGATTTTAGTTTTAATCCTGGTGCTATTTTTATACTATAAAGAAGCTAAAATGGGAAGTCTTTTATGTAATGAAAATTCAAATACAGACAATTTCTTTTTGATTTCTAAAGTAGATTTTTCTATTGAGGAAGACTTACGATTCTCAAATTTGCTGCATCTCTATTATTATTATTTTAATAGTAATTAATTATCTTTCAAATGAAATGAATCTGGCCCAATACTTTAGCACATAGAGTAAAACTATTCACTTTTAATTATTGGTTTGTGGCACTAAACCCTGTCATTTTCCCTATGTTGTGTAATCTATTCAAAAGAGACCTGAAAATGGGATGGAAATGGAAATTTAATCAATGAGTTAGGGCAAGAACAGAAGAAGTTAGAGCACTTGTGTGAGTATCAGCTCTCATACCTGATGAGAATATCGGTTGCTCTAGTTTAGTGTCCTCTTTGGCAACACTCTGTGCACTATTGTTTTCTACCATGGCACCATCGGTATCATTTGGACTTTCACTGGTGTCTTTTTGGAGCTGAGATGTCTTTGCAGGACAGTGCCACTGAGGAACTGAGCATTCCTGCTCATTTACAAACCAGAAAAACTCCGCAGCTTTTGGAGCTGGAAATATCCCCAAATTTATGTGATGTGCTTTGACTGCGTGTATTATGCATGTCCTCGGCTACACTGAGGGCTTCTCAGGAGATGCAGCTACAACCACAGCATAGCCAACTATTTATTCTTCCCTCTGATAAACAAGTATATTCTAGAGAAGGCAATTTCAGCCTGCTGCCTTTGGAGTCTCAGCCTGATGTGAGCAAACACTCCACGAGGAATGAAGGATGCTCAAGGGCTCTGTCTCTGCGGTTTGCAGCTTGCCACCGAGAGCTGCAAAGTTCCCGCGCTAATCCCCTGCCATCCAGATTGAGCTTTTCAGATCCTTTGCAGATTTTATTTTTTTTTTTATGAAGCAACTTGTACAGTTCTCTAATCACCACTGAAAATGGAAAACAGCAGCCTTGGGTGATGTGAGAGGTTAAATTGAGGGCCGTGCTCTCTCCTTGCTCTGTGCAGGGAAGAGCTTACGTAGAGACCACCCTTGCAGAGCCAGATCCCTTCCCATCCATTCCTGCTGCTCAGGATCAGCTTCAAAAGCTTTTTGGGGGGTATAACCTGATGTATCTAAACGTTCCAGCTTGGAAGTTTGGTCTACACCATTTCCATAAGTTAGCGGAATCTGAAGAAACTTACAGACAATTAATACACAAGGATGCGGGAGGAGATGGCAGCTGTATGATAACCTTCATGGCTTTATCCCTCTCCATCGCGTCCTGCCTTGCTGTCACTTTGGCCCGGCGGTGCTGCTGCCAGCACACATCAGGCCTTAGCGTGAGCTGGGCGTCAGCCAAAACCCGAGGAGTTGGGTGAAGAGACAGCAAGGTGCCTGTGACTTCAATGAAACTGCTGCCTGGGACCGCAGGGGGACCTGGGGCTGGCATGGTTTGTGGAGTTCAGCTTTGTACCTGCCTCTTAATGCTTTACAGAGTGAAAACTACACCTGCTTGCTACCTCATTATTGTGCGTGAGATAACCAGGGCTCCTCCGGGTGAAACGAGCTTCAGAAATGCATGCTTCTCTTCTGCTCTGCACTTCAGCAATAATAATTTATGAATCTAATTAGGCTCTGGTTTGCAAGAATGATGAATATTCACATTCTAAATAGCTGAGAAATATAAAAAATGTATGACAGCTTTATTTGTTCCAGCTCTGAGGATTATGGGTGACGATTTTCCTGAGTGTGCTGAGCTTTCTCAGCACCATTCAAGCACTGAACTGGGAAAAAAGGGCGTTCAGCCGACGCGGGGCTGCACCTGCCAGGCAGACCTGTGTGCAGTGCCCTGCAAACGCAGTCGCTGTGCCTGTCCAAAAATAGCAGCGACAAATCTGCAGCTCTGTGGGTTTTAGAGTTTCTGTAACAACTAGTTTAATTGCCATAGCTAATATCTAAGTAATTTTCTAGTTCATGTACTTTTTCTTAAAAGTAAAATTGAGGATAATGATTTCCTAATAACCTCCACTTATTTCTTATCTTCCCAGCAACTTTGGAATTTGTGCCTTTGAGCTGGAATGATTTGATAACTCCTTTTGCATTTCACCTTTAATTTTACACCTTTTGTTCTGGACTGCTCTGCAGGTGATCAGCAGTCTTGCTGCCCTTAACAACGTGTTTAATTTACAAATTCTAAGTTGCCTACAGAGCTTCATATTGTAGGGAAAGTATGTAGTTTATTTTTTTTATCTCCTTCTAATTGCTTTCTATATTTTGCTTTGCTAGCACAAGGGTACAGTATTTCATTTGCTTTTGTTGCAACAATCTTTGCATAAGACTAAAACATAATTTTACCATCTAAATGACCAGTCAAAACTAAATTAATACCATCAGCTGAACACTGGTCTGTGGGAGAGCACATCATATGAGAATTTAATTTCAATTGCATGTTTGTGTTGGGTTTTTTTTGGTGGGAAGGGTAGGGGATTTTTGTGCTTGCTTTTTTTTTTAATATATATCAATATAAGTACCAGCCTCAAGAGACTGAGAAACAGAGATATAAAAATCTTCTGTAGTCTATTGTTCTTCAGGGATTCCTCTTTTTTTTTTTTTTTTTCATTGGTATTGAGTTTGGAGCACAGCTCACACTGAGGTCACATTATCTGTCATGCTGAATTACCAAGTAGTGTGGCTGTGGTCAGCTGGGATAGAAAGGTCTCTATGTCATGATGCAGGTTTCTTTGGATTTGGTCTCCAGTCATTACTTATGTACATACAAAAGGAAAACAAACATTTCTGCCTTGCAGCTCATCATCTGGGCAGTACAGAATCAGGACCACGGGAACTCTGAGCCTACTATTGAACAATGAAAATTAGGTCAGACAATGTAGAACTCAGCATTTATAAATTTAAAATACCTTGGACTAAAAAATTAACAGTCAAGGAAGCTATCTGCGACTTGAAAACAGAAAAAAGCAATTTCATTTTACCGTGTTGTTTTCTATGTTTATTTTGCACAGCGCTGAGGTTCTGGAAAAAAAAAAAATACTGGCTTTGTCCAAATCATGTTTGGGTCCATGTTGGGCCCAGCCCTGTTCAACATCTTTGTCGGCGACATGGACAGTGGGATAGAGTGCACCCTCAGCAAGTTCACCAATGACACCAACCTGTGTGGTGCCGTCGACACGCTGGAAAGGAGGGATACCATCTAGAGGGACCTGGACAGTCTGGAGAGGTGGGCCCGTGCCAGCCTCATGAAGTTCAACCAGGCCAAGTGCAAGGTCCTGCACCTGGGTCATGGCAATCCCAGGCACAAACACAGGCTGGGCGGAGAAAGGATCGAGAGCAGCCCTGAGGGGAAGGACTTGGGAGTGCTGGTGGACGAGAGGCTCAACATGAGCTGGCAATGTGCCCTTGCGGCCCAGAAGGCCAACGTCATCCTGGGTTGCATCAAGATGACTGTGGCCAGCAGTTCGAGGGAGGTGATTCTGCCCCTCTACTCTGCTCTGGTGAGACCCCACCTGGAGTACTGCGTCCAGCTCTGGAGCCCCCAACATGAGAAGGTCCAGAGGAGGGCCACAAAGATGATCAGAGGGCTGGAGCACCTCTCCTATGAGGACAGGCTGAGAGAGTTGGGGCTGTTCAGCCTGGAGAAGAGGAGGCTCTGGGGAGACCTGATAGTGGTCTTCCAGTACCTCAAGGGGGCCTACAGGAAAGATGGGGAGAGGCTGTTCAGTAGGGCCTGTTGTGATAGGACAAGGGGTAATGGGTTTAAGATAGAGGGAGGTAGACTTAGATTGGATATTAGGAAAAAATTTTTTACAATGAGGGTGGTAGAACACTGGAACAGGTTGCCCGGAGAGGTGGTGGATGCCCCATCCCTGGAAACGTTCAAGGCCAGGCTGGATGAGGCTCCGAGCAAGCTGATCTAGTCAGGGATGTCCCTGCTCCTTGCAGGGGCATTGGACTGGATGACCTTTGAAGGTCCCTTCCAACTCTAACCATTGTATGATTCTGTGATGTGGACTACCTTTTCTCACAACAGCAATTTCCTCATACTATGGCAGCTTGACTTCAACACTGGTAGAGCTGTGGCAGTGTTCCCATTAGAAAAGGCCTTTCCAGTGTGACACAACTGGTGGCAAGCCCTTTGCATGACAGAGCTTGGTTTATAGTGTCTCAGACTGGAGCAAGATGTCTTCTCCAAAAGGGTTGAGCAACCTCTGGAAAACATGTTATGCTGGACAAATCATGTTGACACCGAGTCCTGAGCTGACCAGGTCCCACTTGGCTGGTTCACTCTGGCTGATTAGCGTCTGTGAATGGGCAGGCTCTGGTCTGATTAATTTTTCACCTAACTGGATCAGATAGACAAAATGGGAGCATGAGGAAGGGTCAATATCTGTGTTTTGTGGACTGGGAAATGAAAGACAGTTACTTATTGAAAGTCACACAATAGAAGTGTGGGTGCCAGATGCTGTAGATGCCAGAGATGGAATTGAAACCCAGATGTCCTGAGTGCCAGCCCAGCACACTAAATTCTCTAGCTATCCATCCTCTCAAAAATCCAAGGCGGCTTTCTGATTGATCCAGTATTTAGAAAATTTTGGCTGCCATAAAGTGATATTTCAGAGAACCCTACAATTTACTAACGTAAAAGACTTTTTACTCCCCTGTTCATCTCCTTCAGGAACCGAATGAGTTTAGCATTCTACGAGGTAAGAGAATAACAATTAGAGCAAGTCTTCAGAAGTGGATGTTACAGCACATGTCTGAAGTGACTTGCCAATAACACCTGAGAAGCTATGTTAGAAGAAATAATTCTGATTCCATTCTGTACTGCGTGATTTTTTGTTCTTCTGTTTTCCTTCATTCTTTGATGCATTTTTTAATTTTGCAGATCATTAAAAGTGTATCATTTTCAGACTGATAAAAACACTTCCTTATGTCAGGATAAATGGAGCATCTCTGGTGGATATGATTGAATTGATTTACTAGCAAATCAAACAGCAAAGGAATACAATTTAACAAGTAAGCCACTACCATAAAAAAAAAGGGGGGGGGGAGGTGGTAAAAAACTGTAATTCTGAAGACTGCAAGTTTTGGCACATAAATGACAATGGAAGTTTATGGAGCCTTTTGGATTAAACCAAAGGCCAGCTCCATTAAACCCAATGGAGCATTCCTAATCTGACATGTTGACAAGGACACCCCTGCCTACTCCAAAAGGGAGTTTCAAATTAATCCAGATTTATCTTATGTTCTCAACAGAGGCTGGGCTGGCTCCAAAGGAAGTTATCCAGGCCAAAAATAAACAAGATACACATGAAGCAGTTTATGCCACCAGGAAGCCTTCCAGGGAATATGCAGAGAGGAGAAGGAAAGCCAGCAGAATCATGGCTTAAGATGTCTTTCCTGTCTCCTCATTATGTCCTATCTCTGTATCTTCAGAGAATGTAAATCAAAGTTTCTTCCCCATGAGACCCCTTGCCCTTCTGTTTGCTTTCCTCATCCTTGCTTCTCCAAGAAGACAGCTCTGTGTGCTGCTTCTCCCCAACACTCAACTCCTCCCTGTCCTGCTGTTGCAAGGAAGCAGCTACAGAGACGCTCAGCGCTGAAGTGCTGATCCTGCATCTGCTAACACTCATACTTGGTTATCGACTTCTGCAAGAGTAGGCTGGAGCCAAACAGCCATGCTTTTCCCAGGAGTGTGTGTACATAATTTGAATTATGTAATTCTAAAAAGCAAATTTAGCCTTTTCCAACCGCTTTTACTGTGGCAGACTCATAGTCACAGTAACTGCAAATATCAGGACAAGTCCCTTTTGCATTTTCATTTTTTTCAAACTGGGACCAACCTTTTAATTTGCTAAGAGACCCCAGGAGAGCTGTCCTGGTGGCATACATTGTTCACCACACTGTGTCTGACCAGAATTTGACGTGGGCTTTATAATTCGCTGGAGCAGAGTCACTAAATTACGTGCTGCTATGAGATCTATAACCCCACGAGACACAGAATAACTCCTTAATACAACAGCCTTCGAAGAGGCACAAGCTCAAATACCACTGCTGAGAACAAAGCTCCCCAGTGTTAGATACAATATTGGAAGTTCTACCTCATGAAACACTATAGATGTCGTTTTCAAAGGAAATCCAAGTTTGTGCCCATAATAATAGTGTGTTCAGAACTTCTTGCCAAAGAAATAGTCTGTCTAGCTACGTATGGACAAGCATCAGTGCACACAAGAAACCCAGCCTGCAGTGTGTCTACTTTACAAACACAACTCTGGGGTTTCGGGAGTGCATGCTAGACACATGCAGGATGGAGACAGTTATAAGCTGTTTGGCAGCAAAGGCCAGAGTAAAAATATGAGTCTCAGAAGGTTGTTTTATAGTTTGAACCGTAGATTGTGCAGCAGCCTTAGTCTTCTGTTAGCTATATTTTGGAAATCAGAAATCTGT
The DNA here is from genome assembly GCA_009806455.1 of Tetrax tetrax. Lineage (NCBI taxonomy): Eukaryota > Metazoa > Chordata > Aves > Otidiformes > Otididae > Tetrax > Tetrax tetrax. The sequence continues at coordinate 240,073 of WHYT01015250.1, read as the reverse complement.
TCCAGAGATGTATTTTGCCTTCCATGTAGTATTAACATTTAAATTTTGTGTGTGAATCTCTTGTCATCAAAATGACAGCAGTCCTGCTTGTCCATGAATTGTTATTTATTATCCCCAGTGATAACTGGATGATAATGGCCATATTCTTGTAGAGTTTGATGCTTGAAGGAAACATGCTAACAGAATTAAATGTGAAAAATAGATTACCAGTGTCACTTGCAACAGTGGAAACTTTTGCCAAGGGATGGCATAGTATATGCCATAGTATATACCCCCATCGGGGGTTGGACTAGATGACCTTTGAAGGTCCCTTCCAACTCTAACCATTCTATGATTCTATATTGCTGCCAAACACTGCACATAAAATAGGTGTGATGATCAATGATTGTATGTGTGCGTCATGTTGTCTTTAATAGCAGTTGTACATACACTGTGAGGGAAGAGTTTTTATCATAGATATAAATAGATATATTTATAATCTCTCTATATATGAATAGATAGATATGTGTGCATATATGTATAAAACCACACAAAAGCACAGCTGTTTGGTCTTGTCCTTTTGCTAAGATGTTTAAAAAAAGTTTGTTAGAGATGTTTTCTGACAATATTACAGTATATTTGCTACATGAACAACATTTTCTTTTGTTTGGAGTTTTTTTTGTAGGCACCAGGATGGTAATAGGTAGCTGGTTTGGGAGGTTCAAGCAGATGCAAAAATCTGAGGCCAGTCAGGCCCAGCTTTCAGCTTGAGAAGTGTTAAATATATAGCTGGATCACTCCAGTAGTTCTAGTGCAATGATTTTGCTCTTGTCTGTCTCTTTCAACTTGCTCTTGGTCTTGGCAAGAAGCTCACGTTTGAGGCTTTGGCTCTCCTTCCAAGGAGGAATATTTAGGCCAATATGGACACTTGAATCTCCCGGTCCTCATAGGAACTGATGAAGTTATGGACAAGTTCCATTAAATTATACTGGAGAGGTTTGGTTTTAAAAATTATTTAGAACCAGGTCATGCATGCAGGACTCCAGCTGGGCATCCCAGAGGGGAGTGAGGAACCAGTGTGCCTGTGTGCGCGAGCGACCTGCTGGACTGGAGATGGGGGGACACCACCCCTACACCCTCTGTCCGCAGCCCAGAGTTTACAGACTGCTGCTAGCTTTGGCCAGCAACACGTTAGCCTCTCCCTGGGGAGGGACGGTGACTCAGAGGGGTGTCTGAATCATCGGGGCTTCCCCTGGGCGAGGGAGGACTGGGGCACATCGCCCTGCTGCGTGTCCGAGCAGGGGGGTGGATGGGGAAGGAGCTTCTAGCTCCATAGACCTGCAGCTGCAGGAGCAATCTCCCTCCTGAGGGACCGTACACCTGCAGAGTGCCCACGGGTGAGAAACAGGATTGAGGTGGCTCAAGGCATTTGTAAAAGGCGTTCCTATGACTTTTTTTTGTGTGTGTTTATTTGATTTCAGGGTCTGTTCTCAGTTCACCGGGGCTACAAACCATGGCAGCTTCCCTGCAAAGTCGGCAATAATGTGAAAACAGAAATAAGCGGTGAGTGGCTGTTGCAAACTATGCTGCCTTCCTGGCATTTTTAGCTGTTTTCCACCCACCCTTGAAAATCATCTCTGGCCCAAAATGGAACTGTGAGCTGTACCACATGCTCTAAATGAAGTGCTAATTAAATACTTCTACTTAATGTAGACAACATTTCTTTGAAAAGATTGTAATGTGTTGCAGATGTCATTAATTCCCTTAGAGAATGACGAAGGGAGCAGCGTACACACTGCATCCCTCTCTAGAGAGATGTAACCTGGGTGGTTACGACTGATAAGGTCTAATGCTGAAACAGCACTTGTCTGATCCAAATTCCCACACACGTTCTCTCGCAGTGACCTTGGTATTGGGAATACTGCCGGTGCTTCCATCTGGATGCATGCTTTGACACATGGGAGATAAACAGTGGAGCTGTAGAGTTTGATAGATACTCGGAGTCTAAAAGAAAACAGGTAAGAACTGGCAGACGTTGCAGAAAAGGACCTAAATCTCTCTGGGTGGAGGCCTCAGCCATGCTAGAGGGTCTGGCAAGTGGCTTCTGGCTCTGGCTGTCGCAGTGCAGGACAGAGCTCCACAGCAAAGGGTCTGAAGCACTTTGGGTTTAGCACACATGCTAAGGTCCCTTCTGGCAACAGGAGAAAGGCTGAAAATCTGGGTTCAGAGTAGCTGGAAGGCTCTGCTATAGTTATTGCCATTGGAATTATGGCCGATCTTTAGGTTTCAGGGTCAGCATCCATCAAGCTCAGAAGAGGGAGATCACCTGGTTTTTGGGATATGCATATGCTGTTAATGGACCATATGTTCAAGCCCGTTTCCAACTCCAGACTTGCCCATGAGCAGCTCGCTTTCAGGCAAGCTCTGGCGCAGGCTCAAGTCCAGCTCTAGCTCTGTCCCGAGGGAAGAGTTTGAGCAAAATGGGTGTCTTTGTACAGGCCCGGGCTCTCGTCAGCGTGGCCTGGGTGGATTAGACAAAAGCAGGGCTGTGCATGCAGGGGTTCAGTTTTCCAGCATGAATCCCAAACTTGGACTGAAACACTTCATATGTATACCAGACCCAAATAACAGTCAGCTGGCCAAATGGACAGAAAGTTGCGTGTCATGGAGCTTGTCCCCTCATGCCTGTGCTCATCACACATAGGCAGGCTCTGAGATCAAGTTCTCTTGGGTCATCTTTTGAGGGAGGAGATTTTTCTCATGATCCACAGGACTAGAAATCCTTTCTATGACAGTTTAAACCCTTGGGTATCTGAAGGGCTACCTGTGAGACACTAGGGCTTTTAGCTTAGGCTTCAGGGATGGGTGAGAGATGGGACACCCCTGCATGCAGTGGGGCAGGAAAGGGAGCTTTTGGCGTGTTTCAGCTGTGATGGTTTGAATACAACCCCCACACAAAAAAAAAGTGAATAGGATGGAAAGAATAAACTAGGATATCTAGCTTTCATGCAGGAATGGTTACTTACAGGGCTGGGAAAGATCTCTGATACTCCAGTGTCAGGACTAGGGAAAGAGCGTGATTAGACAGAGATTCCAGTTGGGAAAGGAAGGAGCGTGAGCCAGGACTCCTGGCTTTAATTAGTTTGTGTTAACGAGTCTTGTTAGTGGCTTGCCTACTGATACACCAGTTTGCTCTTCAAAATGGATGGTACTATCCTATCTTGTTGAGATCAAAAAACTAAGGTGTGTTAGTGCAGGTGAAATAATATTTACATAGGATTTCCAGGCCCACAGATGAACATTGCAAGAGTGCCTGCATTTTGGGGTGTTCGTGATGATGAATTAAATCTTACAATAACACTGGATATGTGTAAATTTGTAATTGCAAATTTGGAGAAGGAACTCAGCACTGAAGAGTTAACAGGTGGGGGGGTGGGGGGAGAGAAAAAAAAAAAAAGTCCAGTCCTTTCTGTTTTCATTCTGACACGTTTTGCTTTGAACCGCGGCCAGCGTGCACCACCTCTGCCCTGATCCAGCAGCACCTCCTCACTGCGCTCACAGAGCTTTTCTCCCTGGGACTGTGTCCTGCAGGTCTCCCGAGCAGAAACAAAACCGGGTATTCATAGATCCCGAACTGCAAATTGAGCTCCCTCACTTTTCCTTTTGAAGACTGCAGGCTTGTAAAGATCTGAAGCTGGTTTAGTAACTGTTCTCTGCAGCAGGATTGTGCGTATTGTGCAATGCTAACACAGTTGTTTTATTAAAAAAGTGAAGCCAGCATGTTGCCTTGCTGGCGGAAGGACCGATGTGGACCATACTGAACTGGGTTTCTGCCTGCAGTGCCCAAAGTCTGCAGGCAAAATTGACTCACAAGGTGCAGAGAAGGATGTCTGGTCACCTTGGCAGTGCTGCTCCCATCACCCTCCGCACGCTGTCGCTGGTCTGTCCCTGCTCAGCAGCTCTTCCACACCAGGTAGTTACATCTCGGCTATGTCCACATCTGTTTTCAACTTCTCATTCCCAGGTACCATACGGGGAAAGATGTGTCCTTGTGCCATGGACAGCAGCTGGTATAAGGTACGAAGTAACTCCAATGCCAGGACCAAACCAACCTCAGGCAGCCCATGCTTGGGGCACAGGGAGCAAATTACTCCTTCGCAGGAGATCTGGGGATCTGGACAGTTTCCAGGCAGACGACTTGCAAGGTGCCAGGTGGCTCTAAGAGAAGAATTAAGGGTACAGCCACCATAATCAATACTTTGGAGTAGCACAATTCATTTATTGTTCAGCTCTTGTTGGGTGGGAAGGAAGTTTTAAGGTGGAATTTGAGCACGCAGAGGGGTCAGAGTTGCTTTGGTAGCTGCAGCAGAGGAACCAGCACGAGCCCGCAGGGAGCTGGGGCCCTTGCTGTTGTACTGTGTGAAGATACTCCAGGAGATATCAGAGTCAAAAGCAGAGAAAACCTTTGTTTTCAGTGTCACAACAATTAATTAGCACTATCTTTGTTCCTCTTTTGCTGGGGCTGATAACGGTGATGGCTGAACAATATGGAGACAGTTTCAAAGAATTTACTTAAAATAAGAAATACATAGTATCTTACTGTGTGAAGACTATAAAAGCTGCTCCTGTAAAAATGCATAGAATATTTCCACATTTCCTTCAAGATGGTTCTGCATTGTTGTGAGTGCTTTTGGGGGCTGGCTGCTCTCTTGCAAGAAAAAGAAGGCAGGAAGCCAAGACGAAGAAACAAGAAATAAGGGGAAGAGAAAGCAGATGGCTAGGTGGAGAGCTTTTTTTAATAGAGTATTTACACAGTGAGGATGTGAATTCAATTGCCTGTTGCTATTTATCGTGACCACATGAAATTCAAAATACTTTGGTATTTAAATAGTTATAGATTCAGAGATGAGTCATGAAGCAGAGCTGATATTTTATCCGTGGCCATGTTGGTGAATGGTTTTCTAATGCAAGGATCTTATTTCCGCTCTCTCTACTGTAATGGTATTTCTGTTCTCAGATTATTTTGTTGTAGAGCAGTAGGAAAAAATGAAGAAAACTAATGCTTCTGGCACTATCTATTATTACAAACTTAATTATTTTTGTTTAAAAACCACACTGCTACACAGTATTGCACAGATATTCTAAGTTCTCACTCTCCAGAGAGAATTAATTGAGAAAGATACCTTCCAGCTTTGCTTCTGTAGGAAACTTTGAGGAGAATTTTTGCTGCTGTTGGTGAGCAGGTTTCTGAGTCGAGTCTCATTTTGTGTATCTTTTTGCTGAGAGACAATGTGTCATTTGTGTGATGGCCACTGCAAGTATCCTGTACAAGGGAGGGAGTGTTTGGGAATGCAGGGGAGTGTATCCAGTGGCATGAACTTAAAAAAAAAAAAAAAAAAAAGTCCTCTGAAGTTCAATTCTGCATGTGAGAATGGATGATTTTCAATTTTTCAAGTTTAATTTTCTTAGTATTTCTGGTATGGTGAGCTAGAATAGGCTGAAATTTGTATAATAAATAGGATTATTCACATGGAATTTATTTTGATACAAAATGTTCTCTCTTGCCCTCAAGACAACCCGCTACTCAAGCAGCCCCTCCACCCCTAAAGGAATTTGTAATGGCGCAGTGGTAGCTTTCTCTTCCCATGAAAGAAGAGTTAATTTTGAGGGAAGACAGATCCTTGTCCCAGGGAAACCATTGCTGATGTTAGAGTCCGGGATCCCAAACAGAGGCTGCTTTCGGAAGATGCATGTTGAGGATTGTTAATGCTGGAGAGGGAACTGACTCATCACATCATCAATTCCTCTCCTCTGCCAGTACAGCACAAAACGTCTTTTATCATCATGCTCTTTCTCCTTCATTTCTTTTTTAAAGGACTTAAAAACTGTTCAATGTTCTTGTCTTCCCCCTTTTTAGCCTGTTGCTGTTCTCTGGCTGGTGCTTACAGCTTGGGGTGATGGAGCTCCCGTTTGCCCTGTGCAGGAGGACTCTTCTCATCCAGGCTTTCTCAAGGACAAGCCAGAGGATTAACTTCTTGGCTTATGCATGCGCTCCTAGCACTGAGTTACACACATACCCCTTAGCTGTAAGAAAACTAAGCTTTCCCATCTGAGTCCTTTTTTCTTCTTGCTTGCCTTAATCCCTCCTTTCTCTTTGTTGCGGAAAGCGCTGTTTTATCTTAATGGGGACAGCAAGAACACGCTGGCCGCATAATTGCCACGAAGGCTACAACGCGGTCCAGACGGTACCAGTTTGCACTGATATTTTTCTGGAGCGTGCCAACAGCAAGCGGCTGCTGTGAGAGCTGAAATCGCTGCTTTTTTTCTGTTCACATCTGCATTTGATTTTCAATCAAGAGTTGGTTGGTGAAAAGCCAACTAATCTACAGTGCTTAGGGGTTTTTTGTTTGTTTTTAAGGGGCTGATTTGAGCCAAGTTTAGTACCACAGAACTAGTTTTTAATAGATTTTTTTTTTTTTTCCCCCTGAATTATAAGTACTTTTGGATACAGCCTATTTCAAATGGATCTTACGGGAAAATTATTATTCACCATTAATTCTTTGTATTAGTATCCTGTGTATGATTGTTATGAAGGGCCAAGACTTTCTATGCCAGGTGCATTACAGCACACAACAAAATGGCAAATCACCCAGGCCCTCATGGCATCAGGGATGCTGCCTGGGAGAAGATGGGTTCCTCCATCTTCATGCTCTGGAGCCAGGGAATCAGAAAAGTTTTGACTTTTGTGAGAACTAGGGGGCAGGAATTTCCACAGGTTTTGCATGAAACGCCTGGCATTTTGTTTGGGCTGGTGTCACATCCTCTTCCATTTGCTGCTCTTGTGGCAGATGAATAATTGGTTTTGTGTTGAAGATACATGAAAAGTCACTGTTTAATCAGAAACTTCAAAGGAACCGTAAGAGGATCCATCTGTGATTCAACTATCTTCAGCTTTGGTGAACAAAAAGAGAAAAAGGTCTTAGATCACAAAGTTTTCAGTTTTTAATGGCAATTTTTGTGTTGAATTACAGTAACAGAAAGCAATGACCTGTGACTAACACAGGCTACTGAAGGACTTCTAGTATTGCTTGCTGTCCTTTACTTATCCAAGGCTCCACTTGATACAAAACACACTTTTAATATAATTTTTTAAGCTGAACATACAGTTACTGCTGAATGAACAACCCTCTGAAAATACAGTTTCCTCTTAGCATGGGGAAATCGGCTGGGGGCACTGGCTGGATGCGGAAGAGAGCGAATTAACCATCGTGACAAAGAAAAACCATGAAAGGTAAAAACTACTAATGTAACACAGCACCTCAGTGCTTTGTACCTGTATTTTAATGTGTGCTAGTGCAAAATCAGTGTAACAAAATCCACCTTCGTCAGCCTGTTTGTATGTTATATGCGCTGCGACCACACCAGTGGGGCACTGAGAGCCCAGGGCACTTTGCGGGGTCCAGGGAATGCATTGCCAAGGCCCCTGCACAGTGCAGAGATTGCGATGTGACACAAGATTAGGAATTTAGGGGCAGGGGGCTGTTCCCCTGGGTCCCAGTGGAATGCACTGCTGCCGTGGGCCCCGGGCTGCTTGGGATCTGTATGGGCCTGCTCCCTCCAGCCATGGCTTTTCCGTAGGATTAATTTGACCTTGCAGCCTGTAGAAGTTATACTCCTTTCCTATGGGTTTGTTTTATGTGTATTTTCTATAGCTGGTGATTTTTCAGCTGAAAGTGTAGGCTTTTGTGATGAAAATCCACGAGTGCCATCCCTCCTCTGCCTTCCTCTGCTAGCAGGTGCGATGTGTTGCTGCAATCGTTTTGGCTGGTTAGAGAACTGGTTTAAATAGTTGAAAATGCTCAATGACTGTGTAGGGCAAAGTACAACCTTCAAGAGTCCACGATTTCTTCTGCTCTATGGCAAAAGCTTGAAAGGTCTCTTAATACCAGACAGCCCAGAGCTAAATTCTATTGTTATTTTTGGGTTACTTTTCTTTTAGCCAGCAAAGATATTAACTCCGAAAAACCTGCTAATTTCCCACCTACCTTCAATTTTCTGGCTCTGTCCCAGTGGATGTATGTTTAAAAATACATAATAGTTGGAGGATGAGCATGTGGCTGCAGTGTTTTTGGTTTTGCCAGCTGATGAAAGTTGGCAGCCTCATTTGTGCAGGGTATCAAATGCTGAGGGGAGCTGGATGCGCCAGGTGATGCTGCCAATAGCAGTGGCTCTGTGTGTGTGCTTGGGGCTGACGCAGTGGCAGGCTCTTCTCTGCCTTACGTGGAAAGCAGAACACACAGAATTTTAAATTGCTGCCCGTTTACGTCTTTTGGGGACATTTTTAGGGAGCTTGGGTAGCTCGATCTGCCTTCTGCAGTGTGTATATGGTGCTGTCTATTGCTGTCTTCCCTTTGGTGCCTACAAACCTTACTCTTGATGCAGTTTGTGCGATGTCCAGTATATTTGCCTGCATATCTGACCTAGGCACCAGTGTAGGATGAGCAACTTTAGATGAGCAATTTTAGGTTTTCAATTGAAATTTCTTTCCTTCCTCCTCTCTGGCCTTCAGAAAATGGTTTTCTCTTTTTTTTTTGGAAGGAAGGAAGGAAAAGCATTGAACTTCTGTTTACCTCATTTTGTTTAAACAGAGCCCTGTGTGCTAACCCTCCTCTGCACAATGAAACTCTGTACAGTGAAAATTGGCTAAGTGGGTCCTTATTCAGGATCATTCATCACCATGGCACAGCCTCGTGCATGCATGGCAGATTTACATCAGTGAAACTGAGGAAGAAAAACAAAGGACCCATGATCTGAAGGGCTGGGGTTATTTATGAAGCGCCAGTGATGTGCTGAGGACTAGATGAAGATCTAATCAGCCTCGCTCTGCGAGGGTGCTGGTGGCAGGATGCTGGTGGCAGGATGACACGCCACCAAACTCTGCAGCAAGGAAGACAGTGTGTCTGGCACCTTGGGGCTCCTTAGAGGCATTGTGGCGTGCATTTTGCACATTACACACTCTCAAAGATGGAGCATGCGTCTGGGAAGTAAGTCTACTGGTGAGTACAGACAGTACAATTAGTTAAAGGAAGTAGTGTTCCTGCTGGACTTGCTTATTTGGAAGCCTCAGGACCTTCACCAGGCCAGGAAGCCACAGTAATAGTTTCAGATCCCACTTGGCTCATTTTGTCCAAGCAAGATAAATGCCAACAAATATTAGAGGGGATGCAGAGATGAATGGAGAACGTGCTTCTTGGAGGCAGCAATTTACCCTCAGGAAGGGCTCAAAGAGATGCCTTCCCGTGTGTGTGTCTGCTGTGTTTCAGTGAGGGACCAGCAGCTCTGAAGTTGGTAGTTGGGAGCCCAAACCTGCAAGCTAGGCTCTGGCTGACTAACCAAGAGCATCGTTAGGATGCTGCTGGGCTGGGTGCAGGCCACGCAGTCTCAGCTGGCACCCGCTGCTCGTTGACAAATTCTCAGCTTTTTCATAGCAATGGCAATACTTGCTCAACAGCCAATTGTCAGGCCACCAGGAAGCCTTTTCCCACTCCCTGTATCCTGGTGGTTTTTGTTGAAGGAGAAATCGCATCTCTTGGCACTGGTTGAGATGAGAGTTGTTCTGGTTTCCGAGGCATTGCTTTTCAGTGAGTGTCTCCAGCTGCTGCGCTCCCCTTCGCTCCGGGCGCTGACTCATGCTTTTTGCCATCACAATAACTCTGTTTTCATAAACAAAATTAAGTGCACTGTGTTTACTCATTAGGGAGATTTGAAGTCTCTCAGCAACCAATGCTTTGTGGGATGAACTCTCCCTCCCTCTTCTCCTCTTTTCTCTTTTAACAGCTAAGAGGAATAAAAGGTTTGGGAAAACACTGTCCCGATGCTATCAGCAGGCTGATTCTGTGCCTGCTGATGTGCAACACCACAACTGAGGAGACGGTATTGACTGTTTGGCTGGGGACTGCACATCTCTGACTCAGTGCTCTAGAGAGGAATATTGTAAATTGCACAAAGATGAACAGGAAAAGATGGGACAGGTTAATGAGCTAGGCTTTAAGCAATGGTCCAGGCAAACACAGCACGGATTAGGGGTCCCAGCCTGACAGCTAGAGAGGGAAGCTTTTCTGGCACATGGATGGTGCCAGCTCTCTGTACTCCTGCATACCAGTGGCTCTCTTGCAGATGGTTTTGTGCGGGACTGGTCCTGGGCAAAGCCAAGCAAGGCAAGTTGCCTGATGCCCCAGTGTCTGTGCCAGAGCCCTGGTGGCATGGCCAGCTCTGCTGCTGTTCTCCCTGTTGTGTCCATCTCAGCCTCGGCTGCCTTCTTCCCACAGTGGGAATGCAGCTGGACCCAGCCCCAGCCTAAGTGGGACAAAATTCAATTTGCTTACAGCGCAGTAAATCAGATGGGAACTGTAGGAGTGAGTTCATGGCAACAGGATGGATGAAATTTTGTGACTGAAGCAACACCTGTGCTCTCACTTAGAACGAGTGTAAAGGCAAGTAGCAACCAAGAGATGGCATTAGGCATATAAAGAATCAGAATCCAATTAAACTAATAAATAAGCCCCTGTAATTCATACAAGTTTTAACTCAAGTATCCAGATCTAGAGATTCTCTACCTTGGTCAGCTGTAGTACTGCAGAGGGAGAAGTGCAACATGCCAGGTTATGGAGCATTATTAAGACAGAGAAATTCTAATGCCAGCTGAAGAAAATGGTCTGGATCAGGACCAGCAAGTCTGTGTAAGGACATGTCTTCCTCATACCAGCCCCCCAATACAGATTTACTCCCTCATGTATGTTGTCCATTACTGTATGTTTCCCAGTGTGCTGGCAGTGTGCCCTTTGAAATTTGGGTTATGTTATGGAACCCAAATCAGAGACTTGCAAAGCATTTCCCATATTGAGCGCATGCTTCCACTCAGATAGCTTTATCTTACAGAAGAAAACTTAGAAGAACTAAGTAATCCCCAAGCCAGTGGGGAGCCGTGAGGGAAGCAATTCAATCAGCCAGGTGTAATGTCAGTACACACAGAGTGTAATCCTAGCCTCTAACACAGCGAGATCTGGGTTTGAACATTAATTAACAAAATGATGTTATTACAGAGTTTAAAATATATCTTGAATTTCTACTCAGAACAAGTACTCAGCCACCTCTTTATTAGTATGCAAATTTTGTACCCATAGGAGAGGAAATAAATGTGGAATTTGCTGTCTTTGCAGCAAATGTAGAAGGTTTTCTGGCCATTCTTGAAATCCTGCTTTCTACCACATACCATAAATGAAGTGAATACCTTTCACTTGTGCTTTAGAGGGATCCATAAATCAGGAACAAAGGACAGCAGAATAACAGGGTGGTGTTTCTCCTTCTGGAGCACCAGGTACCCCGTGCCAACAGCAACAACGTCAACAGGAGCTGCTGTTCCTGTACCAGATGGTTCTATGGGGCTTGAGCGGAGCGGTTGCTTACCTTCCAGCGCACACAGCCAGCCCTTGCTTGCCAGCACCCAGTCTTCCTCAGGGGTCGCTCCTCAGTAAGAGATGCTGGCAGCCACCTCAAACTTCATGAATTTGGGGGAGTGGGAGCATGAATATTGATCTGGGCTCAGACTTCTGATAACTGGATTCTGTTCCCAGTTATCGCAGTTGCTGGAGCTGGAACTTTGGATTAGTCGCCTCCTGGTGCCTCAGTTTCACCATCTGTAGAAACAAAGTTATAATATTTCCTTGAGAAATTTGTGCTGTGTGGATGAAAAAAACACTGGATAAAACCAAAGAATTTAGTAATTTTAAATATTTTAAAATTTTGGAATGTTTTTATTTCTGTGTGATTGACAACAAATGCAGGAGGTCTTCTGGTTTATGTTCCCGCATGAAAAACTGGATACACTGATTGTGTAGGAGTTCATTGACTTGAAAAGCATAACCTGATGGACTGTCCTGCTAAATAGTTGCAAGCATGTGACTGTGCATAATTCTTCAAATGAGAAACCTTAACTTGCAGCCATTCTCTCATTGCTGTGTCTACAAACACTATTTCAGTATTCTTCTATTTCTGTTGCTCTTGGATTCTTTCACCACTGAAAAATGCTCTGGGTAAAGTCATGGCCAGGCAGAATGGGTGAGTCTAATTTTCAGCTCCTGCCAGATGAGTCTCTAATTCTGATTGCTTATGAAATACCTGACAGGTGAATCTCATGCAGAAGTGAATTGTCCTCTTCATCACCTTCAGGTGGTTCTGCTCCTCAGCCCCTACCTCCTCCAGAGCGATGGAGCCAGTGAGCCACCATTGGCTCTTTGCAAACTAGAGGTGTGTGGGTCTGGAAGGACTCTAACACTTTTTCCTAAGAAGTCCTGACTCATTTCAAATCTGCTTATTTCAGAAACTAAAAAACCACTTCAGACTTAGAAGAGATCTCATCAAACACATGATGGGCTCCAAGTCCACAAAGAGCACTGCATGTGTGTTAGGGGTAGGTTCAAAGGTTTCAACCAGCCAAAGCTTCTGGATGCGATGCCTTGGAGTGTCAGCCTCTAACAAATTACACTCAAACTCAACCCTTTATGTCACATATTAGAACCAAAATTGTCACCCAGGTTTGGAGGAGAGAGAAGCCTTGTGGTTATTTCTGTTGCTGCATTTCTTTTTTTTTCCTACTGAGTCATGATGCTTATCAGGCATCGTTGCTTAAAGAAAAACAACAAATGCAAAGTGCACTCGTTCTCAGACTTTCTTGTCATCCACCAAATCTCTCTTATTTCCTTAAGTTCTCCTGATGGGGATATCGCTATGGGTAAGAAAAATAAAACAGCTAAGCCTTCATGATTAGTCTTATTTCAGAGGGCTTCAGGTTGGCCAGAAAGATCTTGGTTTGTCTGATATAACTTTAGGAAAATGATTAGTCCTGGATGGTAACCAACACAAAATGGACCTTGTTTAGATGTAGCTCCTTAGTTATAAAAAAACCCCAATATATTTAGCTTAACCTGTTTCTAAAGAATGGAAGGATAATTAAAAAATGGTTAGTTGTTGCCAAACTCGCTCCCTGTTGTGTGCGCCAGAGAAATTGTAGGGGCTGTGGTCAGAGTATCAATTCACGTAGTTGCAAGGCAAAGTATTACACAGCCCCTACCCATATAAAAGCCTAGAAAATGGAAGATATGTGGGCATGGTTCAATTACTTATATTCCTTCCATTTATTTCTTATGCTATATGGCATTTTAAAACATAAATGAAGCCAAAATAGTTTCTTGCAAAATACCTATATACCTAGCCAGCACAAATCCTGATTTATAGAACTGTTTGAGCTGGGGAAAAGAGCACTGGGGAAAAGAACAAGTGTAAGGAAAGAAAGGTACTCTAGTGATAACGACTTCTCATCCTTCCCCAAACAATTTGTTGGATTTTTTTGGCTAGAAGCAGATACCTATTTTGATATATAAAGGGCGACGTTAGAGCAAGTGCCTTCAGATACTGTAGTGCAGACAGGGCAAACTTTGCAAGGCATCAGGCAATGAGATGTGAGGAGCTCTGTTGTCATAAGGTTGGGTGGGGGACACATGGGTACTTCTGAATCTTTGATGGCTTTTGATGCCTTGGGTGCTCCTGGTGCGAAAAGTTAAGGCATGTGGGTTTGTGACAATTTCCGATACTGAAAAAAAAAAAAAAAAGGTAAAATAAATTGGGCTGGGGCGGAAGCACATAGCTGGCAAAAAAGTCATTGATATTATCTGTCAAAACTAATATGAATCAAACTTGACTCCTTCTGTAATTACTCCTAGGCTATCATTAAAGGCCTGCCACAAAATCACAGTATTCATCTCTGCTCTGCAGGCACAGCAGCTGTAATATTTTCCCCTCAGCCGCTCTGCTCACTGCTACACCGATGGCTCCCACCGAGGGCCGGGAGGGCACGTCTGCGCAGGCAGGCACTGCGGCTGTGCGGCAGCGAGGTTCCTGAAAGCCGACGTTCTCACCCACTCTAAACCTTCAGCAGTATTTTGGGAATAGGAATTATTCGATTGCTGCTCTCAGAGGTGGTGGATGGACTGGACTGCTCTTGGGGGCACCTGTGAGCTGTGTTTCCTCTGCTCTTTCCTTGCAGCACTGCTGGAGGAGAGCGCTCGGGACAGCGAGAGGCAGAGAGCTGGGATATGCACCAGTGTCGTAGATAATTAAAAATGGTTAGTTGATACGCCCAGAGGTCCCAGGAGTCAAGCTGCAGTTTCTTACCATGGGTTTTGTACTAGCTGGAGCCCATGGCACAGCCCAGTCCTTAGAGCAGTTCCTGTCACCTGGGAATAACGTCTTTAGTTGCATACACTTATATAGACGTGCATAAATGCTGCAGTTGGCTGAGGAAGTTTTTTTTACACTTTTAGCTTGGTTTCTGAAGAAAACCAAGCCGGTATGGTGAATGCTGGCTGCTCGCTCCCCGTACCCCATCCCTGGCCTGAGAGTCCTTTTCATCCAAAATCCCCAAGCAGAGCTGAGCTTTCAAAGGTCAGTTAGAGAGCTAATAGACTGCAGTGCACAAACACCCTTTTACTATTTGTGTTTCCTAGAGCTATCTCTGAGCTGCAGATAGAGATCACTTATTTCACATGCTTGCCTGCCTTGCTCTGGTTTGCCTCCATGCTCTCCCGCTTGATTTCAGCTACAATTTCGGTCCTATCATCTACTGAATAAAGAGGTGCCTTTGTGCTGCCATCACCCCTGGTGCCTGGGTTTGGCCAATTCGTGTGCAGTGCAGCTCCTGCCAGCCTCTCCCAGCTCCCCCTTTCCCTGGGTGTTTAGGTTAAGCGGTTCCTCACAACCTCAGCAATTTTGCTGTGCCAGCAGTCTGGCCCTTTGGTTTAGCAGGAGCTCAGATCCTGCGCTGTGGCCTTCCCTAAATAAAAATAACTCAAGCCCCTCTGCAACGTGAGATCCCTGAGCTGACAGCTGCTTGGAGGAGCAAGGGCCCGCTAAGGGCCGGGAGGCGAGCAGGGCTGCGGAAGAGGACGGTGCTGGGTGGGAGCTCATCTTTCTTGCGCAGCTCCCTTAGCAGCAGCCCAGTTGAGCGTGGCCACCTGAGCAAGCCAGTGATGATGTATTTAGAAAAGAATCCGGTATAAAGCTGAAAGGCAGCTTCTTAAATTGTGTAAATTACATTTGTAGTGAGTAAAAAAAAAAAAGAACTTGTAAATCGCTTATTTACACAATGGAGCATGCGAGCAAGCGAGTTCTCATACAAACCCCAGATGTTCATTAGAAATGTGAATGTTTCTTCCTTGCTGTTACTATGAAAAGTTAAACTGGGAAAAAAGTCAGCTATGTTGAAGGAGTACAAAGGAGTGAGTTAAGTCTACAAAATCCAGGAAATTTCCTGTTAAGACTAAAAATCTGGTGTACTGTTGTAGTCCTCTAATTTAAACCCAAGATATAAATCAAAGCCAGCGTTATCAGGTCAGGTGCTCAAGTTCTCAGCCCTTAGCTGTGGAATTTCCAGGTTAAGTTACTTAAATGTTTCTGAATAAAGCTAAAATCCTGTGTGCCGCATATTTGCTCATCATAAAACATTCTCTCCTCGCCAGTAACAGCTTCTTTGTTGGCGAAGCCTGTCTGGTTTATGAGCTTCCTAGCCTTTGTACAGTGTACTGGGAGTTAAGAACTTCCACATGGCGCTTGCTCTGAGGCTTTTGTGAATAAGCAAAGCAAAGCGCTTGCTCTCTGTCCAACAAATGCATCAAATATGGTTTGAATTCTCTGTTTTTAAATGCAAAGGATAATATTGATTTTGTTAAGGTAAATGTCTTTAATTGTACGCTATATAAACTCGAGTATTACTGAGACATAATGGGCTCTGGGCATTCTCCCAGCACAGCAGTATGAAAATGTATCTTTTATTGTCTCCAGTAGAGAAATGTAGAATTAAGACTTAGATGAACAAAAATTAAATGGAGTACATCCCCCGTCTCTAAAAAGCATATATACTGATGCAGAACATTTACACAAATGGAAATTAATGCTGTATAAAGGTGAAAACTCTGTGGAGTACCTGTTGATGTGGAATGTTCAGTGCTTTTTACTGGCATGGTGCTGGTGGGAATAGAAAAGTAAATGAGGGAAAAGAGACAATAAGAGAAAATGAAGTTTGTAAGATTGTCACTGTATGAATCAACCTATCTCAGCTACAGAAACTGAATGGGAGCTTGATGCCAAGGGGTACATCTCGTTCACAAAGTACTCCACACTCTGAAATCCTTTCGCGTGTACTGTTGGTGAGAATGCAGGAGCACGATGAGGCCAAGACTATCAAGCGGGTGACTCACCCAAAGGCCATAAAGGTATTTAAGAACAGACCAAACACTCGTGCAGCGGATGATAACCTTTCATTTATTGCTAAACTACCATAGTACAGGCAATATATAAAAATATTTTACAGATAGCAAAAAAATCATTACATTGGAGGTTAATAATGTTGTTGTAGGAATGTGAATGATATAAACCCCCTTTCCAATGCTTAAAGTGAGGCTTTTGAACAAACAGTTTGATTAAAAAGACATCTGTTAGGATGATTTGAGTGACAATTGCTCACTCATCTATCTATTAACATATGGTTTTACCTGAACGTACAGGGTAGGGCTTCAGCAAGGAGGCTTGGACTGTGAGGGGGGGATCACTTCATAGTTACACACATACACATACACTCACACAAATATTTATGTCCCAATCAGGCCACCATTGTTAAAACTGACCTGTACCTTGGTTCTCTATGCCCAGGTCTCACCACACTACTTGTATAGTAAAGTACTGATCAGCATCAGTAAAATGATGGCAGTTTAATCCTGGGACAACTGATTATTCCAATAATCAATCTGTGGATTTCTGGGCTACTACAAACACATAAATCTTTATTCATTTTTGTGACTCAGTAATTCTAGAACTTTCTACCCAATTTTGCTGTTTTATGAGAGCTATTGAAAAGAAACTCAAAATACTAACCTTTCCCCAGATAACCGCTCATTTGCAGCGTATGTGATCTTTTACAGTACCAGCACCTTCATTTGAAATTTATTGCAATGTGGGCCAGGTACCAATTTATTTTTTTGTACCCCAGGAGTAATGCAAAAGGCTACACAAATCTTAAACAGACCATAGTAGATTAGATACTGGCTGGCAGTTAAACAAATTGCTATCAGCTGTCACTCGCTGCAGTTATAAAGTAGCAGACATTAAAAAAGACAGATGTCAATCTTATGTCAAATGTTCAAAAAGGTGAATTATTAATTCTGAACTGAGATGAATAAAGAATAATAACTTTACACATGTGATGGCAGATAGATGCCTTACATTTACAGGTAAGAAATCACTGGAATGTAAACAATGAGGAAAACAGTTGATTTCTGGATGATTTTCAATTTACCCAGTTTAAACCCAACATTGGTGTCTCTTCCTATTGCACAGGAATACATAATATAAATAACAAACACTCAGACTTGCAGCTAAACTGGAACATCAGATGATTTTAAGTGGTGCAAAATTTATGAAGATCTGAATCAATTTCAGATTTGAAATTAAGACAGTAATTTTCTTGAATCCCATCTGGCAGATAATTGTTCCCTATTAAGTAGCAATTTGGAAAGAAATGCAGGGGAAAAAGTCAGATTGAAATATTTAGAAACATATTTCTGAAGTGTTTAAAGCTGTCTTTGAAGTCTTTGGGAAATTTATCAAATACATCTTTTTTAGGACAATAACAATTCAACAACAATTGCATAGAAAATTAATACACTCAGAAAATGAAAATTGATCCTGTATAAATACTATCCTTAATCCAAAAGGTGTTGCATATTTGGTCAGACAAAAAGCATAGACATTTTTTTTTGTAAAGTTATGGATTATAAAATATACTTTAAAAAACATGCTAGCTAATTTGAGAACTGTTTTAGATATGTTATTAAGCAGCAGCATTTTATACAATAGAGAATAACATAGTGCTGGTTTTGGAAATATTCTACATTCAGAAAATGCTGTATTCCTACAAGTAGAATGGAAGTGATACATATTTACATGGATACAAATAAAGCAAGTGCAAAAACCCTTACTCTTCTACATTCTTTCTACCAATAAAACCACATACATAGACACTTTCATTCCATTACTGCTGTTCAGATCTTACATTTTGCTCATTCTCATGGAGAAAAACAAAAATGGGACTTCATACTTCATTGCAAGTATCTTTATGAGCAATTACTCTCCTGGCAAACTGTACTTCCAACACTCATAACTGACAAAAATAAAATCTTCCTGATATCTGTCCTCTCCCATTCCACTCTCAGACTGTTTACATATAATGAATGATGATTTTATTCTACGTATTCGTATATTTGACGCAGAGGTTTATAGAAGCTCATCCTGTATTTGCAGCCAAAGCTTGGACGGAAAAATGGAAGTTAAAAAAAAAAATGCATACACACACAAAATTGAAAGAGATTAACTTCGCGTTCCAACGAGCCTGATGTGCTTCGCGTGGTATAACTTTGATGGAAAATGCATTAGAGTTGTTCACCCTGTAGACAATATCTTTGGAGGCCTTTGGTACAATGGCAGGAAGGCACTGTGGTGAAACATTCAGATAACTGAGGAAAAACAGAATTTCCTCATGTGCAAATATGGCTATCTTCCAGACAAAGTGAGAACAAATTACTCACAAAATGCTATTAACTCTTCCAAGGATAAGCTAATGCTTCTACAGAAAGAGAGCAAGTTCTATTAAGTAAAAAAATATTAATACTGGAAAAACACTGCTCAGCAAGAACAGGAAATAATTTAGTAATGTATATTTGAAGTTCTTTAGCCTAGCTATATATTTTTAACATATTGTTTTTATTTTTAAAAAGAGATGTCTGAGGATACTCCTTTTTTTTTCCGGAAATAAATATAAAAAGTTGGTTAAAGCTGTATTATTTAACTAACAGTTGCATGTAAAAGCAGCTAGAGTAGCACAGCCTGACTTCATATAGCTGTAAATAAAACCACTAAAATGTAGTCTATAGTATATACATCTCACGAACCCTCGATCCGGTAGCTGGCTTCATGTGCCTGCATAGGTCTGGCTGCCTGGAGCCAATTCTAGGATCGTGACCCACGGTTGTAATGGTGTGTGTGTGTACTCATGCATAATCATATGTACATAATATATCCATATATATGGTTATATTATATAAATATACATGCATATGCACCTACACAAACACACATACAGATGAGTATCTATGCATCAAAAAATGAGGAAGAAATACAGCTAATGCAAGCATGGGTAATGCATATGTAACACATTAAAAAAAAAATTAAAAATCCTCTCACCCTCTCTACAGCAAAGTGCCTGACAGAACATGTAAGAGCAGTGGAAATCTCATCCTTCAGTCAAAGAGCACGTGCATCACGGGTGCATCTTGCAAAGCAGCTTCACTGGAGCATTGCACCTGCTCAGGGGTTTGCCTGCCTGGGTCCCTCCGGAGGCTCAAAAGCCTTTGCTACGAGTCCACATTTTTCTTCTCTGCTTTGTACATTTATGCATTACAGTAAAAAGAGGAGAAAGATGCTTACATGATTGGCGGGGGCTAAAAATAAAAAAATCGGTCTGCATCATGAACATGTACTGCAATCGCACAGTGCAGGAGATGGTTGCGCGTGGATTTGGTGTGCGGTTATCTGACACTGAGATCAGCCATTCAGCTGTGTACAGAGCACTATTGACAAGATGTTGCTATGGACAGGCACCAAATAAGCAGCAATATTTTTTAGACTACATCAGTGCGTCCGCAGATTTGAAAAGAAGTTCATATTCTTCTTTCATATTCTGTTTAAGGTTCAGCAAGAGAAAAGTTTCTGTCAGTTACCTGGCAAATTTTGTGAGTGGGGTTTTGGTTTGTTTTTAACATTTCTCCTACATTACAGGTTGGAGTAGGGGAAAAAAAATAGCTGGTCCTTTTTGATACTTCCAAGAGTGAATTCTGTGAAAGCAGGAGCCACAGTTGGTCTGTTCTTTTACTCATCTGCAGCAAAGCACTTCTGACAGACAACGTTTGGCCTGAGAAATTTTTCAAAATTGTCCAAAACATCAGAATGCATTAAAAATCCATAATATATGTCAGATTCTGGCAAACTGGCAGTTTTAAAACAATCCAAACCAGATTGAATTATACAAGCCAGCTGAAGTACGATGTAAGTGTTGTTTAATGATCAATAATTTCCCTGTGCAGGTCACTTCAGCTAGGCCAAGCATCCATTTTGTTTCTGTAAATGTCAAAATAATAATAATAAAAAAAAAAAAGGGCCATTTTCACCTCTGCAGGTACCAGGCTGAGGGCTGGCTATCTCGCCGTTCATATTAATGCAACATGTGATGCTCATCATATGGGCGCCAGACTGAGGCATCCTCAGTGAGCAACTTTTTGGTGTGGCTGAAATGGGATACAGGGGACTCAGTTTGTGACAAAAGATTTAAATTTCACAAAGTGACCTAACACCTGTCCCACTCACTCTCTCAAACTAGTCCTGCTGGTGTGTGTTAGCAGCATTCGAGGGGAACAAGACGCAAGCTCCCCAAACAACTGTGTTACTAATGCTAGTTTGGCATTAGAGAAGGGCCCTGCTATGATGTTGGCTCTAGGCATTGTTGAATCCAGAGCTCAGAGCTGCTCCTGTAAAATTCAGATTTCAGTTTAAGATCCAAGATTACAGGTGAGACCTAGGTCAGGTGTTCTGGAAAATCTAATGCTTCTATCTCTAACTCTAAAATTGAAGACCAGCTTTTATTGTTAGAAAATATATTCTTCTCAATGCTCCTGAAAAGACAGCTGCTGACCCGAGCACATACTCTGCAGGGTTTGTGCAAGATCTTTCTTGCATTATTGGGGAACCGGTTATGCAGCTGTGTACATGTGGACACATTGGTATTCAGTAAAGTTTACTGTGAACCACCTTAGAACAGGACAGAGTCACTGTGTTTTCTAGAATACAGCTCAGGCTCTGCACTCTCAGAAAAACATTAGCATTCCTCATTTACAAAACCAGAAAAGACTACTATGTATTTCCTACAATATTATGGCTATCTTTTCATGTACATTGATTATCCTCTCGTGATGCCTTTTTATCACACTGTGGTAGCAATGAGACACCAAAATGCTATAACCTTGCTAGCTGTACGACTGCAGATGGCAGTGGTTATCTCTTAGCGTGATAAGCCTGTGTCAGTACAGTATATTCTAACACATGAAGCTGAACATAACAAACACACTAAGTCACATGGAAATGTAACTTTTCCAGAAATTGCTGATAGCTTTGCAAAGCTAAAGAGACAAGGTGACTACACATAAGTGCATGGCTTCTGTAAGATACAAGTATTTTCCTCTGTAGCTTGTGTGGTTAAATGTTACAGCTGCTAAATGAGACAAGTTACGAGTCAATAGCAGGTTCTATATGAAAAGAAACAGGAACAATTTGTTAGAGAGAAAATAGCTAAGATGTGTTCATATACTGCCTAAATATTAGTAAGGCTTGATCATAAAATCTTTTGATTTACTGTGACTCCTATATATTAATCTCTGTTTTATCTGGGTTTATTTTACCTTAGGACAGGTGTTGTAACTGCTGAATTGCACTTCTCAATCATTCTCTGTGAGCATCCTTCTCCTTCAACTTCCTATCCAATGACAAGAAAAATGAAGAGAACTCCCGGATTCAGCTGACATCTACTGTTTGAAATACTGATCACAGTGCTCAGAGTCAGAAAAATGGCTTTTGATCCCAGGTCGGATAAAGGCTGAGCAAGCTTGGGTTGCCTCAGTTTCCTACAACAATAAAATTTCTCAAAAGGGCTTTGAGACCTGGAGGGCAAGTCATTGTTAGTGAACTGCAAAATGTCGTTATTCTTTTATGCAATATATTACTCTCTCTTCCCCCGTTTCCCACCCCACCCAAATAAGCACTAATATATAACCTCCCTTGCTTTGTGCGGTGTTCAGGAGTGACATCTCACTTCTCCCTTATTACTAAGATAGATCGATACACAGATAGATATTTTGCAGCAGGCTTGAAGAGTTTCCTCAGACAGATGCTCTGTTATACAAGAACAATACGATCTTTGGACAAAAGGAAGGGTGTCCTTCTCGATGTTTACAGAGAGAGGTGGTGAGCTGCTTAGTCAAGGCTGTCAGTTTGATGCCAATACATTGTTCCTTGCATTGAATTGGTGCCTTGAGATGAACAGTTACGGAAGCAGGAGGTTGCAGGGGCATTGGAAGGATCTAAGAGGTCAGTTTTGGAAGGATTCGGTAAAAGTTGTCTCACAAATCTCTTCTATGTCTGATTTCTGGCAGGGAGTCCAGAAAACTCCTTCCTGATAATTTCATTAACTGTGAAATAAAAGAAAGAGGAAGAAATGTTAGAGCACTTTCTAAATCACAAGAAGAAAAAGCAATCCTTGGGCAGTTTGCTCTGTATTCATAACGTGATTTTATTAGAACTTAAAACTTTTAGTCTTAATTACTCAGACTACATGGGGGGAGAGAGGGGCTTTACACTGTGTTCAGCATGCTTCAAGTACATAAAAACACAACTGAGAAGCTGTACCATGTGTCCAGTACATGCCACATCCCCTACGTACAAAACGCCCTTTTTGTCACAGATACTTCCTTTACCCGAGGTGTAAAAAAAAAAAAAAACCAAAAAAAACCCCCAAACTCTAAGTACATGAGCATTTTAACATTTTTTCACGAGACTGAAATAAGAATATTTCAAAAAAAAGAGAAAGGCCAGATTTGGAGGAAGTATAGTGGACAGTGCTGAAAACAGAGGTTGAAATTCAGGTGAAAAAACTGTTGGGTTTTTTTTGTGATTTTTGGGTTGTGGGGTTTTTTTTAATCTCACTGTAGACCATATTTGCTCTACATTTTTGTTACAGTTTGTTTGTAGATTACAGCATAAGCAAACTTCCATGCACCACTATGATAGTCTAAGAGGCTGGGACAGGCTTATTAATAAAAAGCTCAAGAGAAAACCGCTGAATAAATTTGTTCTCTGTTTAAAAAAAAAACAGAACAATATTACATGCTATGTACAACAAACAGCCATTCTCTCCTGTCTACCTTTCACACTTGTTTGCCTTTGGTACCTCCTGGAACAACATTTCTTTCTCAGGCAGTGATTTCATTAGGAGAGACTTGAGCATTTTGGTGCAAAACTCCAGAACTGCCTGTTTTGGGGCTCGATTTCACACGCAGCTCCTTGGTGCTGTATTCAGAAATCGTACTGTTCAGAAATTGTTTATCTATCTACTTTGAAAAATTTGCCTTACAAGCAAAAGACCAAATTTTCTAAGGTTTCAGAACCCAGATCTCCCTGTTGATATTTAAGGGCTAAGACAAGGACTAACTCAAACCAGAGAAGACCCTCACCCAAGACCAATTAATCCTCAGGTATGCAGCTGTAAGACTCTGCCATATTTAGGTCCATTTCTAACAAATGTTTATGAAAAATTTTAAGTAACATAGTATTTCACCACTTCCCAAAAATTAAAAAAAAATTGGTGCCTGATCTCTTGTCGCCTCCGGGAAGGGGAAGACATGTACTAATTTTTAGTAGTTAGGACTAGCAGTTTGAAAGCTCCCTCCACTCTACATGTAATGGAATTTATTTCTGAGACAGTAAAAAAATCTATGTATGTTTTACAGCAAGCTCCATGTTATTGCTGTACAGATGTCTGCTGTGGTGGGCTGTGCTCCTCAAGGACTAAGTGCTTGACGTGAGGAGCAGGGAGCAAGCCCTCCACATTTCCAGGTACAGCAAACTCTTCTGAAGGGACCTCACAGCCTGTGCCACACTAGGCAGTTTCCACTCCTCCGTGCTCAAAAATCCCACTGTTAACAGCCCAGAGTTTAGCTCTTCCTAATTCCAGCCAGGAAATGCCTGACATCAATCAGACTGCTGTCTGTTGGAGAGGACATGGGCAAAGCCAGCACGGCTGACAGAAGAACGCCTGTGCTCTCCTACTGCCAACCTTCTACCTGCCACTGTCACCTGCTGGCTTCTACCAGCCTTTGGGGTGAATTGTTGTAAATAAAGCACAAATATGGAGTATTTAGTGTGTTGCTGCTCTGCAGTGCAAGCAAGCAACCAGTGGGAGGTGAGGTTGGTCCACTTTCAGGGAAAAAAAAAAACCTCCTTCAGCTCAGTTAGAAGAGCTTCCTGTTTGCTCTACCCAGGAAATGAGAGGAGCAGGTCTTCAATGGAAATTTTTCACAGCCTCAGCTAAAAATAGCAGTGAGGTAAAAGAAGTGGGCACCCACTCTTACAGGGTCATTTCCTTTCTAAAAACAAGTGGGCTGAGACTGCAGGCTGATTTATTTATCGACACATTTGTTTGAGCAGCCAGCGTACCAAAAATATCGTGTGAGTTTCATTTCATTTAATAGAGCCATCACTTGTGGAAATATCGGAGCCAACGGTCATCTTTGTCTAGGAAGGGATAAATACTAAGGGAAAAATGAGCAGATAATTAAATAGCTATTTACTAAGCCTGCAGTCTTTTGAGGGGTTCAGTTTTGGTTCTGTTTCCCAGCCTGAGCTTTAGGCAAAGTGACACAACCAGCAGAATGCCAGCCCGGAGCTTGGCCAGCACGGGGACCTCCGCTCGCTGGCACCAGGCAGGTTGGATGGTGTGGTAAAGGGCTTACTCAGCCTGTAAACTTCACTTTCCCTCCTGTGTGCTGCATGGGAGGTCAGCAGTGGGTTTTGTGGGCTGAGGTTACAGGGGGACTACAATCTGTAAAGAGCTAAAGAGTTGCAGAGGAGCAGTATGAAACATTAACTCCATAGGTAGGCTGCAGGACCGTGCCTGGGTGCAGTTGGATGCTCTCTGTGCAAGCTCTTACAGGTGTCAAATTGGAGTTTTGTTGTAAGCATCTGAACAAGGGAGCTTCCTGTTATCAGTTGGCCTGAATGTCCTCTAGTCACCCTGAATTTCACCTAAATCCATATGGTGAAGGGAGTTAGGGGCAGTTTAAGCTGGGCAACTCTAGTCTGGGACCCATAAGGGAAGGATGTGTAATTCAATGATTGTCCCAGCACAAAAATCTCAATTCCCAAGCACAAACACGGGCTGGGCAGAGAATGGATTGAGAGTAGCCCTGAGGAGAAGAACTTGGGGGTGTTGGTGGACCAGAAACTCAACATGAGCCGGCAATGTGCACTTGCAGCCCAGAAAGCCAACCGCATCCTGGGCTGCATCAAAAGCAGCGTGGCCAGCAAGTCAAGGGAGGTGATTCTCCCCCTCTACTCTGCTCTCGTGAGACCCCACCTGCAGCACTGTGTCCAGCTCTGGAGCCCCCAACATAAGAAGGACATGGATGTGTTGGAGTAAGTCCAGAGGAGGCCATGAAGATGATGAGAGGGCTGGAGCACCTCTCCTATGAGGACAGGCTGAGAGAGCTGGGGCTGTTCAGCCTGGAGAAGAGGAGGCTCCAGGCAGACTTAAAGGGGCTTATAGGAAAGATGGGGTCAAACTTTTTAGCAGGGTCTGTTGTGACAGGATGAGGGGTAATAGTATTAAAATAGAAGGAGGCCATCCTCTGGATGGCTTTAAAGGTCCCTTCCAACCCAAACTATTCTATGATTGTATGAAAAAGGCCTAATCTACAACCAGACCCACTAAATCTAATGAGTGTATAAATGTAACAGAAATGGATCCCAAGGCAAGTATCTATCTCCCAGCTTGGAGTAACCTCCAGACTGAGTCTAGTGAAATCATACATCTTTGGTGATCTGCTCCAGATTTGGGAGCACATGGATCCAGATCCAGGTGTAATCTCAGTGACTCGAGTTTCAGTAGTAGGTTGAACAAAATCAACAAACTGAGACATATCTGAATTTCAGAAGAATTTGAGATCATCTGCTGAACTTGCTATTCTGAACTCCCATTTATCTTTTTTTGGTAGCACGGTTAAAATGTATCTGAAGTATCGGTTCTCATTATTTACTCATTTCTAGCTGAGAGGAAAGAGATGGTGTGACTAATAAAATATTGTTAGTTAAAGTGCCTGGCATGTGGCAGCTCTGGAGCACACTGCCATTGATCCATTTAATGAGAGAGAACTGATTAAACGGAGCCATGAGGACATATGTAAAGATAATGAAAGATTAAATAATAAAAAAGGATATTGACATTACAGCTGGCGTCAGCCATCCAGACCAAGGAAATGCCTAGTTAGGCCTGAATCCCTTCAGCATACCCTCTGTTAGATACTGCTGTTGTACGAGCATTGCAACAGCCCCGGTGCTTGGAGATCCCGCAGTTCCCTGAATGCGAGAGGCTGGCTGAAATCATGGGAGAATGTTTGTGTTCTTCTCATCACTCGGCTTTGATGGGTTGGAGTCAGTCTCTCAGGCTCCACTCCTCAAAGACATTTAAGACTCTAATTCACAACCTCTCAGATAGAAATCTGGAGTGTATTCACTTGCGGGATGATAGTGGGTTGTATTAAATACCGAGCTTCAACTAGTAGTCCAGAGACAGAAAACAGTCTCCAATTTTAGCTGGCAACGAGTCAGGCTCCTTGTAATTGATTATATGCACGCACACACACTCATATGCATGCGTGCACACACGTTCACACACGCACTGGAATAACAACTTCACTAGCATTATTCCATGAACATGTCTGGAATAATACTAACGAAGTCAATGTTGTCGCAGCGCTACACTCGTGGCAGTGACGGGGGCATTGTGCCCTTTGGGGATCCTGCAAGAGTGAGGCTCTGATCAGAGGAGGGAAAGCTCAGCTCCAGTGGGCTCCTCCCTGCACCGGGCAGGGATCCTGCAATATTCCATGTTGGCTCTGCCAATGCAGCCAAGAGGCATTTTTATATGCAAAGCAAACACAAGACACACGGGAGAATCAAATGGAATAACAAGGACTGGGGAGGAAAGTTGAACCCTGAATTTTTAGTGTGCCCTCAAAACGTGACCAGGCAAATCACAGTACTAACGTGGTTCTGCTGCTGCCTGGGAACGAGACGATGCTTTAGCCCAGCATGCACAACCCCATCTCTCCTTCCCTGCCCACCAGGCCCCAGCTACTTCAGGACAGTTCTGTGGTACACAAGTGGGGAAGAAAAAGAATGAGAAAAAAATAAATTAAATTAAGATTTAAAACCCTTTAAGCCAAATAAAAAGGGGCATGACTTTTTAATTGGAAAAAAAAAAAGGTTAAGAGAAACACACAGCTGGAGAAAAGGCAGAAAAATACCAATTACCTTTATTTTTGATTGCTTGGATCAAAGATCACAGTCATTCTTTTTCATATAATGTTTTGTATCCAGCTAAGGTGTGTATCTATCAGCTCTGAAAAAGATTTGCAAAACCATTTTTGAGAAAAAAAGGTAACCTTTGACCTACATTGCAAGGCCAAATGTTACAGTTTTCAGCTACTCTTTCATTTTGTGGTTTAATTTATGAAAAGGACATTTCAGCATATACAATACATAAGGCACAACTTAACCGCTGACCTTTCTGTTTGCTCAGATCCAGCACTAGCTTTTACTTTTTTCCCCCTATTTTCTCGACTGACATTATCTAAAAAGAAGTATGCAAAAAAATTTACACTCCTAAATCAATCAGAAAACATGCAAAATGCTGATAATTTAATTTGAGACTTCAGAGGCACAGGAGGTCCATGTGTCTTCTAAGTCAGGTCAAAGACTAGTCACTGCCTTTTGCAAAATTCAGTTATATTATCATCTTAGTGGCCCAAATAAAACATGACACATTTACGCCAGATCAAGTCAGTCCCTTTTAAATAAGAGATCTAACCTCAGTGGCCATGTAAATTAGACTTTGCCTTAACTGTAACGAACAAAGAAGATATATGCAAAGAACTTTTTTTTTTCTCATAAAATGGCAATATTTAAAATTCTGTTTCATTTTTTTTTCTGTCTGATCTTTTTAGATTGCTTTTGAACTCATCATGAAAGCATTTGGCACCTCTGCAAAACCATGTGGAAATCTAAAATAAAATAATTGCAATATTAAGGAGGAAAAAGTGCCGCTTAAAAACTAAGCTCGTTTTGAGTGCAAGATTCAGAAGTGCCTTTACTGCTGGATTTCAGGTGACTATATATAGAAAAGAAATATTTTACTTGGCTCCCTAAAATTGTGCAGCCACGTATCGTACACTGGAACCTACCACTCAGTACACAGAATATTTTATGTTCTGTATCCTGGAAAATTAGCTTTTGCATATGCAAGCAGAGCAACTAATTGACTGGTAAATACAAACTTAGGTGTTATCAGGCGCAAGAAGCCCAAACCCAACAAACCGTGTTGGGGAAAAATATGTGTGTGGATGGCAGGGGCTATTTTATAAATCAACAGCAATGAAAGACTTTTTTTCTGGAAAACAGGGATGAATAACTACTAAGTGGCTCTTAGCTGTAAAGCTTTGCTTTAATTACACATCAAAAAAAAAGTTTTTACTCCTTATTGAAATAAGGCCAATAGGTATACCCTGCAACTTTTCTTCCTTGTCCTGTCTGTAATCTACGTAGTCTGTAATCTGTGTCGTCTCTTCAACGCCATCCAGCCCAACAGCAATCAGGTCATCACCATTAATTCAGCTAACTCTTAGAAGAGGTTACTGATCTCAAACTATGTAGCAATTCAAGTCCCATGATACATTTTTGCTAATAGTTTCAATAGGCTCAAAACCCATCGGCATCTTTCCATGACTTTAACATCATAATATAGATATCTGATGGAAAACAGAATCTAAATAAAATGCATATTTTTGGCTAAAGCCTGTCCCAACTGAAATCAATATCTAAACTCCTCATGATTCACAGAATCTGGATTTCACTCACAACATTTAAATATCCTTCCCTTATATTTCAATACAGTTCCAGAGTGAGGTGCAAAAATAAAATGATTAGTATCTATGGTATTATCCTTCCCAAAATCTTTAACAGGAAGCTGGGTGTGTCTGTAAGAACAGAGTAGAAAATGAAGATAACATTTCTGCTAAAAAAATTCCAGTGTCCTAAACATACTATCCATCAAAACTATCACGAAAGAAATACTCAAAACACAAATCTGTCTGTAACACTACCTCAGAAATTTTAAGGATTTTCTAAGTACTTTCATTATTGTCAGTGGGCTTCCAGAAAAGATCAACAAAACACTACAAAAAAGCTGTGTTAAAACTGTCAGGAAAAAGCGTGACCTAGAGGTTAAAGCAGAAGAGTGGATAGTGGGAATCCAGAGCTTGGACCTCTGCTATATCATCATCTTGCCGTATGGCCCTGGCCAAGTCCAAAGTATCCCCGAAGGACCAGATTTATTACAGGTTTGCTGTGGTCTGAAAAATGCAGAAAAACTGAAGGTCACACTCAGGGAACTTAAATAATACATGCCTAGCTAACAGAAAAAAGCCTGAAATTATGATGGCCTGCATAGAATGAGCCTACACTAAGTGTGTAGATGTAGTAGAGAGCAATCATCTTCAGCAGTCCCTACAGGGATGTTTTAAAGTCCTTAGGCAGTTTAGATCTCAAACTACCAAGGGCATAAGGTGCTGAGCTCAGTTAGGCACTCTAATATCCTAATAGGCAACAACTTAATTTTCCAACTCAAAACAACTTTTAAGCCTATAAAAGTCAGTCAACATTAGAGTGCTCAATACCTCTAAAAATTAAGTCCTAAGTATTGCTATTGGGAAACTGAGCCAACATAGGTAACGGAGAGCACTTTGAAGACATTGACCTGTATAGCATCTAGAGCATCTAGAGTCAGGAGACTAAGGAGCATCCCTCAGCCCTGGGGATGCCTTGTCCTGAGAGGCACTGGGGTACCACTTGTGAGAAGCTGCACAGATGCTCTCTCCACTGGCTGCGTAGGAAGTCTGGGACTGGTATCCCCAGACAGTTGGTAGCCTAAATAATTTCTCTGAGACAAGCAACCCTTTGCTTTTGTTTATTCATGCATTATCCTCAGACAGAAGTTGTAACTCTGCAGCTCCCTGCAGACAAGTTCTCCTCGGAGATACAAAGCAAAGTGACCAGTTACAGGGGAAGGAAAACAGCCGTGGAGCAGTGGAGATGATGTGAAACCTGCACTGCACTCCCTGTTCTACCTGCCATGCGTGAGCTGTTGGGTGCCTGTCCTGTTTTGCCATGCTTCACTTCAGCTTGTTGCACAAATGGTTACAGTCTTGTAAATCAGTAATAAATTGCACCTGAACCTGTAAGCGATTAGTAAAAAATCATTACACTTCCATGGCCAGAGGACTTTCACACAGTTAATCAGTTAAGAAAAGGACTGGGTGTTAACTGGTTGTTTAATTCCCTGGAAGATCAATTTATTGAGACCCCCCCGTAGCAAGAGGATTGAAATCCAAAGTGCAAACAAAATATGGGAGACTTATATTGCTTACAAATTACATACTCTCCTGGAGAAAGAGGTGCCAAATGTTGCCTTAAAGTGAGTTGAATGGAGGAATTCTAAGGCTGAGCAGGTGCCATTTGTGGTGCTTTCAGTTATTTAATCCATTTAAACTCTGTTTGAATCTATTGGAAATCAATGAATTAAGTTTTCTAGGCACCTCCTCCATGAACCAGGAGACTGGGGTTATGTGATATTTGCAGGACACACATGCACGAGCTTTCTCATCCTGAGTTGCTGACTGGAACAGCAAGAGAAAAAGCTTTTTTTTTTTTGCTCCAGAGTGTGATTTCCTGTTTGCTTGATGGATTTTAGTATTTAGTCATCGATATTTTATCAGAAGATTCTAACATAGGTGCAAACTCTGCCTACGCATCAACTGGAAGAAGAATCTGCATCAGCTGGCAACCTGGACGGTGCACCTTCAGGCACAATTTCATCCCCTCTCCCTTCTGCCCCGCTACACTTCAGCGTATCACTGTGGGAAGCCCTGAGAGCTCATCTGCAGGCTCAGTCCCCCGGTGTAAAAAAACCCTGAATTTACAGGAGTGCATCTTAGTCACTGCACGAGTGCAATGGGGAGTGGCACCTCATCAAACTCATTCTCAGAACCTTTTTCTGCCCGGTCCACAGCGCTGCACATACTGAAACTGAAGCCAGGGTGGCACCCAGTGCCAGGCGCTGCCAATCTCATTCACAAGTTACCTGAGAAAGGACTGGCTCTGAATATTAATGCTGACACTGCTGGGAACTATATGAATATGAAGCAAACAATCTTGTATTATTAAATCTGCTAAGATGATGATAAATATCCTGTTTATTTATTAGATAAACACTTTAAGTCTGTTTGGTTACTACACATAAGGCATAAAGGGACTGCAACAAGATGTGACAGCTTTCTGCATTCTTCTACGAGTGTCAGCAGCTGCTTTGGGAAGTGTACCTTGAAAGTGGAAAACTAGATCAGCCCGGGTGTGATGAGGAACTCCAGGCCACCGTGGATTTGGTTTGTAGTAGCTTTCCATAACAAAGTCTTTTTTTAACTGACTTTCTTTCTGCTCACATATATTTAGATATGACTTTCATTCTGCAGTACTCTGCTGCCAGATAGTTTTGGCTGAAATTGGAAGGGAAGGGACACATGTTTGAGTCATGCAGTTGGCTCTCTCTAGTTGATAGTTAGCAAGTTACTGAGAAAAGATGAAGTTTGTATTTAGTTTTAGTTAACATGCAATGAGACCAAGTAAAATATTTCAAGTAGAATATGCACACAATAAAAAAATATACAAGAACTTATACGAGAAGGGGATGGCGTTCATTTTCTTAAACTACATGAATTGGCTAAACCAATACAGAAATATTAAGCTGATGGACTGAAGCTTAAGAAACACAAGACAAGAGCACTCATTTTGTCACTCCTAACACTTGATGTAACTGCGCGGCAGCTGCTGCTGCAAAGCACAAGGGTGAATTGTGCTCGTATCTATTTTTGTGTGCGTGGTTTGGACCTTATGAATTTGCTACATAACTGCTGAGATAAGCAGTGCCATTTGGTATTAAAACATATTTCTTTTAGAGTAAAAACAGCAAAACCAAAGCAGGTTGGTGATGATTTTTTCCTACAGTAGCTTGCACCTCATGGTTGAAAAGCTAATGAAATTGGTAATAAATACCACAATGCCTCTAAAATAGCAACTGCCGGCAGGAAAAGCACACAAGCGATAGCACTATTTATTCACATGTCACTTTGCAGTTTCATCACTCTCCTAGACATAACCTATTTACTAAGAGGCGATATGAGTCATTCAGTGAAGTGTTTCAAAAACAGAGAGAGAAAAGAGAATGGATGGGAGAAAGCTATTTTTTACAGGAAATAATTGGGGGGTAGGAAGCAAAGAACAGTTACAGCATGTTCAGGATTAGCTGAAAGTAACAAGAATAGGCAATGCTGCTGCTTTTGTTATTTCTGTCACAAAGGAGCTACCAGAACAAATATTTAATTGAGGGGAAACAAACCATTTAACAAATATTTAATTAAGGGGAAACAAACCATTTTCCTCCTCCCTTTAGGCAGTTTTGCAGGAGATGAACGGTCAATAATGTAATCTATTTTCCTCCCTTGAGCACTAGCGCTTATGTCTATTAATCCACAAAACTATTCAGTGGCTCTAACACTGGCATCTTATCTTCTGCTGTGTCTTAGCTTTGCAAGCGTCCCCGCTGAAGGGCTTGTGGATTCTTGCAGAACCCGGGCCTCTCCAGCAAACTGGGCTTCCCTCTGAACATGTCTGAACTGAATTTTGAGCCTGCTTCTCAGGAGAAAACAGCCAGGAGAAAATCACTGCCCAAGGTAACAGCAGAGATGTGTAAGTGGCCTACACACAATTTTGCCAGACAAACCAAGCTCTCCTCTGGAACACGCATGCAAATAACCTTCTGCTTGCAATTACTCTGCTTTCATAAACAACTTTGGAACAGCAAGCATGAAAAAGTCATATGTTTCTTATGTCCTTTATTTTAAAGAGGACTATCGGCAGTGGGCACACTGTAGTGAAAAAAACTGACCAGGGGAACACATGAAATCACTTTTGCGCAGAGATTATTTGACTCCACATCCTTCAGCAAATGAACATTTGGGACCAGATTCTTCCCCTCTTTGCAATAGGCACTGAATGGTGAGTGCTGTTTCAGGAGCCTGTATCAGGAACTGCCTCCGCAGGCAATGGAAAGGGATAGGCACTGCTAGAGAGGTCTGTGGGTCTTGGCAACGGGAGCCCAGGACAGCTGAGCGCCTAACTTCAGGGCTACAGGCTACAGTCCCAAGTTAGCTGGAAAGAACCCAGACCATTAAATATTTAAGTGGTTATTGACAGAGGGTTACAATTCACATATAACAATGTCAAGGAGGTGACACATACAAGATATTGTGTGTCTGCCCACGTCCATCTGTTTGCTTTTATTTTGCACTTTGACTGTAAGTCCTTTGAGGCAGGAACTGCTTTTTTTCCTTTGGAGTCAACACAGCATCTGCCACAATGGAGTTGCATCCATGCGGGGGTTTCTATGTACAAATCAGAGAGCATTATGAACTGAGAGGGAGAGCTAATTATAAGAGACACCTATAAGTACAATAGGAGTGCAAAAGACTAGAGGGAGCAGATACTGCAACTGACTTTGCACCTCCACTCAAGAAGGCCAGCAACCTCTGACAGTAAATAGCATTAAAGAAAAATGTATATGCATCATCCAAAGACTTAAAACTTTCAATTTGACTCAATGGCACAAACGATAAAACTTTTGTTCTCAGTATGAAAGGAAAAGAAAAGGGGGATCTAAATTACCAGAAAGAGAACTGAGCTCCTCGATGTCCAATAGCTGTTGAGGTGCCTATCTTTAGCTGAAGAGCAGCCGGAACTGTTGAGGCTGGGCAATTCCCAACCTCACCACAATAGCAATAACCTACATTTGTTCAGAAATTAGCCCTCAATTGTTTGCAGGCCTCCCATCCCCGTTCCAGATCAAGATGTAGGAACAACCACCCAAAGAGACTGCCCCAGGGAATCCTTGCCAGGATTTAACAATGAGCCATCCCAAATTTTCCAACTGTGAGGTCTGAGAGCTGTGTGTATCCCTATGCAGCCCAGGCAGGAGGTGAAACACTATGCTCATCGCAGCGTCTCAGGGGCATCCTGCAAGGTGCCGCAAGTACCTAGCAAGACCATCCAAGTCACTCCCAAGTTCTCATGAGCTGTATGACAACATTCTCCTTTATACGTAAGTTCGCACAGCCAGCTCACGAGCTCCACATTTGTAACTCATATTGAACCTATTAGTTTGTATTTAACCATCCATTGCTACACTTCCTGGGTGAATTCCAACCAAACAACGAAGGCTTTGGAACCACATTGTGATAAAACGCCCTCTTGCCTAAAATAAAGATAAAACTTGCTTATGTTTGATACGATCTCATCTGACTACACGACACATTCAGAAGCAATTGGCAGGCTGTCCCCTCAGCTAGGAATGTGGACTGAATGGGAATACTGTTTGTCCTGCAGTTGGGGAACTAGCCACAGACAGCTGGCTAAGTAGTAGCAAAGTTGAAGGCCAAGATCACCATAACTCTTTCTGAGTAGTCTTGAAAGGAGAGTGACTGCCAACAGGAATGAAATGCCCCAGCTAACACACACAGCATAATGAACCATATGAAGTCATGGATATCTTCTGCAAAGCCAGATTTTTAAAGGTATTTTGGTAGCTAACTCTCAACTAAATCACTGTGGACTAGACCTCTAGCCACTTTAAAAAAATTAAATATACAAAGAGACAAGCATGCATAACCTCTCAAAAACCTGTCCTAGACTGTACCCAACATTTCCCTGACAGACGAGATGGAACAAGTGCTGGGGAACACCAATAGAGGATGGCCTACGATAGGAACGCAGGGTTGCCAAGTAGAGATGGGAAGGTTTTTGCACTAGTAAAGGCTGACTCATCAGCAGGAAGGTAATGCTGACTTCTTACATGCTCCTTGCAGCATCATCATGAGGAAGGCTCACAGTGCGTCTATGCAGCACCATGATGTGACTTCATCGTCAACACCATCATGAAGCAACACAGCACAGTGCTGCCATAATCCCTTCTCTAGGACATGGGAACAGCTTTGATGGCTGAGTGCCACCAGCTGCTGTGCTTGGCCTCAGGCTCAACATGGAGGGGAAGGACAATGGAGCAGCTATAGTGGGGAGAAACCCAGCTGAAGCAACAGGACAGTTGTCCATCCTAACCTGCCCTCCGTCGTAACTTGTCAGACTTGGAGACTTGGCTGTGGGCTGTGGCACGTGCTGCAGAGCCTGTCCCATCCAGCTCTGGCTCCCACACTCTGGTCCTCAGTATTGCAGGACCGCCTGGCAATGAGCACGAGGACAACACTTCAAACCACACTGGAATTACCTGCTGGCCATGGCATCGCTGAGCCCAGCA
This sequence comes from Tetrax tetrax, assembly GCA_009806455.1. Classification (NCBI taxonomy): domain Eukaryota; kingdom Metazoa; phylum Chordata; class Aves; order Otidiformes; family Otididae; genus Tetrax; species Tetrax tetrax. The sequence continues at coordinate 204,636 of WHYT01015250.1, read as the reverse complement.
GCAGCAAAACAGGCAGGTGCATGGTTAATGGGAAGGAATATTCTAGGTACTACAAAAATGCCACACTAAGAAAGCTAAAAATTAAAGTAAGTTACTGGTGGGAAAAGATAAACCATGCAAGAGGCAGGGCCTTCCCTCTTTTCATCCAAGAATAAGCGCTCAAGTTTAAGCAGGTGGTTAAGCCATGGTGATTTCAGAGTAGGCTCATTCTACAGTGAGTGCTGGGAGAAGGCAGAAGGAGCATCGCAGAACTGAAAACTCCCCCATTTTGTGCTGACAACCACCAGTGACCCTGGGAGAGCCTCATCAAGCAGAGATCATTTACGTTTCATGGCCAAGCCAACAGCCAACATCCTTGCAGGGTCCATCGGCACGGAGGACAGAGTGGGAGCACGCTCTGTCCCGACTGCACCACAGGTCACACAACAGGGCTTTCTTCTCAGGGGGTCCCCTCGACATGACTGTAATTAACACTGAAAACAACTGCTGACTTTATATTGGGCTGGAAATCACCACTGTTAATAGTGACAGCCAGCAGTCTCCAGAGGGGGTTTGGTCACTGCTGACCCTGGCTGAGATCTGAAGGATGATCAGGATAGAGAGCTTTTGGCTGCAAAGACAGAGACAATTTTTATGGTCAAGAGGGTGACCACCTCCAGTGGGCACTCTCCCCCTTCTCACCACCTGTGCTAGGTGCCCCAGAAACCCCAGTTGCATGTCTTCTTCACCTGCTTGTGCAAGGCACTCAGCCTGGCCCTGCCCTGCAGCATCGGAAGAGGGCCAGAGAGCAACATGAGAGCAGCTAGCTTGGTTTGGGCTGCCTTTTTTTTTTTTTTAATCTTGATTCAGAAATGTCATCTGCATCCAGCTGTTAGTATTTTGGAAACCTGCTGGATTTTGTTTTCCTCGTGTGGTTCACTGCGGCTGATGCTCCAGCTGCAAAACCCTTGGCAGCCAGCAAGCTTGCTTACAGCAACTATACATGAAAGCCCGCGTCCTGGCCAGCACCTCCTCTCCTGGGAGCACCCTGGGGCTCCCCTTGGGCAGCCTCCTCATCACTCTGATGGGAATGGTGCTTAACTCATCACAACCACACCAGATGAGAGTGTGGTGAGCAGGAACTGCACAAATAGGTATCTACATCAAATGACGTGGCAGAGAAAATATTTTAATTGCAGCCAACACTATGAACAGCAGCATAATAAATACACTGTAAACCGATAAACTTCCAAAACACTATGGCATTGCTATCCACTTTCAGGTTTTCTGCTTTTTTTTGTAGAGTTTGTTTTTTGAAATCCCATATTGTCATGAGTATAATCTATGTTATCTATAAAAAGACCGTGATTCAGCAACTGGGCAGGTTATACATGAATGAGGGTAATACCTTTACCCTGTACCCTTTCTTCCAGTATGCTTCTCCCATGCCCATTTCAGTTGCCTGCTCTCTCTCGAGGCCACAATAATGCCCTCTCCTTTCTCCCTATCCCAGAGCAGACATCTCTGCTAGAGGTGGAGAATGGCAGATCCAGAGTGCCTTGGAAGGGCAGGAGAGACTGCAGGGTGTTATGAGGAGGTGGGGGCTTGCTGAGACTTATCTCCAAGGAACAAACTTTTAATGAGGTTTAGGTTATACGTGTGAAAACATGGTGATTAAATAAACTTAAGGGCCAGGCCTTTATTACTTAAATAATTCTTACATTTGACAACCGAATCCCAAGTCTCACATTTTTATCCACATAACTCTAATTCCATGCTCAGTAACTCAGTGACACAGACAAAATCATCCATTACTGAAGTCAGGTAAATACAAACCATCACTAAATGTAGCCTGATCAGATAATTGGCCTTTACATGTCTTCCCTCCCAAGCAATGATAGAAACAATGCTGGATGATTAATAACCCCTCATGATTATATCTACCAAGTAAGTTACACAAGAAAGTATAAGTGATACAAAAGTGCATTTGCTGCACCAGAGGCATTCAGTGGCGTGCTGGGGGCCGCTGCGTGCCCAAAGCTCTGGGGTGAAAGGGGCAGACAAAATCCTCTTTAGAGGATCCCTAATTCCTGCAGATGATAAGCACATACTTTGTTTACCTGAAGTTAAACAAAGAAGAAAATAAAATATGTAGTGTGGGCTGCTTGTAAGGTCACTAAACCAGTGGAGAAGGGATTACTTTAATTTCCCTTTTACCTGGAAAGAAAAATAAACTGAAAAAACAAACTAACCCCACCACCTCTCTTTTAAGAGTTGGAAAAAACGTGTCTGAGAAGGGAGATAGTTGAAAACGCCTCGTTGAACGCGTGCTGTTTTCCATCCCCCACAAGCAGGCCTTAGTGTGTCTTTTACCACGGCTGGCCTGGACGCAGGCGTTCATAGCGCGGGAGAGGCGGGGCGAGGAGCGAGAGGACGTGAAGTTTGCTGTGCTGTCCAGAAGATGAAAACACTAGTGCTGTTTATAGAGGGAAACCCAATTCGTCAGCCCAAATGAATTCCTCTGCTAATCCATGAAGGCTTCATGTTTTCCACCAGCCTCAGCCACTGTAAAGACTATCTTTAGGAGGCACAGTGTGTTTGGAAAGGAGCAGCTGGAAAGAGGGGACGTTTATGCCAGCTTGGAAGGCTTTCTGGTATGGAAAAAGAGGAATGCTCTCTTGGGTCTCCCCACAAAATTAAAGCATCTTCATCCAGAGCAAAACGATGCCAAGCACAACAAACAAAAGCGGCTTTCCCCAACTCTCCTGGGCAGCCTCACTCCAGGGTTCACAATGGTTTCCATAGAACTTGTTTTGCTATCATAACAAATTCGATCTGTCCAGGCGTGATGGCGCGCACTGTTTTCTAAAGACAAGAAAACTAATTTCCTCGCTTACTTGCCTGCCAAAGCATTTTTGTCTAGGTGCCACAGACAGGGACTCCCCAGATAACTAGTGCATCTGCCTGTCAGCTGAACGCAGCGTATGTCTTGAAAAGAAAAATCCTCAAGAGGTTTTGGTCTGTGCGGCACGACACGAGCTACCTTTGCTGCAGAGACGGGCGAGAGGCTGCCCTTGGCTAATCACTCTCATTCCTCAGCCCCTGATCCTCCGAAGCTGAGCCAGCCTCCGCACAGTGTGCCTGCGTGCAGCAACACGGGCTTCCTGTCACAAACCAGCCATCAGCTGTGCGCATCTCTTGTTGCATACACGGGAGGAAATGAGTGTCTTCTTATATTGACCACAATCTGTTGAAATGCTAGTAAATATTACAGTCTAACTGTGATTAAGGGCTAGATTATTTGCACGGCTGGGGTACACTTTCTGAGAGATGCTCTGGAATGTCACACACAGAAGAGGTTTCTTCCAGCTTCTCTGCAGAGATACTCATGCTTAGCAGTGGTTTCTGAAAAGCAGAGATGTTTTTCTGCATGACAGGAAAAGTTGTAGGAGCATTTGATGCTACATCTAAACCAAGAGCATTATGAGAATAGCCTGAATTTTTGGAAAGTCTTAAACTTGATCTAAAATTTGTACTAGTTTCAAAAATGGGATGAGCTATGAAATGTAATCAAGTATAAAACAAAGGTCCACCGATACTGATTTCTAAAATGGAAATAATAATAGCTTTGTGTGCTTTTTATTTTTATAATAGCCCATAAAATTAATTCTGAATAAAAATTTGTATTAAAATCAATGGCTTTTTTTAAAAAAAGGAAATACATCTGAAAACATAGTAGAAGTTATTTGAAGACATGAAGCTGCAGGATGACCTCAGGAGAAGAGCTCTCATGTAACCCAGCCCACCTAGCTGAAAATCTCACCCTAGGGTTTGTCTGCTCTAAATCAGTATCTTGGGATGCTTTCCAAGGAAGAAGAGAGCACCCCACTCAACGTAAATGAACATATGTGAGGAAGAAACCAGACAAGAAAAAAATTAAATGTAATTTTAAGGGAAAAAGACCCACAAAACACAATGTAAGTAAAAAATACAGCTGCTAAAAGCCCTCCTCCAATTTGCTTCAGTTCTGGCTTAAATCCAGCCAGTTTGCTCACTGAACCTGCCCAACGCCTAGAGTGGCCAGTGTTTGCAGACTATTTCCAGCCTTTGCATGCACCAATTTGTACAAAACTATAATCACTTCATACCCAGTGACTGGAACTGGCAGACTTCCTCAAGTCCTAAGAACGACTTCCCAGGTTGGTGACCATTCAGCTATAGAAATGCGGGGCCTTATTTTGAAGTGGCTTTGGCAGACGCATGAAATGTGATCAAAGCACAGGTACAGCAGTGCCCTGTGTGCCCCCGGCAGTGCCCCTTCCCTTGGAAAGCAGTGGCCAAAGGGACTGTCTGTGGGAAGCTGGATGCACCGCAGCCACAGAGCGTCTGAGGGCAGGTGCCTTTCAAAGTCAGGACCTTCACAGACACTTTTGGAGAACTGTGCGGCCTCCTGGTAAGAACCGGAAACCCAAAAGTGGCTGATGAAGACCCAGCACAAGCACCAGGAGGTATTTGACCATAAACGGAATGCAGTGTCTGGTACATCATCCAGCTTCCTCTGGCTTGTGGCTACTGAGTCTCCTGGAACTCTCTTACAAAATAACTGACACTGTGTTGCTCATAATGACAGATATTTAACCCAGAGAGGTTTAACTGTCACAATACTTTCACCATTGACTCCCATACTTCTGAAGTGGCTCCCCCTTCACTTAGTCATTCTCACTCTTTCCAAAGAAACTTAGAAACCACCTAAATAAACCAGCACCAATTGAGACACTGCAAATGTCATAAGAGTCATTCATGTGTCTCACTATCCGTCCTACATTTGACTCGATTCATTCACAGATGATGAAGTCATTCATCATTAAGAAACCAAATCAAACCACACCACAATTTGGGAATCTTTGACTAGACTCCCCTGGCAGAGATGGTCAGAGGCAATGATTGCAAACTCACACTCCTCTAATTTACTGCTGCTTTTGCCCTGCCCCAAATTATTCTTTGCACCTTAAAAGCGAAGGTTCAGAGTCCTTGCACAAAGGCAGAGCAAGTCAATATGTAAACACTGAAAAAAAAAAAATGACTATGCTGTCATTTTGCTGTGATGTCATCTGGCTATTTCTGCAGGGCCTCAAAGTTCTCTGGTCATGCAGTGCACATTGCTTCGGTGCACAAACAGGTCTGGCACATGACCGCGGCACTGCCAGCACCCTCCCACCACCCACGAGTCAAAGCGTGCCCAAACACACACAGCTGGGTGGGAGCAAGGGACAGTCTGCCTTGACCTTTACTTCCACACCTGACAATTATCCCCGTGGAAAAATTCTCCCTCAGATGCAAACCTATCACTCTCCTCAACATCCACGGGCAGAAGTCAACAATACTTTTCTCACTAAATCTAGTTCAACTACGATTTCACTCCAAAGAAATTGTGTTTGTTCAGCTGAGGGCAGAGTTTAGCCTATGTTTTGGAGTGCAAAGTTTCCAAGTTAAAAACCCACAAAAGGACACAGCTTGATTAAAATGGGAACTGCGTGGATTAGGAGAACCTGCAGGAAGATGGAGAGTATTAGACCAGTTTCTCACTGAGTGAACTGGTGCTGCTCTGCTGAGTCACACGGGCATCACTGTTGAAGCCCTTTGATCCTCAGTGGCTTTACTCTAGTTAGCAGTAGCTGAAGATTTAACTCTTTTATACCTAACACTGGCTAAATTCAACTCAAGACTAAGTTTTTAAAGTCACTGTTATCAGACTGTTAGTCATGTCGGCACAGAGAGATCAGTTTTAATTGCCAAACAGACTGTAGTATTTCTAGTAGACACGCACCTAAACTGGAGAATATGAATGTCTGCGAAACTGGGAGTACTTGGATTTTAGGGTTTTTGTGTAGATCTCTTAGAGAGAGGATCCATCTGTGAAATTCACAACTGGATGTATGCCCAGATTTCTGTGCTTGCAAAATTGAAGCATGGGGACTTGGAGTGATGGTTCAGACACAACTGCATTGTTTATACATTTTAGGTTGGCTTTTACCTTCCTCTGGTTTCTTCTTGGAAAACAAAGAAAAAGTTGTATTACAGAATGAGAAAGAATGTGATAGTCAGCAGCTGGTTGAAAATTCAAATTAGGAGCTAATATGCTGGGAAGGGAGTTTTATGGTCTTCAAGTATTTGCTCTTCTTCCCCTATCTCTGACTCTCCTGCTGGCACGATTACAGATGTGCTGCTTGCTTTTCAAATCAGAGAAGTAGGAATGACCTATTAGGTCATCTAGTACCTCTCGTAGCCAGTGCAGGATTGTCTTCTCGTACATTTGTCCAGTCGGCTTTTAAAATTCCTCTAAAAACATACTGCATCCAAATTAGAGCACTAAAGTCCTTTGGAACTGGTGAGTAAGCAGCACTATAAAATGACCAGGGAGTATAAGGCCATACCAGCTTCTGCTGGGCAGAAAAGTAGCTCTCACTACCTTAGAGTTCTTGTAAGAAAACTTAACTTTGATGGGAAATTCCTATGATTCATCCTCATTTTTTTATTTTAAAATGGCCAGGGATTTATAAATAATAATAATAATTTTTTTTCATAAGAAAGAAAGTATGAAAAGCAGGTGGAAGAAAAAATGATTCTAAATTAAGCACTTATTCATTAATCACCACTTTATTCTTCTGAGAGAAAATATCGATACAGACAAAAAGTCCCCCATCAACTATCCATGCTGCCTGGCAGGATGTGTCCTTAACTGGAAAAGTTCTGCTTGAGTGAATAATGCTGAGAATCCAGCCATTTTTTCTACAGTAGGTGACTTTATAACTGCCTTTCAGTTTGCACCATAAACAGACTGTATATCTTTAAGATCATTATTCTTGCCAGGCATTTTATTTCACAATAGTTAAAGAAATGTGTAGATGTTGTCCAAATTTTTCAAAGCAGCAGGGCTCTTCACAGCTGCCTGCAAGATTTCAGAAGAGCAGTTCAAAAAATTGCTCAAGTTGCCTTTCCACTAGCCACCGCGGAAGGAGCTGAATCCTCCCATGTATCACACTGCACTGTACGGGGAGAAAGGACCCATACCCTTTTCTCACCTTCGCACATTCTTACACAATAACACAATTTGTAACAAATGAAACTGTGAAAGCAGCAATGCCAAACCCAGGCGTTCAGGGTTAATGAGTGAGGCCTCTAACAATCATGAGATTGGTCTTAAAATCATACCATCAACCCCCAGCCCCCAAAGCTGTGTCACTTTTGTCTGCCTAGATTTTGAAAGACAAAAACACTAAGGTTCAAATTTCTAATGTTTTGGTTTTTCTTGGATTGGGCTTGAAAAGATCACTAAGAAAAAAAAAACCCTCATATTTTGCTGCAGTCACCTGCACAGGGACTTTTAAATTGCTATAAGTATTCCAAGACTCACAATGAACTTGCAAAGAATTAGCAAAAACTTTGAGTCGCCATGTGGATGTCAGCCAGTTCACTGGTTACACTTACTCACTTACACTGTGCTAATTTTAAAGGGGAGGTAACAGGATAAACTGTGAGGACAAACACAAACCTAGCTGCAGGTTCCGTATATAGCTGTCAGGGAGGCTACAACTCCCTGTAAAGTAAAGCATCTTCCCAACAAATGAATCCAGCACATTGTATCATCTCCGCTGGAAGTTACTAACGCTAGGATTCATTTTGAGGTGGTCACCATACAAAGCAGGCAGGCTGAGCTCATGCAATTATTACCCATGTGAAAATCCATTACAGGACACAGGCTGTAGCTTCCCCTACAAGTTTAGCGAGCTTTGCAGCACCGGCATTGCTGGTGAAACCCTTCTTCCAACGCAGGCATAGTCATCCCAGTACAAAAGCCTTTCAGTGACAAAGCTGGTGGTGGTTCCCTGACTTGGCATAAGCTGTGCTGATTCCAGTGTTTTTACACCGACAGAGCTGTGTCTATACAAGGGCTTTTACCATAATAGCTGTGTTAGCAAAATAAAAAAAAAAAAAAGAAAAAAAAATTCAACCACCTTAACCAGCATAGTTATGTGGTAAGCTGCCTGAGTGTAAAACAAGCCTTGTTAAAGGTTTCCAGACAGTGCTTCCCTGGTTCAATGCAAAATGGGGAATTTAGTTCTAGAAGGAGTTAACTCCCTTTCCTGCTTTGCACAGTTTTGTTATAAGCCATTTCCTATCCACACATTTCTTGCTTCTCATCTCCAAAGCCCTCATTTTTATAAAATGTTGTCAAAACAGTTATGATTTTGACTGAGCTGAAAGAATTTCTGCGTAAAACACCCAGCGTCACCCCAAGCTGGCAGGAAGGCCACTGATTCACATTCCTTACATCCTGTACTTGCTCAAACGACAGCTTTGCTCTGTCTCCAGACTTTGCCCTAAGAAATGAGGATGTTTCTAACAGACACATCTGCTCTGGGTGACAGGTAGCGTACTACTCGCCAGCCATCTATCGTTCACTTCTAGAAAGCAAGAAGCATTCTTTGAGACATACAATAGGAAAGGAGTGAGTCTGGTGGAACAGAAAAAGGAGAGAATAGCTCTGCCAGTCCCTCCCTTCAGTGCAAGATGTGTTTTAACAACGTACAGCACAGCCAGCGCTGACTCGGCTCCTGCAAACCTGGATGACAGCTTCATGTGCCTTTGGTACCCGCACGCCTGTGCGAGGGATGCCGCTGCAGGGACCTGGGAGCCCCTAGGCAAGTTACAGTTTTACCAGTGACTTTTTGCATCAGCTGGGGCAAGTCACTTCAAAGCACTGTGCCCCGCTTCACCAATCTGTCAGAGCTGGGGAAAAACTTGTCTGCTTCTTTCTGCAGTGGACTTATTTAAATTCATTACTGCTTCTCTGCACTGGATGAATAGTGTCACTGGACTGAAAAATGTTATTGTTGTTATCCCTTTAAATTGAAAGTGGATTGAAGAAATAAAAGTAAATGTATGGTCTATTTTGGCAGATGTCTTCCAACAGATGGGTGTCTATGGTCTTCTTTATAAGAGCTGTCTGCTGTCTGTGATTCAGACCGTCTAAGGAATGCCATGAGCGTGGAGTAAATGGACAGCAAGTCTGGGAAAGGACTTTATTGTGGTTTAGAAGCTTTCAATTCCCAACTGCATGAACAAGTTCTTTTTTTTCACGTAACTCTTTGCCAGTATTTCAAAACTGTCATTGAAAATTGCCTGATGCCTTCCGAAAACTGAGCGCTTTCTGCTGATAACGGTCCACTGGTTTAGCCTTAAAATGGTGGCATATCTTCCACCAGCAAATCGCTACTATTGGGGTTTATTCTCTTGGTGCATCTGTTCGTAGTGGGACCCTGTCCATGGAGGGATCGAGAGACCATTCACGTACCCATCCTGCAGTGTCAGTTCTTGGCGGCGGTGCTCGTGGTCTCCTAATGGAGTCTGCATGTTCTTTTGAACAGGAAATGCTTTGTAACACAACTTGCCTGTGGGCACTTACTGCACCAATTAAAGATTCCTGAGCTCGAGAACAAAGAGGTGCCAGTGGAACTATGGTTTTAATCACTTGATTCATTTTCTTCCTTCCTCCACTGCTGATTTTGGATGTATGGGTTTTTCTTTTTCTCCCTTTGTTTTGTTTTGATGTTTTTAGGCAGCAGGACAGCTGCTCAGAAAGACTGCTAGGGAAAGAGCAGTCTTGAATAAGGGCTAGGTTTGTCTGAATTTTGAAATAGCAAGTTGTTTCTAGAGGTGAAGAAAAACATCAGATGCCAGCCTGCCATAACAATACAAATACTTAGTTCTTACTCAGGTATGCAGCTTTTTTTTTTTTTCCTGAGAATCTATGTGAGTTTTAGTAGCATGAATGAATTAAATGCTTAACTGTACTAGAGCGAAGGATAACAAGATACTATTTATAACGGTAAACTGAGGTACAGGAAAGTTAAATATTTTGCTGGAAGGCCGAGCTCAGACACAACCTGGAAGACCTGCCTCCTGATACAATGATCTTCTTACTTCCTGCCAACAGACTACAGGCTTTTGGGAGTAGAACCACTTTTTTGTTCTCTTTTCATATTCCATCTAGAAAAGCAAGACTCTGGCATACGACTGGGACACTTAGATTCTAATGCAACACAAACTGACAATAGCAGTGATCCAAAAATAAAGCACATAGCTGTACCCACACAGTGCTCTAAGCTCCCAATAGAGAACAGAAAATCTGCAATAAAGTGACTCAGAGCTTCAAGCGTGAGTCTGATGAATACATAGATTTGCTAGAGCGTTTGAGCAAAATGTTTTGGAGAACGTACATACTTCACTCTTAGTCAAATTCCGCCTGGGCAGAAATGACCACACCTTCTATGAAAAGTATTTCTAATTAAAAACGGAGCATGGCTTTTTTTTTGATGCAAATTGTTGCTCTAACTGAACCACAGCCCATTTGCAGCATTCAAATTCACTCCTGTCTAAAATGCCAGGAAACAGGAACATTTCCCTTTCTGCCCTGTATTGCTATTTTACTCTATGCTTTTGTCAAGCATGGACACATGATGAAAACAACTCCAAATCAAACTAAAACGTGTTCCTAAAGCCACCATGTTCTGTGCTTTCTGGGGATGAAATCAATAGAGCGTTAAGAGAGACAAGCAGCTTCTCTACAGCCAGGCAGGTGGCCGGACCCCCGGCCCCTGCCAGCGTGGTTCTGCTGCTTGGTAATGCATGGAGGGCTTAAAACTGCCATCGCCGTGCAGCTGAGGTTCCCCCGGCACAGGGAAATCCCCAGCTGGCAGCAAGCTGAGAGAGCTGGCTTTGTGCCACCCCCTCCTCCATCTGCTGTGCAGGGGCTGAGGATAGCGAGCAGGATGCTCACACCGTGCCAGCACCCGAGCCAAAGCCCTAAGGCCCACGCTGGCTGCAAGTGGGGGGTTCCTGTGTCCCCCTTTCCTTCTGGTTGTACTGACCCTCTCCTTTCACCCACCCACGCACGCTGGTCTCCCCGAGGATCACGCAGGACCAGCGCGGATGCAGAGTGGGATGTGCACTGCGAGGAGGGTGGCGAGAGACCAAAGCCAGCAGGAAAGAGCTCAGTCCCAGACTGCTGCTTACTCAGGGCTGACACAGTAACTTTCCTTCTTGGGTCCCCAGGAGACCCGGGGTTTCCTGGAGGTACACCCTGCTCGGGCTTGTGCCTAACAGCTACTGGCCTAAGGAGAAAAAAGCTGGTCAGAAAAGAAAGATTCTTCCTGAATGCAGAGGAAAGAAGGGATTTGAATTTCATTTCATGCCACTGTGGGGACAGATGGCAGATTTTCTTGTTGAATGAAAGAATGCAAAAAGAAAATGTGGAGACCTAATGCTCTGAACGGTCTTAGATTAGACCACGGCTAGGGCAATGGTTACTGCGGTGGGGAACAAAACTGCACAAATTAACACATTGCTCCTAGCGAAGGTGATCAGAAGTGCTGGGCGATTTACAAGCACAACATTGCGCATCCTGCATATCCATTTTCTAAAGAAATATCTGCTGCGTCTGAAATTTTCTGGGAAATACACGAGTTTACTGTAAAACATCTCTGCTGATCGGCAGTCTGATAAACCACTACACAAGCATCTGCCTCGCTTTTCTCCTCCCCATTAAAGATTACTAGCGCACCAAAATTAATTTACAGTTGTTGTATCAGACAGTTCTGAGTGTCAGATGTGGTTAGATAGTTACTATTTGAATAATGACAATCATTTTCTTTGTAAAGTAAAAAGCACACAACATGACAGCTGAACCAAAAGAAGAACTAAATCTAAGGCAGGCAAGTTGATAACATTCAAGACAACAGCTACACGTCCATTATTTGTATCTGGAAAGAGCCTAACACCATACTTGACACTCAATCTGTACAAGGCAATTCTAGATCGTGTCCAATCTGATGCTTTAGAATCTATGATGCATGCATCCTCCTATGGCTCTTGTCACACAATCCTCGTATGTCTGCGTCGCAGATGGGGAGCTGCGGCACACAGCAGCCGAGCAGCTTCCTCAGGGCTACACAGGAAACCTCTGATTCTGCAGCATGAGCGTGGGCAGTCCAGGGCACGACCAGTGCCCCAAGCCCTGGGTCTTCCTCTCTCTCGATGCTGCGCCAGCAAGGGATTTTGGACGCTGCTGCAAATAATTAAATTTTTAACTGGGTTTGTGCTTTAAAGAGGTAATCTGGTTGCTCTGAAGGTCCTGGAAGAAACTAAGTTCTATTTGTCAACATATTTCTGTGGTTGTTTGTGTAACTTTTACCATTATGGGTGGTTTTGGTTATGAATAATATTAAGATGAGACCTCAGTTGAAATGTGCTGAGCACTCTCTCATCCTATGGGTTTCACTTGCATTTGAAGCTAATCACTGCTTGTCAGCATTAGCCTGGATGCCTGATGCATCCTGAAGGATCTCCTGACCATGGCTTATCTTCACTCCCAAAGTATTTCCAATAGTAATGAATCTCTGAGGCAGAGGTGTGTAACAAAAGTTTCTCTGCCATTTTTTCATGAATCATCCCTTTCTCTGGGCATTCATCTTTACTGTGTTTGATATCAAAAAGTTATGGATATATATAATTTTTGACAGAGAAATATGGAGGTGTATGGAGAAATATGTATATGAAGGTATACATATGTGTGACAACATCTAACCTGCATCAGTCTCCCTAATGGCTGCATTTCAAATCCAACTCCTACGACTTCATAGCCAGAGCCTTCCTTCCAGTAACCACACGTTTCGTAGTTCTGTCTGGGCGGGGAAAGTTGAGAACTTGCAAGGGGGTTGCAGAGGCTGGGCTAGGCACCTCTGGCTCAGAGGTAGCACCAGCAAGAGCAGAATAGGAGCAAATGTCTCCTTCCAAGAAAACACATGGCAGGTCTCCATCTGCAGTACGGTCAGAAATGAAACTGCACAAATTAACACATTGCTCCTAGCGAAGGTGATCAGAAGTGCTGGGCGATTTACAAGCACAACATTGCGCATCCTGCATATCCATTTTCTAAAGAAATATCTGCTGTGTCTGAAATTTTCTGGGAAATACATGAGTTTACTTAACAAGGCAGGAGGTAAAGACAGGCTAAGTGTGCTAAGTATTATGTGCCCTGTGGAGGAGTGAAGGCTCTGAGCAAAGAACAAACCATGGTCTCAGGAGGAAGGACAAATACTTTTTCTTTTTACAGCAGGGAAGGTAAGACAATAATGAAGGGTGCTGCAAGAAGAATTAGCCATTATGTTAGCTACGAGATATTCTTCTCTGGTCACTTCCAGGAGAGCTCAAAGACTGGGACAGCATACCCACTCCAAGAGGCAAGAGCTTCAGGAATGAGGAACCGACAAAGCAAGGCTTGTCCCAGGTCACTCAAGAAGTTCGTGGCAAAGCTGAGAATAGAAGCAAAATCCAGAACACCAAGGCTGTGCATTAACCATGAAGGAAGAGGACAAAAGTTGACGAGAGGAGGTTACAGCCATAGAAAGGAATGAAAGCTAGACTGTCAGCAGAAATACAGAGAAAGAAGAACAAAGAAGAGGGAGGAATAGGATGGGGGAAGGGAAGAAGAGCAAAGGGAAGTGAGACACACTGAAACAGTGATTGCCTAAGAGTTTGTGCATCAGTGGCAGTGCAGCGTGCTCATGCCAAGCCTGGCTGGGGAACCATTATCTCAGTATCTATCCATGAAAAATCACAGCAAGACCTAACAGCTCACTCTATCTCAGAAGAGCTTTCTGGATAAAAGGGATTTGAGGGTAAAGCCTCCATAATCCGCTGCGTTTGCTTTCTTTTAATACTATAAAGCACAAACATAAACTTTCTAGTTAGGAAAAATATGGCTTTTGTTATGTTCTGACTCACTTTTCCCCAGCAGCAAACAAAGTGGCTTTTCAATTCAAGTCCTGAACATTTCAGAATGAAATGTTTTGCAAAGTCCTAAAGTAAATCAAAATTCTCCAATTCACACTTCTAAGTAATGTAAACTCACTGAGGTCAGTAAAGAGACTGCATGTGACCGATCCTGCCTGACCTGACTTGAGTGGCATAACTGATAAATTAATCCTTAGTTGAAATCAATTCAGGATGATCCCGTCAGCCAAGCAGAAGCCTGAAATTTCATTATTAACTTGCTGCTATTCTGCCTAATGGCTCCTCTTAGTATGGAGGTCGAGCGGATCCCTTGTGAGTGATACTATAGTTAGATGTTACTGGCCTGATTCAAAATCCAGTGAAATTAATTTTGGAGTCCATTTGGGGAATTAATTTAAATGGACTTTGGCTCAACTCTGAAGATTGCTAGCTTTAACTTCAAGATTCTTTCTTTCTATTTCTCTCACAAAGTTTGTACCAAGTATTTTTAGAAATGTGGAAGAATCTCTCAGCTTCTCAAATTAAAAGTACCTTAAAACACAGTGTTCGGTCTTACTATTAGAAAGATTATCTTGCTTTGTTATCACACTCCATTCCCTGAATGGGAAGTGGATTTTGTTTAGCTATTTTCTTGCAGATCCAGCAAATCTCCTAAATCAAATTCACTGTTAAAACCCTATTCAACACTCCTCTTCAGACAAGGGGACAAGTAAATCTCTCCGGATTTTACTGTGATGGCACCAAGGCTATATCAATCACATTTCAAACACAGACTAACAGAGAAAACCATCCAAACTGTACTTCACCCTCAAAAGCAGCAATGAAGACTGTACATGATACAGCCACAGGGCGCAGAGTACCTAAGCTGAATAAAATAAAACTTTAATGGGCACAATTTCACAACTCTAGGTAAGTAACTGCAGTAAAAATCCCAAATTACTGGGTGCTTACAAAACACACAATGGTGCACATTCACAAGATCAAACCATGCATGCAATTGCCTAGACTGAGAGGACAGCAGCAGTGAATATAAGTGAAAATCAGGTCTGTACTTCATGCATACCAGCACTCCATATTTGCAGCAATATATCCAGCAACCTCACTCTGCTCCCACTAAAATTAATGTCGAGTTTGCTACTGGTCTTTATGATTGCAGCGTCCAGCTGCACTATTAACTTTGCATTGATTTCCTCTTGCAAGGAACATACTTTAACAAAAGAACCAATCAACCAGCTTTTTAATAGCTGCCTACCTAAGAATAAGCAGGATATGTTCAAAGAAAGCTTTACTCTAACTTATGTTCATTCCTAAAGGCTAAATCTGCTGGGCTCACAACAAAGGAACAGCATTGTTTTACTTATCAATGTCCTACTGTTCATCTATAACATCTGCAATAGTTTTGCCTGCAGCACTACCCCATTCATTACAGGCCTTGATAGACTGTTCAATGAGCTGCTTTTTTTTTTTGGTACAAAATGTACAAAAAGCATTTTACAAAGTGGACTTTGCCCTGATATGAATAATAAAAAAGTAATCAAAAAGTGCATTTTGTTTCAGATTCTCCATTCTCCAAACTAACCTTTGGCAAATGGAAACAAAATGGCAAGAGCTTGAAACCTGACAGCTCACTCCATGGCACGAAGCAAGACAGAGGGTTTCTGCAGAACACAACATTTTTTGCTCGGTTGCCAAAGTGCATTGCCATCTACCAAAAATGCAGTTGATGAAAGACCAAAATGCAGCATAGGCAAACAGCAAATATCCACAGCCATCAAAAGGAGGCCACACTGGTTTTGTGCTGAGGAACAGGTGGGACTTATAAGTCCTAAACTTCCCTCCTCCCTCCAACAAACCAACACGTACAAGAGAAGAGCAGGGCTTACCGTCGTCCAGATACGCTTGGTCCAGATTCTGTTCCTGTTTAATAGTGACTCCAGCTGGTAACACTTCTTTCTGGTCACTAACCGGTGGTCCATTTTTTGCTCCTCGCTGGCCTGAGGCTGTCTGCTGCTGAATCACGGTAGGATATGAACTTGGACTTAACCTTTGTGCTTGACTGACTTGGGGCTGGCTGGATCTTGCAACATTGGACGTAAAATTTTCACAGCACATGATGTGCTGAAATTCTTGGTGACTTCCACACCTCAGCTGCTGGTTGGTTGGAGAATAGTGAATCACTGGAGAAGACTGCTGGTTGCCTGGTGAGTGGTGGAGCACCGCTGAAGTTTGGCCTGGAGAACCAGCGTGCACCAGCACTGACCTATGGGCATCTGAAATAGCAACTGGTGTAGCCATCAAATTGGATTGCTGGTAGCCCAGTTGGCTTGGGCTAAGGCTCTTGCTTCTTTGGTATATTACAGCGGCTGGATTCTGTTGATGGTATCGAGAATCAGGAGAAGAAAGGCCTGAGCGCAACTGCTGGCAAGGAGCCATAGTGGCCACAAGACAGGAAGGGGATTCGGTGACCATTGTATGCTGTGAATAGTAAGGCTGTGTTACTGTTCCCAGACCACTGTGTACTGTATTGCAGATTAAGGCTGGATCATAGTCATCAATGGGCTCTGTTTTGATTGATGGTACTAGAATAAAGCATGCAAAGGACATTATTCGTAACAAGCTGATGAGAAATAGAGAGGTTTTCCTTGAAGTAATAAGAGATTCAAGCCCTTTACAAGATTTGCATGGGCAAACTCATATCTCACAGGCACTGAGTTCAATAAATCACATATATGCAATCGTGGCAGAGTCTCTCTTGAAAGCACTCTGTACTAAGGTGTTCCTGAAAATCTTTAACTGTCTATTTAACCACAAATTTCTAAAACTTGAAAAATTCAATACTTTAGCTCATATTTCAATTCATTTAAGGGCCATTCTGGAACAGAAGCAAAATAAGAGGCCATAGGTAGGTGTTTCGTATAGTACTTCTATCGCAAAAGAAGACCGAATAAATAGAAATCCTATGACACAACTCCTCGTTTTTCTGTCAAACATTTCAAATATATACAAATTCTCACATTTCTAATGTTGGTTTTGGGGTTTTTTTGTCAAATCTTCCCCAAAATTCAGTATAGAAATACAATACAATGGAAGCTGTATAACGGTCATGCAACAGGATTATTTTTTGGAAGTGTAACAAGCTGTTCTCTGAAGCTGAGTGTTGTACTTCTCAAAACTACTCTGTAGCAGAACAATTTAGGCACAATAAAAAAACTTCACATTGGTGATACCCTACACAGTTCATAAATTCAAGGAGAGGACCAGAGATTTTCAGGCTGGAGGAGATCAAAATAAGAATCAGAACAAATATTCGCCCGTCCTTAGAAACCAGTCAAATTAAGATATCATTTTGAAGCTTGCATAAAATCTGGTACTGTTATTGTATGCTTTCTAGTTTCCACAAACACAATACTCTGATTTTCTCACAATATTTTTCTCCCAGCCAAAGCTGAGAAATTCTGGGAATCTCATTAGTAATCCTATTGCATTTATTGTGACATGGCTCACCAATTCCCAAGAGGAAGAACATCAGAAAAGCATTCATATTTTTCTCAACCAGCCTCATTCTGAATATATATTCCTCGTCTTCTTCCATACTAAGCCCTTGTTACTTTCCCAGATCTGATGTTATCCTACTGCCATACACGTCAGTTGGGGAAGGCAATGCTCATGGCTTTCACAAGGTCACATCATGTCACAGACTGAGTCTGCTCCCACTGAGGCTGTTGGCAAACTTCCATCAAGTGAATAGTACAGCATCAGCCCACTGCCAAGATTTGTCCCCTTATATTTATGGAAATTCCTGATCATAAATCACATACATCCTTTAAACCAAACAGTTGTTAAGTGCTTAGTTGCACTCAGCTGAATTAAGTTAGTAAAATTTAGATCCTCAAATAATGGCAAGAAAACAACATAGCAGAAAATAAAATCTTGCTCATGAGAACTAGGCAACAACTTGCTCTGTCTTTGAGAATTACCTGGGTGATAGGTAAAATGCTGGGGTTGGCTTCTTTTTCTTTTCCCATTGATGACATAGAAATTCACCTTCACAGCTGTGCGAATGTGCTTGTTACGGTACTCTGGTATTTCTACAAAAAGCATGCTCTGAAACAACAAAAGGTGACAATATAGAGTTAGTATCTGAGGCTGATGGGAGATCTCTGCATGCATCTCCCCTGTTACATGTCCAGGCATAAAGGAAGAGAAAGCATCCTGTTCATCCCTATAAAGAAGGGCATGAGAAGAAGAAAGGAAAAAAGGGCAGATGGTGAAAGACTAGAAGATTTTTGGTACTAGGAAGCTGGTTTCTATGTACTGCATCCTCTCTTGCACTTGATGTCTTCCTGAACTTGGTGAGAGAAGTCTCAGCTACAAATAAAACACAGAATGGTGATGAATGTGTCAGCACTGTTAATCACACTGCGCTTGATAAACAAGTATGTATTGCAGAATTCTCTGTTTTTGTTAGAATAAATGCAATTATTCTATAGGCTTTTTACTTACACACAGCCAGATCCTGCCTCCATGGAAATTAACAGCAAGTGTCCTGTGTCTTCCGGAAGCGCAGGCACGGCCCACGGCAATGTAAGCGCTTAGCTCCGAAATGCACTGAACTACTACAGTAAGGTCCCATTAAGCAAAGTGAACAAAGAGGCTCATTCCCTTGAAAGATCAATGTCCATTTTAAATACTATAGTGCAAATCCTGTCCTGCAAAGTACAGAGCACCCAAGACTTCCATACAGGCGAAAGGAAGTCAGGACAGCCAGCATCCTGCAGAGGACTGGGCTGATACAATAGAGTCTTCTGCAAAAAACATGAGATCTAGTAGTTACTGAATTTGCTGTGGGTTACTGCTAAATTAATAGTTTATTTTTGCAACACATTTACTGCTGAAGCATTTGACATTTGTTCATCGCAGCAGTAAGATAGCTGCTCTTTCTGCTTTTGAGACACTCTTTGAAAACTACCCGCTGAATACAACTTGCTGTCTGAGAAGCCCAAGGAGAACACATCCAATGTTTCCCATACTTACAGGCTGGCTCTTATCCTTGTCCACTGTTGCCTCCATTTCCCAGATCTGCTGCCCATCTAGAACAATATCACAATATTAACCTCACAGTATTTTTCTTTTAATCATAAAGCTTGACTTTAAAAAAGGAGTCAAATTAAGGGCATCAAGTTAGCAAAAGCTCTCAGAATGGACTTAATTTCAAGCACCTTCCCAGTCCTAACCAAAAGCAACAGCATTTAATTTAAATACATCATAGAATACTTCTCTCGCCAGGAAAAAGCTTACATACATATTAAAATTAAATATTTATGTAGAAATTAGCCGAACTAGGGAATGAAATATTTAGTACAGGTGCAACATCTGCTTTTTACCAGACTTAATTTCAGCCAGCTTGACTGATGGAGGGCACCAGAAGTTCAGATAACTCATTAATGGTCACATGCGGTCAACAGCTCAGCAAACTTTCTGCTATTTTAAGCTAAGACTACATGGCTCCCCACCAGCGTGGTAAGTGGTGGAATGGGCAAGAAGGTGGAGGAAGGACCAGACCTCGTTTGGAGTGCATGGAGATGGAAGCAACAAACGGAGCCACTTCAGGGCTGACTTTTAGAGATGCTGCACAGTGTAACTGGCAGATACTCTGAATTCTCACGGGAGGGTACATTTTTCTAGTAGTAGTTCAACAGGGACAGATTCTTACTGTAACTGGGAAACCAGCTATATAGGGTGGTTGATTTGTGTTTTGCATGCCTTCTTACTATTTATACTAGTTTCTTTTATGTGCAATATGAAACCTCAGCACATGGTATCTAGCAATACATCGCCTCAGATTGAGGAACAAGCCAAACACCTCCGACAGTGCCACCACTGTGGGCCGTGACAGAGTGCCACCAGCCGTCCTAAAGTCACCATATAAAGCACCAAATATTCACCATACTCAGTGTAAAAGCACCTCATTGCATGTGCGACAGCCTCTACCTCTGAACCTCTTTCTGCTATTAATTACATCCACACAGCTTGTCTCCATTCTGTTACACAAAATTGTATTTATAGAGGAAAATAAAATTTGATCCCCTTGTATGGAACACCATCAAAGTAACCCCCGTGCTATAAGAGTACATTAGTAGTGACAGGACATTTGTACAGAGACTGGGTGCTTCATCTGGCTACAAATATTTCTTAAATCTACTGTCGCCTACACTTCCCAGAAACATCTTTTAGCAATGCTTTCCTTATTACTTTTTTTTTTTTTTTTTTAGATTTTAATCTCTACCCCTTTGATTTTTATATTCTGCTGAGCCTTTTAGCCAAGCAATTTGCAGAAGAAAAATACTGATGGGAAAAAAAATTGCCTCATACCTTTCTGAAAGCCTGATTTTAAAACGAATAGGGGACACGTATCCAAACAAATTGACGTGACTTGAAATACTGCAGCCACAAGGCTGGTGTTTGCTTTGGAGAGGGGGAGGCTGCTCCCGGGGCGTATTTCTGCGGGGGTTCCCCAGACTGCACACCCAGGTCTGGCAGGACAGGGGTGGAAGTCTCCTAAAAACAGCCCTTCTCACAGGACTTTTTATTTTTCCCAATTCTTGGAAATTCTGCAAGAGCTGCTTTTGTCGTCTGTTATTTAAGCACTTCTGCTTCTGGCGAAAAGGGAAATGAAAGAGTATTTTAAAATGCATTTTGCATTTTTTCTGTTGTTTTCCTCTTTGTTCTCTGCTCCACACAGACAATGAGCTGACAGATGTGCTGGGCTCTCCGGGCAGCCTCTCCCAGAGAGGGACTTGAGCTGCTCCCCATGGCCAGGCCACAGCCCCAGGGAAAGCCCTGCCTGTCCCACCTCCATTTCCTTGCAGTCCAGGGGTCCGCTGCAGCAGGCAGGACCTCTGCTCACCAGGACCCTAGACCCGAGGCACCTCTGCTATGTTTTGGACCCTAAACGCACACGAGGGAGAGAAGGGTTTTCCATGGGTCCATCACCAACAGCTTGCCCCTTTTCCCTCAGGATGGGCCGGCTCCCCAGGGTGTTTCGACAGGGTGCCTGGCTTGTGGTGGGGCAGGAGGGGGCATGCAGCACGGGCTGTGCCTCCTCACCCCCAGTCCTTCCCCCTGGAAAAGTGGAGGGAACCGAGGAGCAGCTGGAACATTGGCTCCATCCGTTGGTTACCTGTGAGGAAGAGCCTCACAGGGGGAGAGCAAGCCCAGGCCTCCACCACCTCGCATACTACCACAGCACTCAGAAGAAAACGCTAAATAATTCTGACTTTTTTCTTTTTTAAGTGTTTCAAGTTCCCTCACAGTGAGTCAGTTGTCTTTTCTACACTAACGTGTGGATTAGTGACGGGCTGCCGGAGCGGAGGCGGCCTAAGCAAGCTGTGTAATTAGAGCCGGCAAGGCTCTCGCCCGATTTTCTGTTTAGCCCTCACATCCCAAAGGACCACTGTGCAAGGGAATGGAAAATACTCCATTATTTAACAATAACCATTCACTTTGGCCACTGCTCTGGACTCTTGCAGGTTAAATCTATAACCCTATTAAAGCAGCTCACACTTCACCATGGTTCAAATGGTAAACATCTTAGGGAAGGGAGAAGCCAGCAAATACCAGGCGTTTAATCCAGCAAATACTAAATGCATTGTCTGACAACACAGCGGAAAAGATTTATTTCCTCTTCTAGGTGATCTTAGCGAAAAGAAACTATCATAGTATGTGTTAAGGAACCTCCCCCTATCTCCCCCCAAAAAAGAAATTTTTATAGTTCTCTGAGGAAAAAAGGAGGGAAAAGGAAAAAATAAAATATGTCATAAAATAAGAACCCTGATAGACACACACATCAGGAACTGTCTAAGCAATACAATATGAAGATGTCCTGACAACAAGGACAGCCAAGCAGGAATATTTGATGCTGGTTTTACTCCAGGCAGAATGTTTTCATCTTTGTTTCTGTTCTGCTAAATTCAAACAGTCTGCGCAGATACAACAGCACTAACTTCACAAAGAAGGTAGAAATCAAAAGGATTTGTTGGTCCAAAATGCATCAAATAAAGGAGAAATGGGCCTCCAAGTCATCTGCCATATTCAAGAGGCCTGTGAAGCATATGCAACCACAATCACAGTGGATTTGATTTAGTAACCGAGCCACTGAAATTGCACTAAAAGCTAATGAAGCCAACCATAAAAATCAAATGATGTTAAGGCTGAGTCCAAAGTCTGTGGGGATTAAGAGCAAGAACGAGAATAAACCCAGCCAAACAAGAAATAAATGTATTTTGGGGTTATCATTCTAATGATGATAGATGCTTCTGTTTGGATACATTCACGCTCGTGGCAGCTAAACAGGTTTCTAACAAATCTGTCAGCAGTGGCAATCCCTGCTCTTTAAGCACCAAAGCCCTGTTGAATATAACCACTCTGCAGTGCACTCTCTGACCTTTATGCTTAAATATCATGATGCAGCTCCATCTGTCTCACTGCTTTGCTTTTATAGTCGTGAATGTACAAACTTTAGTTTGAGACAATCAATATTTGCTTTTCCTTTAACCCTTCTGGATACACACATTACAGCGAGCTTTTGGCAGAAGGATGAGGGAGGCTGTGAGGAAAATGAAAATACAACCACATTCAAAAATCTCTCTACTTTAACCTATCCTTTTTGCTGGTAATTAAAATAAATCTTTTGATTATGCACACTCAGAGTTAACAGAGAGCAGGAGGAATAAATTGAAAAGTCTAAGGCCCATCTGCAGGACAGTTTGAGGAAATTTTGAACAGAGAAGATTTCCACCAAACTGTCAACACATCAATCAGCTTTAAAATGTGCATAAATATACATTTTTTGAGGGGGAAATTAAAGTAAATCTTTAAAGAGAGTCATCCCGTCATCATGGGATTTTTATTGTAAGGATGTGCTAAAAAGTGCAATGCTGATACGATGGTAGAGCATAGTCCCCAGTATAAAACATACGTAATGACCTGGGTACTCTGAAGCCAGGCCCTTTTCTCTAGTGCCAGTGCTGTGACCCAAGTGGTGCCTAAAAACTGCAGATGCTTTTTGCTTTGAGCAGGAGGTTGGGCTCAACAACCTCCTGAGGTCTCTTCTGGCCTTAATTATCCTGTAATTCTGTTGTGTCACAAACAGGACAAATGTCTGGTGCCCTCCGTCCTTGCAAACTGAGAAGATTAAGCCTCAGCTAGAGGAATAACTTAATCTAAAGTCTACAAGTACAGATAGCTGTTTATTGCATATAATTAAACCCACTTTGACAGTGGAAGGTTAAGAAAACTGCATAAAAGCAGCAGCATCATTTTTCCTGAAGTATTTTAAGAGCATGAGCACACACAGATGCAGAGAGTGTGTGCTCTGCAAGTGGCAGCCAGCACTGGACTGTCTCGGCAGCGACACACGCCAGCCAGAGCACTGCAAGGATGTCCCAGTATGTGTGTGGATCACACACGAGCTTGGTGCCAGGTCCACGCATGTGGTGTGTCTCAAATTCTGCCTCCACAATGGGGAATTCAATCCACACCTCTGAAAAGAGTCATAGTTCCACTAAAGATGATAAAATATTTTTGGATTTAGACCCTGAGGACCTACCAGCCATGGCTGCTTCATGCAATATTTTTACTGTTGTGGTTCCCTGCTCATTTAATGGTTTGTCTTAGTTGGCAAGTCTTTAACACCACAGGTCAGTGAAATGTTCAGGAAATAAAGATTTTTGTGCTGCTTCAGGGCTATGAGACTTAGCATTAAACCCTGATGAGAGATCTGATTGTGTCAGCACTCTTTGGAGGAATGAATGAGTTGTTGGAAGAAAGTAATTCTACCCTCTCTAACTCAAACTGTGATCATACCAAAAGTCTTGCTTCAAACTTTGGGGAAAATCAAAATGTCAATCTGCATTAGGAACATTTTGGGTGATTCTCTGCAGCCCCTTATAGGGCTTTTTTTAATTAGCCAATTAAAGGTTTTCTGAACCAGTTACAGCCTTTACACATTATTCACGATCCCTTACTCATGACTTTGGGGTCAGTAACTCGCAGAGAAACAAACTTACTGCTTTATTTGAACAAGCATGACTGATGGACTGAGAGGTTCAGGAAATTTTCTTTGCAGTTCTCTCCAGCTGAAGACTAAGTATACTATTGTGCCAATTCTGTATGTGATTCTGTGCCTGCATGTGATTTTGTGCTTGAAAATGTACATTGCTTTTCAGTCAAGCATTACACAAATTAATGAACAACCTGTTACCTTTTTCCCAGGCAGCAAACCATGCTAGGTCCCCAAAGAAACTGAGCCTGGTAGCTAGTGGGACAGTGGCCCTCACTAGACATTTCTGCAGAGTTCCCTCTAGGCTTGCAATGAATTGTCCCTATTCACTGTGGTTTTTTGGAAGGTCTTCCAAAAAAGCACAATGATTATCTCTGTCAGCTTTTATCAGCAGATGACTGGCATCTCTGGAAAAGAGTCAAGGTTTTTTAGAGCCACCCCAAGAGCAAAGCAAACAACAATGAATGCTTTCCAGCAGAACAGACACCACTTCTGGGATGCGGCAACCTTATGGGAAGGGCAATATTCACACAAAGTCTCTGCTACTCTTTTCAGGGACCAGTTCTGATTTCAGCTGGGAAGTTATTCTGCTTCATGGCAACGCAAGGTTGTTCAGCATCTAGCCCTAAGCAGTTGTCTCCTTCTCAGCTTTTACTTCAGAATAGTTTTCAAACTCCAGAGCAAACAGAGCATGAATGAATTTAAAACACAAAAAAAAAGTAGAGATACTGAATTTTTCACTGAGCTTGATTTCCATGGATTTCTCCTCCTTTCTAAAGGACGACTTTAACTGCCCACTGCAGTTAATGAAGCTCTGTTTATGATGAGCTGAGGCCAGTGCCTTCATTTCACTGAGAAAATAAGTTTGAGTCACCAAGGCCAAAGATACAAGTCAAGGTCTGGGAGGTAAAAGGCCAAAGGATTAGTCATCCGCCACCCAGCCCAGCCCCAAATCTGACATTTTGCACAGTGAGAACCAGTCTAGAGGAGATTTCTCCCCATCTATTGTTGAGGAATTCAGTTCATACTAAAATAAAACATACAGTAGTTGAGTAGTGAAGCAGCAGGGGCAGTCTGTCATTCCAGAGCTCTTCCAAATAACTACTTATGCCAATTCATCAAAATAGATTTGTTGTTTTTCAAGATTATACGTGTGTTTGTGTGTGTGTGTGTATAAATTACTAAACAAAAGCTCCTCTCAAAATAAAACCACTGGGAACCTCCATGTAATAAAATGAGTCACACCAGGATGCGATGACTAAGTGGGAGAATAGGGAATTCCACTCCCCATGCCAGCTTTCTACATGATCAATTTTCTGTCAACAGGTGATGGGAGCTCGTCTCTCTGCCTTTTGTTTATTCCAAGAATTATTATTTTTCAATATTCTCTTTAAACAATTAAGATTCAAAGCTGAATAATCAGGACCAGGCATACTTCCACCAGGCGCCCCCATAGTAAGCAGCAAGCCAGGGAATCCAGGCCAGTAGTGGCTGCCTGTGTTAATAAGGATTTACCAGCTGTAAAATTCCAAAATCTTGTGTCATACGGGGAAACCTTCCAAAACACTGGATTCCACCCTGTCTCGCTGAGTCTCTAACAGCTATGGCAACTCCGTTTCTGCAGCCACACTCTTTTGCATTTTTGTGTGTGTGATCCTTAGATTTTTTCCTGTTTTGCAGTGTTTTTCTGGGATCCCCAGTTTGATGTCTGACAATTGCCCCGTGGGAGTATAAGAACACCTGGGGCAAGCAGCACATTTCACCCAGGTGGTATACCTGCGGGCAGAAATGTTTGCTGGATTTTCAGCAGCTATAATAGCAAGGAAAAGCAGAAGGTATCCCATTTACCCTGAAACTTTCTAATTTGCACAGCAAAAAAAAAAAGGGGCAAACTCTAATCCTCCTGATTAATACTTAGTATCCTTCAGTGTTCACAAATGGTCAGATTTGCTGAGACATCTCCCTCTTTTGCTTAGAAAGAACAAACAAAACAGAAACCCAAAAAGAAACCAAACCTCCCTGATCTTCCTCAGTCCTGACATCTTTTTGCAGAGAAAACTACCAAGCAAGCCCTGTGCCCCACTGTCCTGCTCCCTTATTTTGGTGCACTGCACGGCATGAGGAGGGGAGATGAACCTGGAAGGTCACCACCTGTAGCTAATGCAAAAATCAGGTGGGGCTCCTGACAGACATCTGTAATTTATTCCTCCAGTTCACCCCATCATTCTGCGGGTTTAGAGGGGAGAAGATACACATCCAACTTTAATTGCTGGACTCCAGCCACTGACTGCGTGGAACAGAGAAAGCACTCTTTCTAAACTACAAAGAAATAGCAAAATCGCAAATTTACTTCTTATACTTTCCGAAAAATCTCACATATTGCGAACAAATGTAACCATTTAAGATTACACTATCACTCTCGGTTTTGCTAGCTCTATAACTACTCTGAGATATTTGTGCTTTTTTCCTTAGCCTTTCCCATTTAAAAAAAAAAAAATAAACCAACCAAATAATAGTTCAGGTTATTTTACTCAGATGCTGGGCTTGTGTCTCAGGTTAAGATGCCTTGAAAACCTACATCGTAATGCATGTTTAGCAGTGGATGGTGTCTGTGACTGAAATATGATTCTAGTTCTAAGATATGTCTCATTCCTCTCAATTCTCCATAACTTAAACCTCCTATTTCAGTTCATTCATTTAGAAATTCAGTGAAAGAACTGGAGCTTGGATCTGGCATTAAATATTTAAGTTGTTTACTTGGGTCAAATAGCAAACATTTCTTTTGGATGGATCTGGGGAAAAAACTGAAAGTTTAAAAAAAATTTTTGGTGTCTTTTTTATCTTTAAGTTGCCTGAGAAAATTGAATCATGAATTTTGCATCATTAAGTTCAAAGAGATAATTGTTGAAAACAGTTTCCTATTTTTTTGCATTCCCCAGGAGTTTTTCGATCATTCATGAAACTGTCAGACTATTAACAGGCATTTAGTTCCCTGTTTGGGGCATGGTGAGACATTTCAGACTTGACACAGCAGAAAAGGGGAACATTGCTGTGGACAGTTTTATCATTTCCTTTCACATCTCTCACAAAGGGCCATGATGCTCAGCTCTGGTTCCTCACTATCATCAAAACCAATACACAAGCCACATTCTCTTCACATGACACATGTTATAATGCCACCCCATCACAGTTTTCTACAGTGAATTGTCCTGGACAGAAGACTGTTTAATGTTTCAAGTCATTTGGCTGATTTTGAGCAGCTATATGTCAACTTACACAATTACAACACATACAGGCTGTAAAAGGCATTTGCTGCACAGAAGAGCACCTGCAAGAGGGGCTTTATCACTACAAAATGTCAGCCAGTACGTGCTTTGGGATTCACAGGTCTGGAGCAACACTTACTGTGGACTCAGCCTTGCCAGGAGCTTCAGTTCAAAGTAAAGTATCCCCCCTTTTAACTCCTTGCTTGTCAAGGCTGCCCCAACTCTTCCCGTTGTGGCCTGGCAGCATATAGCTTGATTGCTGAGGAATCCCACATCCCGTTAACAAGGGGTTTACCCCATTTCACTGAACTCTCTGCCTGCTTTTCATAAGCAAGTCCCATGCCCAAACACCCAGAAGTACTGAACTCTTGCTACAGCTGCAGGCCAGAAGGGAGTGATGTAAGAAACCATAAATTCTTAATTTTCTATATTTTTAAACCTATTTTGCATTTTATCTATATCTAAATATTTATTTAACACATCATCACTATCTCCAGCTATAAGTTCTGTATATAAAACCTTTCTAGGGAGCTGTGATTTCCTTTTAACTTTTGCAGGGAGAGGTACAGGAAGATTGACAGCATCATTGGGTCCAACTTACTGTGCTATAAACAAGAATTTTTCTAGAAAGTGGAAATTCCAAAACCAGAAAGCACTGCTTGCGCTGCTCTCCCGAAACCAGAAGACATTCAACTACATTCAATCTCACCTGCTCTAGCTATTAGTGTCCTAAGAAGCCACTGTCACAAAAATACCACTGAGGTGACAGACATGCAGAAACTCAAGGGAAAAAGAAACTAGAACTCTATTGCTTGAATCTAGAGCTGAAAAGATATATTTTTGTCAAATGGACTTTGAGCGTCCACGCTTCAGAGGCCTTGACAGCTGCATCAGTTCAAAGGGCACAGAGAGCACCACCTCCTCTCTTTACAGTGAACTGAAACATTTACGGTGGATCTACTCCAAAGATGTACGCTTTCTGTTTGGGTTGTTCCTCCACCACCCACATTGTCCTAGCGATGATTCATGATGTCCATGTGGCCACCATAAGAGTTTGGCAGGGAAAAGCACAGTCCATTTGCACTTTTCTCCCAGAGAAACACGAAACTCCTTTATCACTCACAGCAGAGCAGCAGTAACCAGTACACAAATGGGAGTAAACACAATGCAACCAACAACATCTGACTTGCAAATTATTACATGACAATTAAAACAAATAAAAGGGGGAATTCCAAAGCTTTTCTTTTTTTAACTGCACTGTAAGATCTGGGCTCCAACCAAACACTAACACCATTGACCTTTAGCATATTCCAAATCCCTGATAGCCATAAGACTGCTTTTCAAGCTCTCTCTTACAGATCAAAATTAAAAGAATACGTGCACCTCAAAATTTTCTATCTGTACAATCTGATCTAGTTGCTTCCTCTGACCTATTTTTATTTAGCTGGGCTCAGTTATGTGTCTCTCAGTTTAGGTCTTAAAACTGCTTCAGCCAAACTTTGCTTTTGTGTGCTGGACTGACTACCAAATTCATGCGTTGCCCTGGCTTACAGCAGCTACAGATTACCATCTTTCATCAGGAAGAGACAACTTTAAAAAGAACTCAAATCTAGAATGCTTGCATGTGGCTAAACCTTATTAAGAAAATGAATGCTATTTATGCATCAGCATTTCAAACCAAGTACTTTATCCCCTCGCTTGCACACCGAGCACTGAGCTCCAGCCCTTTCAGTTCGCTTCCTGCTGCCGTTTCCTGTTTCAAGCCTAAAATGAGGCTTTTACAGAACTCTCACTGGCGAGCTCAATGCAATAGTTTGTAGTTCGTGTAATACAACAAAGTAGTTATTTTCAAAATGACGTCCCAGCATAATTTGTGGAATGGTCTTTATTTTCCAGATATTTCTAGGGAAAAACATACATATCTGTAGCGCTACGTAAAGAGAAGTAAAAACTGTTCATTTTTGTTCTTAGAAATATGTTGTATTTCAGTTACAAACATGAGCAGTTCTACGTTTCTCTGCGTTGTTAATAGTGAGTGAAGAATTGCCTACAAGATCCAGAGGAAACTGAAATAGGTATTGAGTATCTGCCTGAGGGATAAAGCCTAATTGACAATTGTGAACTCCAACAGAAGCTTCCTCAGTTTCATAAGGCACGCTGACTGCCACCTTCACAGCACCCGCTTCATTGCAGACATTGATACATACCCTAGATTCAAGGTGCACCCAGATTTTGGAGTATAAGAAACAGTTAACAGGAGAGTATCTTACTGCACAAAGATACCTGCACAAAGGTTTTTTGGGGGGAAAAAAAAAAAAGAAAAAAAAGATCTTGCTACTCTTATCTTAAATACTAGACAAACAAGCCAAGCCAAGGAACCATATGGAGTACGGCATGCTGAAACCTACATTAGATGGCTATCCACATTGCTGCTCTCACCCTTGTCGTTACTAGTAGAGCTAAAACTGGTGGTAAAAGTGGGAAATCAAATACCACTTGCTAGCACAGACAAGGCTTGTGAGCCGTTAAAATCAAACTCAGAAAGCCACGTTCCCCCTGTGAGCTGGTGCATCTTACCGCCTTCACAGAGGTGTGATTCTTTCACAGGCTCCTCAGAGCAGCATCGCACTCTGGAAGAGGGTGCAACAATGACAGAGTCACGCCAGCAATGCTCTGTCCACCCACTGAGATGTTTATTGTGGCGTACTTTGCTTCTGAGGAGCTTATCAGCACTTTTTGCAAGGTGCTGTGCAGACCGGATCTGCAGTGAGCAGAAAGCAATCTTCACCTTAAAAGCACTTCAGGGCATAACTTTAAGAGGCATCGCTGCATTACAAACCAGTGCATGGGTACACAGAGAACATGCTCGCCTTTAGCACAGAGCATGGTCCCCTAGATAATCCACTGCAAATTACACAGACTTCTGATTCAGACCAAAGATTTGACTCTGGGCCCCCCATCCTCTAAATTCCCCCTCTGCCAATCATTTATTCAGAGTCCAGCAGACTCACACGGCCTGCAGAGGCTCTGAGGTGGCGGGGAAGGCAGGATATGGAACACCAGCATGCAAATCCCTGCTCCAGACTGGGCACTGCTGCTGGGATAAGTCATGCCTCTCCGCTACCAGGAGGTAAAAAAAAAGGAAAAAAAAAGGGAAAAAAAAAAAAAGTGGTTTCCCCAGCAGTGAAGAAAAGCTTTAGATTTAGTGTGGAAAATATTGTTGTTCTTTTTACTTTCTAACATCTATTGCAGCCAGAGCCTTCTCTGCTCTTATATGGAAATAGGGGCAGGGCGTTTTGGATGTTTCCTCGAAATGGCATTAAGAGCTACCTCCTTTTAGTGTATCATCTCCTTTAGTTACTGCAAAACATTCTTGGGACAGGTACTGTCGCGGGCTGCCAAGCATGTTCCCATGCACCTTCACGATTCGCTGACATCGACGGAACAGTGGCAGCACAGTGGGAAGGAATTAATACACGGGCTTAAAAGGAAATACAGCGTGCCAAGAAAATTGCTCTGACTGCACAGGCTCATCTGAACCTTCACAGTTCAGAGGCCCAGAGCCTTTCATTCTCACTGTAAAATAGCATAGCTTGCTGGTGGTGTGGGAAGAAACCGAGACCCACAGCATGCTTTTTCCCCCCATGTCACCAGCTGATGCTCCCTTACATTAATTTTCGCTCAATTCTTACTTTTTGCCAACAGCATTACCCCATAAATCATGCACATGCTGTTCACTTGGGCGGTGCAATTTCTTAAATCCCTTGCAAGTCACTGGATATATCGCTTAAGCTCCCTCTACCTTAGTTTACCAACACAAAATTTAAGAGCAAGGTGTTTTCTTAATAGCATAAAGGGACTGCAAAGTTTACAAAAAACAGGCTGCTGCTCTTTTGTACTGCAGAGTCCTTTGTCTTGCCAAAATCAAGAGGAGTAAAAGATGACAGAGTCTGGCCCTTCATACTTGCAAAGTGCTTTTTTGATCCCTGGGAATTGTTATTATCCCTGCAGAGCACATTATTTAGAATACAAAAATCAACCCTAATGAAGGGGAAGTTAAACAAGTGCAGACCACTTACAAAGAAACAAATGTCCATTTGCAAAAGCCTTAGAAAATCCAACAAAAATATACATACTGCTTACTGAAGGGAGACAAAACACCTGCATGCATAGGATATTAGAAAAGAAACAGTTCAGCTCTGAAAAAAAACAGGTAACTAACTACAGTAGAATGTATTTGTTTGCATTTCGTCCTGTAAACAAGAAAATCTGGATTTCTGCTGCCCACCTTAACCATTAGATCATGCTAACCATATTTTCTGGAGTCAAGTATTCTTTGCGTTAGAAATCAAGTCATGTTTATTATAATAGGCCATTATGAAAACACAAAACAAAGTTTAGCAAAGGCAGTAAAGGTGATGCTAGGCAACTAAGTAACTCCCAGTAACCATTTCTTATTCCTATTATTTATACTCATCCAACATCAGTCAAAGCTTGGGACCATTTTGTACTGACTGTGCAAGTCGAACAAACAAGCAGACGAGAGAAGAGAGAGAATCTACAATGTGCCACTCATTCCCCTTTCACAGTTGCTCAAGAGCTAGCAAGATTACCTGAAAACTTTGGCAAAACGTGTTTTAAAGCAAACAGCTCTACTGGAAGAAAAAAAAAGTAGTACTGGGCTGTAACAGGGGACTTGTCTCTTTGAATTGCATTTTGTTTGTTTTGCTACGGTCTGAGCTTTTCTTTTGTGGATTCCTCTCCCAAGGACCTACTTGGGACAGGTTGTATATGGCTAAGCAGGGAAAGCTGGTGACTGCCCGCACAGAGAGCGGGACAGATGCATGCAGATGCACAGGCTTAGGTGCATTTAAACTGATGCCTCAGCTTGTAACGGTAACACTGGGGAGGTGCAAACTTGCACGCAATGAAGCAGGGCAAACTTCAATGCTGTGTTTCAGGGGTGTGTGGTAAAGTTGGAGACAAATCCTTCAGAGACCTAAGCAGCTTAAAAATGGAAAATATCAACGTAAAAATATCTAACTCAATATGTGTACAAAAATAATTTTACTTTGATATAAAAATACACATTATGCACATTTTTCCTCAAACACTTCCTAATGGGAAGAAAATGCAACCTTTGCCTATAGTTCACTTCAATTAAAAATGTTTAATTATAACTTGACATGAAATTGAACAAGCATGGAGGAACGTGTAACACTCACGTCATTTCTTTGATAACATATCCTGTTCCTGCTGATTCCCAGTGTCTATATTCTTGTGAACCTTCCCCATGACATGGCTTTGATTTACTGCTCAACAGTGCCTGAAGAGCCAGTAACACATATTTCCTCCCAAGTCTAATTTCTCTCACATGGTTAAGTCAAATGATTTGATTTTACTTGCATGAACTTGAATGGGATTACTCACTTGAGGAGAGTTACTCGTAAACACAAATCTTAGGGTGAGACCATGAGACACAACAGCACTACAGATTTGCCTTATCTCACTAGGGAGAGTTAGAAAAAACTGCCTTACCTGATGTTTTCTCTGTGAACACCACCTTGGACTCTGCTGTGAAATTTTGTCCAGTCAGGATCATCTGTTGTCCTCCATAAACGAGGCAGCTATCAATATCTTGTCTTTCAACCATAGGAAGTTCATGAGCAGACCTTTGGGCTGTGGACAAATTGCAGACATGAATGAAACCAACTCTGTTTTACCAGGACTTTCCAAATCTTCCCAGAACTATCCACAGATCGATCTTGTCATCGTTACCATCCGTTGACTGCCAAAGCAGCTTCTCCAGGGTGCTAAATTTAGGTTTGAGAGGGAAAAATAAACTTACTCAAGGCATTTTATTTGGAAACATTCAGGAGCTGGCTGCAGCGTTTCAGCTGTGTTGGCCTTACTCCTTGTCCTTGAGAAAGGACAACTTGGATGAATGAGCTGGAACTCGCCCATCTCTGTTTCCAAATAAATGGCCAAATTTTCAAGTGCAGGCACACTACAGTCCTGGAGCCCAAAAATTCCACCTGCAGAGAGGATTCCACTGAATAACACTGAATTCCTTCAGAAAAAAAAAATAAAAATAAAAATAAACCTTTTCTACAGAAGCCCACCACCTCCTACAAAACAGGGACTATGCTGGGCCTGGAAGAGCGTATTTGCCAACAATAGCACTGTCTCCATGTGCAGGCACAGAGCCTTGTACACACAACAAGAGGGGCAATCATGAAGCCGTGTTCGTGTCAGCAAGCAGGAAGGGTCACACTGGGACTCTGCTACAGCCTGGGCTCTTTGCAAGCATGTTCTGCAGAGGCCTGAACATCTGAGGAGCAGAGCCTTGTGTTGCAGACTGAGTTTGATTATAAAAGGCAAGGAAGGAAAAGGTGGGGTGGAATCCAGATGGGCACATACGTGATCTAGGATTTCTAAGGTCTTTACTGTTCTTGGCCATAAACTTGGAGCGTGACTTTGACAAGTTATTCTCTCTTTCCCCAGCCAGAAAATCAGGACAGCACCATCTCTCCACCTACTTTCCTCTCATCCTATTAAAACAGCTATTCGCATGGTCCGAAAAGCTTCAGAGAAACCTGGTCACCGTTCCTGCAAGCCCATTCCAACTGTTCACTAACAAGCAGTAGGAGCCGAAGAAAGTGAAGATGCAAGAATTGTTCCCTACAACGCAGACAGCTGGAAAATATCATGAGCTTCCCTGTGACCAGACCAGGTGGGCAGCAGTTTGGGTCTAGTGAACTGCGAGTTCATGACCTGCACTCAAACTCCTCCAGATTCATCCACCCCAACTGGAAAGGCCCCTAGAGGATGCCGCTCATCTATTTAACAGCTGCCTTGGCTGGATTTTAACTTTCTCTGACAAAGAGCCTGCTCCCAAGAGACCCTGAGCACTTGTGTCTTCCCTTCACTGAATACCGTTGGCTGCTGAGCCAAAAATAAGGAAATGTTATCCTGGATGTTCAGTGCTGGGTCTCCACTCACACACAGGCATGGCTGTGCTTTCTGTGACCTGGTCCCGGCACCCTTTTACTGCTGTGCAACCTTCGGAAAGCTGAACATCCAACAGCTCTTGGCTGCAGTGAGAGCTGTGCAGATTATCTCACCGCACTAAAAAATGCTGGAGTATCTGGTGGGGGGAAAACACAAGCATTAAACCTTTCAGACAGGTGTCTGTAGAAGTAGGGAGCAACTTTTCTAGCAAGGACAAGCTCAGCTGAACCCTTTCTGCCAGTCATAACAGAGTTTTTGCTCTTCTTAAAATCAAAGGTAATTCAATATTTCTAACTTTCTTGTGCTGTTTGAGAGACATTTTTAAAAAATCATTTAAAACAACCTTATGACTCATTGTTGCTTTCAAATATATAACAACAGCTGGGCTAAGACACTGCCAATTAAGAATATATATTCAGATTATTTTCACAGAAGCTGCTAATTTCTTTCACATGGCTATATGATTAATTCTTCTCCCTAAATACTCAAATTTTTCATGAGTTTGTAATTGGATTTATCACAAAGACAGATTTGTAACCTCAAAGGCTTAAAAGTAAATAGCAATCATCCAAACCACGTCTACAATAGTATTTAAGCTTTGCCTTGGACACTGTTCATTCCTACTCAATCCCCAAATTTCACTTCCAAAGCATTCCAAATCATAAAAATTCCTTCAGACTGCAGCGTGTTAGTAGAGAGCTTTGTACCTGACATCCCACAGATCAGTAGTTCTCAAGGCTTTTTCAGGACGAGGAAGGACAAATTTTAGCCTGGAAATAACAGTCTGACTCATCTTAATTACATTTGGATCTCGGCAAGTTGGAAATCACTGCAGAAGACCAAGTCCCTGTCCAACTTCCATAGAGCGCAGTGTTTGTGTACGCTGCGACCTACCAGGGAGCCGGGGAGGCCAGCCGGTTCGCCGGCAATGCGCTCCCCAGCTCTTAGGAAACGCCAAAACCCCTTCTGCCATCCTCAGCTGAGCCGAGGCGGCCGCAGCAGCGCGGCCAGGAAGCCTGCGATGGGCAGAGGTGTTCTGAGGAACCCCGATGCAGCTCCGTGCTGCCACGGCCAGCAGCAGCCAGGCTGATGCGGAGCTATGTTCAGGCATGGCTACAGCACGAGCGGGCTCCAGGCACATCCAAAACTGCTTTCGCCCTGACCTGGACTTGGTCACGCCCGTCGGTGTACAAAACCCACGGGTGCTTTATACATGCTGCAGAATAAAACCATTTGGAAGTGTTTTGGCTGAGTTTCTCGCTGCCGACACCATGCTAAAGGGAAAGGTGGAGGAACAGAGGTACCTACTGAGCGCTGGGTTTCCTCTGCCCTGTTTTGCCTGCACTCTTCTCCTCACACTATAAGGTTTGCAAACCCTTTTAAAAAAAAAAAAAAAAAAAAAAAAAAAAAATCCCTAACCCCAGAAGCGATAGCAGAGGCATAATTTGTTGTGGGATTAATTCTTCCACCTCAGTGGAAACCTTAATGAGCCAAAGTAAATATTTCATTCCTCCTGTCACACTGTGTTTATTTACCATGAGCTGCCTGCCTGAGGTAGGACTGATAGGAGCAGAGCTCCCGTGCCCAATGCTTACCCAACGCATTAACATCCTGAGAGACTTTGATCCCATCCGTCACACACCAAAGCACCCTGAGCTCTCTGCTGGGAGGAGAGGCAAAGGCTGGGGAGCTGCAGTATGGGAGCCAGGGGATGACCAAGGGCAGGACACATCTCTAGCAGGCAGGTAGACATCAGTAAGACACCCTAGAGAGCAGTAATCTTCTCATTGGAGGGATGGGATGAATTACCACCTGGTAGGAGTATGGGGCCGTGGAAGAATCAGGTGAGAATCAAGTAAATAAAGAAAATTTCCAGTCCTCGTAATTAGATGGGAAACCTTGAAAAGGTGATCTAAATGGTATGAGAAGAAGAACCCTGTATGAATGACAGTTCCAGTTTCCAATTTGTTGCCAGCAAGACTTAATCAGCAGTTTGTGCAGAGCCATCCAAGAAAAAAAATCCACCAAGAATAGAGAGCTTTTCTCCACCTCCTACTCTGCACATAATTTATTTTATGATGTCCTTGCAAAGGAGGAGTGACAAGCACTGATGGCAGCAGTGTCAGATAAGTATGATACTTTCTATGAACTGCAGCCAGCTCACCAAACCAGTGTGTGATTAATGACAGGAAAACCATGGCCTCGGTTCACTTCTCTGTCAATCATCTCTGCAGGTATGCACAGCGTTTCCCTTTAATCCCTTGCAGAGGAGATCTGCTGAGCTTAAGTCATGCTCAGAAATCTATACGCTGGGGCGCTTGCTTTTACCAAGAGCAGTATTGGAAAGATAAAAAGTAAACAGGAGTTTATCCTTGCAGCAAGGCTTGCAGCCTGCAAAAAGGGCAGGCATTCTCCTTCTGACTCACATTTTCCAGACTGAAATATTTTGGTTGCACATTAAAAGCAGCGAATGTTGTCAGAATTAGCTTTTAAATTCTGCGCTTTAAGAGAGAGAAAAAAATTTACTTTAGAAAAAGCATCAGGTTTTGTGTCAGCTGTATTTACAGCAAAATGCGTGACTGTCTTGAAGCTGAAATGAAAGGGCCAAAAAAATTCCCTTAACTCAACTGGAAACCATGCTACTCTCATAATAATCATGGTTATGTTTAAACTCGCAAATGGGCATCTCCCAAGTGCAAAGAGACCGTTTGTTTTTGCTTTTTTATCTCAATAAACTAGGGCTCCTTCTTGCCTGCCATTGTATTCCAACCAGCACAACTCCCGGCTGAGGAAAAGCACTCGCTGGTTTGCCAAGACAACATTCTTTTACATGACTAGCTCTTTCCTCTGTAGTTATTAATGTGTCACATATCATAGGCTCAGATTGTCTAATATTATGGGAAAATCTACTAGAAGGAGAGAAAAATAAAGGAAACTTCCAGGGAAATTGATTAAAGGGAAATAAGATATTTGACCCAATTTAGTGGAACAAAATACGGTCAATAATAGAAACTATTTAAATTCCTCAGATGGACTCTCAGTTCTTTAGCAATCAGGTTTGTTTGTTTTGTTTTTTACCACCTCGGAATATCTATTATAAGAACAAGATTTTAGACTCCTTCTCTCATGCCAAGTGCAACCATTTGCATTTTAAGGGACT
Source organism: Tetrax tetrax (assembly GCA_009806455.1). Classification (NCBI taxonomy): domain Eukaryota; kingdom Metazoa; phylum Chordata; class Aves; order Otidiformes; family Otididae; genus Tetrax; species Tetrax tetrax. Next base: position 167,306 of record WHYT01015250.1, on the reverse strand, counting down.
GATGAGCACGGTATTGGCAAACGTGGATTATACAAAACAAGAACTGTGAGACACTTTGGGAAGGTTCAGCCAGGATCCATTAGAATAAAACCTGGGACAGTGTGGATGAGACTCCTGAGCCTTACACTCACAGCTCGCAGACACTTGCAGAGAGCAGTTTTTGGTTCCTGACAGCGTGGAGTAAAACAAGCTGCCTGCCCTACAGCTGCTTCTGTGGCTGCTCTGAGCTCCCCTCACTACGGCTCCTCCTCTGCTCCGTGGCTGCTCCAGCCGAGGAGCCGAAACACAACACCAAGGATTAATCACTCACCAAGATATGAGCTTCAGCTCACAGTGAAAGGTGAATCAAACCACATCAGTAGAACTAGTGCTACAGTAATTGCCTGAACGGTTTGAAAATAACAATCAGGTCTGCAAATACCAAAGCCCTCCATGGGACTTGTTGTTATCGCGGCTGTGTTTGAAGGGACAAGTTAACTGAGTAACCCCTCGCGCCTGCGATTTCACCACCTTCTGTGATAGCTCTGTGATAGCCCTGCCCAGCCCAGCAAGCGCTCACCTCCACGAGCTGGTTTGTGTCTCTAAAGCACAGACCTGCATAGGCAGGGATGGACACTCGGGCACGCGCAACGGCAGTACGACCAACGGCACCGAGGTGCGCGGAGGCACGCAGGCAGGGAGCCGGGCCAAGCAGCACGACACTACGCAGATCCATCGGCTGTGGATCCCAGAGACATCTCACGTACCACATGTGGGGCTTGCTGACATTTCACAGACTCAGCACAGAGAAACAGCCAGGAGAAGGGACTTTTCTCACCTTTCCAGCACCACACCTATAAAAAGGTGGCTTTTTATCCCTAAGTAAGTGATGGTCTGTTGCTACAATTATCAGAGGGCTTTCAAATGCCTTTGCCTCCTCAGTGGCTTCAAAACAAAGCAACAGGCAACAAGAAAAAAGCTGCAAGCTGCTGAATGTGCAGGCTTGTCTGGATTTGATGTTCATTTTAAGACATAACTGATCATTTAACAACATATCACCTCCTTGGTCCTCCCACACAGCTGCCTGGGGAGGAACTTGCTCCGGATGATGCTTTGAACCTGTGAAATCCCTTCCTAAAACCTGTCAAGTGCTGAATGTGACACAGATGAGGTGGAACTGAATCGCCCCATGAAAAGCAGATACTTCACAGTTCTTGCTTCATTGCAGCTAATGATCTGCTGACACCAGTGGGAGTCTTCAGACAGGATCGGCTTCTGCTGAGGAGAGCACTCAGATATTCTGTTGGTAGCAACAGTGCTCTCAGGGGAACCCCACTGGTAGGGAAATGGCCAGTTATCTTAAAGCTGCTACTTACTAAGGCTTTCCCGGCGGGATATTATTAACAGCTACCAGACAGGAGAGATCTTACAGGAGAATCTCTGAGGATAAGGGTTCCCAGGTGGCCATGTCAAAAAAAAAAGTAAAGCAAACAAAGGGGAAAAAAAAAAAAAGAGGATCCCAGCAGCACACAAAGGTGGGAGGTGGACACAAGGAGAAAATGTCACAAAGCCCCAGCCTGCCCCTTCTTGGCAGGGCACATAAGCTTACCTAAGACTGTGAGCTCTGCAACACGTGCAGATTGTCTGGGAGAAACTGACATTATCATCTCTGGTGTGATGTAGCCTGTATTACTAATGCTGGCTGAACCAGCTAATGTTTTCAACCATCTTCCCAGAACTGGGCTGAGATCAGGAAGTGCTACCAAAATGCAAAAGCATTGCTAAATATGCAACATGCATTCTAAATGGAAGAGGTTTATTACTCCAGATCACTTTATACTCTTCTTTCACGAGTTCAGAAAAGTACAGTCCTTAACGTCTCTCCAAATTGCCAGTAGATCTAGTATTCAAAAAATGAAACCTTTTTTTTCTTGAGGAACAAAGACAATTTTTTCTTGTAGGAGCTTTGCTGTCTGCGATGCAGCCAACATTTTCATATTTTAATTACAAAAAAAAACCCCAAACATAAAAACAAGCCACTTATACTGGCATCTTCACTCTTGGCTTTTTTATGCCCCTAAGACTCATCAAAGCAAACGCATCTCAGAATAAATGCCAAGACATCTTAAACAAGCCATTGCAAATAGCAGTCATTGCATAGGCAAATTAGGTATGCGCATACAATTCAGAAAAATGTGATCTTATTCTGTAAACCATGACCAGCTTTCTGCTTGAATGCTCTTTGGTGATGGGCACAAATACAACGTGCCATTGTGGAAGGGTCTTAGAAATGCCTGGCCTACTCATATTTGGTGTTCCTGTAGGAGAATTTGTCAGGTGTGATCTGCGGGGCTCCCTGCATGACCCAGGGACCATCCACCCTCTGCCCTCGGCTCGTGCTGTTTTTCTGGATGCACGACTTACACCTGGAGTTTCCCCACTTGAGTAGCTCCCCATTGCAGGTGGGAATGGGCTGTTTCCACTCGGAAAAGAAATTGAGGGAGGAGATAGGTGATCCTTTGCTGTAATACCCTTCCTATCCACAGAAGCTGAGGTTGCTGAATGCTTCCTTTAGCAAATGGGCCTTCATTTCACCAGGGGCACGTTTGGGGTGGAGGCCACTATTGTTTCAGCTGTCTGGTCCCATAAAGGATCCTAACTGTTTCCTATGGAGAAAGGTGGTGGTTGCTCCCATTATTCTCCCATCCCCATCACAGCGCCCAGAGACTTCACGCAGCTGCTAAAATGCTCTGATAGTTGGTATCTTCTCATAAACACTGCCAAAAGATCATGCATACCCATCGTCCTCTCTTTAGCCTTGCCTTGTTTATTAATTTCTACTGTTTTATTTAAAGCTGCCATCAATAATTCACTAGTCACAATTTCTCTTGATTTCCCATCCAGAATTGGCTCCTCTCTTATTCTAAGCAGTTAAGTAAAGCCTGCATCTCAGTAAATAAAACTCACACATGAGAAAGTCTTCAATTACTTTCTTCACATGGCTTATGGCAAGACAGGTTCTGCTAAAGGGATGAGTCATTCAGCAAATAGAGAGGAAAATGTTCATTTTGTATTTGTGAAATCCCCAAACCGCTGAAAAGGCACCATTTACCAACAAAAAGCATCACAGGATGCACACGAACCAGCAAAGTGGGTGGAGCCCTTCCAGAAATGACTGCGACACGGGGGGCACCTCATCAGAGGCCTCTCTTTCTCAGGATCCAGTACGTTAAAATGAGTGGGAGGTGCAGGTTTCTCAGCTTACATGCTTATAGGATTTGCCCCTCAGAAATCAAACCTGCAAGTTTTCTGCTGTCCCTCAGGGGAATACCAGAGCAACCTGGGCTTTCCCTGCTTCAGCTGCAGCCCCCTGAGCTGCACACCCCTCAGCACTGACATCTAGAAAAAATAATAACCAGGATGCACCTCAGCCTCAAAATCACACTTGTTTCTCCATTTCAGTTGTGTTCCTGCCACAGCTGAGATCAGAGGACTGCAGTCACTCCACCAGCAGGCAGGGCTGGCCACAGTGCTAGGATCCAGCCCAGGTTTGAATTCAAAACCTTCAACCACCTGCCAGCTTGTGGATAACAAGTTCTGGTTGTGCCTGCACTCAAAATAAAACCACTCTCAGGAAGGCAGGCAGCTTGCACACTCCTGCACAAACAGGGAGAATGTATATACGCCGCTATATGCACCCCCACACTGGCTCCCTGCTCCCAGAAAAGACCTGCTGGCCAGAAGGATCCACCAGCAACACACTAATGAATAAACTTTGCAAAAGCCCCAAAGTCCCTCACTGTCTCACAACCTCTAAGCACCATGAAGAGCCATCTGCCACCAAAGTTTGTTTCAGGAAAGGGAGTGCATATAGGTAAGAGCCGCAGGTCACTCAAATGGTGGCACAGACCCAGCCAGCGCAGGAAGAGCAGAGCACCTTGTGTCTGCCTGGCTGAGCACGTGGGGTTTTTCCCCCTCAGTGCCAGCCTGGAGCAGAGAGACAAGATGATGGTTCTTGCAAGAGATGAAGAAGCAGCAAATCACAGGGGATACTTACAGCACTCGATGGGGTTTGATGCTGCTTGCAGAGAAATGATCCTGCCGTTGGACTCGGGGATGTGGACGCGGAAGACAAGACGGACGCGGGTGTTCTTCCTGCCAATGTCCGTCTCTCCCTTGCGCAGCTCGATGTCTGCGTTCCTCAGCTTCAAAATCCCCGCACAGTCAATGCTGCCAAACACACAGGCCGTTTAGTTTAACATTTCTGTTCTCAAACAGCTGGGAAATAAGTGACAGTCAAGATCATTAAGCTGTTTTGCTTTGAACTCTGGGTTAAGAGCAGATCGAAATACTGGTTCTGTTTAGGATCTAGGTATTGCCATGTCAGCACTTACAGGGAAAGAAAGCCCAGAAACGCAGCAAGTGAAGGATGCTGCTGGACCCCTCCCGAAAGAGTCCAGGCCCGGTGGCTCAGCATGTCCCAGGCGTGTCCCAGCTGAGGGCTCGGGGTGGCCATTACTGCAGGGACAGCAGAAGCCGTTCTCCAAACATTATAACCCCAAGTTCTATTTCCCTCCTGTGCTAAGCATGAGAGCGCATATGGCAGAGCCCACCCTGGCACGCTGGGGCAGGGAGGGTAAACCAGAACAAGAAGCACACGCTGGGGCAGGCAATAAGCTGAGCCTCTGCCACAGCCCCCTGTGAGCTGGAGAGCATTAAAAAATCCACCACCAGCTCTCCAAAAGCCCCATGCTCAGAGACTGCACAGCAGCTCTCCAAAAGCCCCATGCTCAGAGACTGCACATGGGTAAATTAGTTCAGCTCCGCTGGGAATCACAGCAGTTGAACCAGATAATTGCACGCGCCATCCAGGCACGTTTTCCCCACAGTTTGTAATGCAAGATTGAATTCAACTCCAAAGCAGGAACCAGACTGCTTTCTCCTTCTCTCATACAAGGTAGGTGCTACTGCTAGAACTGGGCTCTCCAGCCCTGGCCTAGGTCACCACTCCATCCTCCAAAGCCCAGGGATGTAGTTCCCAGCCTGGAAGAGCAGAAAATGGTTCTCTGCTCTCATTCACCCTGTCCCTGCACAAAGGGAGGATGTAGGGAGCAGGACAGGGCTGAGAAGCAATGAAAGGATCAGGATTGCTTAAACAGCATTAAACTTAATATTGGTGTAAGTGCAGGTTAACTTTTTAAGAGTCCAGTATCACCCAGCAAAGATGCCTGTCTACATTAAGAGAATGTGCCAATTAGTATTTACAGCATCTGAGCTCTTCAGCTCAGCAATAGTCCTCAGAGGGTGCAGTGAGCACTGTTATCAAACAGGCACTGCCAACCCACTTTGATATCAGTTTTAAAGACACACCATTTTCCTTCCTTTTATATGAATTAAAATCACGTTTTGGGAGGCATGAACCCCAAGTTGTTTCCTGCACCCACACATTTCCTTGCTGTTGCATGTGTGCAGGTTTATTACTCCAGGGTTACTTGTCAGGAACGGACAATCACGTTCCATCGAGCACTTGGCTGCTTAAGTTTGAGATGTGGACTTTTATTTATTTCCTTGGGTGCAGAGGGAAAGAGAGGCTTGAAAGAAAGGGAGTAATGTGGGATACTTTCTGAAAAAAATACATATAAAGAAAGAATGTGGATTTTGTGATGAAGTAGGGGCGCTTAAAAACATGGCTGCTCTGCCAATTCTGTCAGTATCCTCTGAAGGATGGAGATACAGCTCTTCCCTCTGCAGAGTGATCACTCCCAAGCTGCCTAGCATACATTCAAGCCTGAAGATTCAGACTGATGCCCACTTCATCCCTCTGCCCCTATAAAACTGGAAGTACTAATACAGAAAAGATGTGCCTGTACTTGCTTTTCTGTTAATCTGTTACAACAAGAGAGTGCGATTTCATGGACAGAGCACTTGGCTGAGTTCAGAAGAGATGTCTTCTATTCCATTAAATGCTGTAAAATGACTTGTACACCTGTTCTCCACTGTCTGCTGCTCCTTGCTTCTTAAGGACTGCAGCACAAGGACTTGAGATTTGAGTCTTGTTTTCCTCAGTGCCCTACAAAACCATTCTGACTTTGAAGATGACAGATGATTACAATATAGCCACTGCAGCAACAAGCAAAACAAGCAAAAAAGTCTGCCCAGTCAGCTGACAAATGGTAACCCTTCAAGCAGCTTTAACCAGGTGCTTGTGACTGCTGCTCATGCTTTTGCAAAAAGTCTCTTACGTTCACAGATCATCCTGATGCTCTGGTAAAGGGGAGTCCCTCCAGAGTAGGCACAATTATTCATTTAAGTGACTCCTTTCCAAAGAAAAGGAACTTCACACGCCAAGTTAATTGTCCTCAACCTTAATAATAGAAAGAAATATGCTTACGTTGCTTTCATGTTGTTTTTGGGTTCCAATGGGATCTCTAAAACTTTGGTGTTGCCAATGATTTTTTCATAGCTGGTGGTGGTGACAGTTTTTCCTGTAATGCGATGGACTTGATAGAAAGCGTGAGGTTTGAGTATCCGTTCGTCTGCTGTCCCAATGAAAATCTGAAGACCCAAGGGTTTGTTTTCCATGTAACCGTGAAGCTGGCAAGACATTAAAAATCTATTGTCACACACAGGGCTTGCAATGCCTTCATGTCAGGAAATCAAATAGACCTACAGACACATATATACAGATATGGAGATATATATAGACAAAGATATGTGTAGTACAGACTCTTTCCTACTCTCAGAGACAGAGTACTTGCTGGCATCCATGATACATATGGAAGGGAGCTAATGAAAAATGTGTAATTAATGGTTCTAATACTAAATGTATCAAAATGAAAAAGATAATATATCAAGAAGAAAATACTCCAGACAAGCTCTCTGTTTCCAGAAATTTGTTGGTTGTCTCCAAAACACATTGATAAAACCCCTCAAAAGATAAATTTTTGAGTACGCTTGTTTAGTTTGCAGTGACAGATTCCTAAACGAGGTTCAAAGGATTTTTCTCTGTGGGGCACATAAAGCTGCATTCACTCCCTGCACCTGCGGCCTTGGGCAGTGATTCCTGCTTCCCATCAGCAGGAAACACAGCAAGAAGAGAAGAAAGTCTCCCACTTGCATTCCTGCAGATATACGTTGTGCTCCATTATGCACCTTCTCCGGACCTTATCAAAGCTAATGGAAAATGCCTGTTGACACAGGGGGCTTTGAATCGGGCCCTATGTGATGTCCAACTTGCAAACACCAGTTTCTGTCCAGCCTAACACTCAGTAAAATGACTTTGCCTCAGTTTAGCTTGTGATTCCTACTTCAACTGCTGTTAAAAAATAAGGGTTTTTTTTTTCCAGTAAATATATCTGTGATTTTGAGAATTGAAACGTTAAATTATTTATAAACGTTTCAGAAATTAATAATCCCAAACACATCCCTTTCTCTGGCCTTGGCATGTGCAGTCTTGCCCAGCTCACATCCATTTCAAACCCAGCTGGAAGGATTGTCCTTCCAACCCCTCGCTTTGCTCAAGTCACCCTGAGCTTCACAACTCTCCAGCTTCCCCTGCGTCCCTCACACCAGACATAAGCTGCCTGCCTTCATTGTCAATGCTCTGCTCTCCTCTCTGCCCTCTCATTTTCTGCTCTGTTACCAACAGCTATTCCCAAGCTTCCCAAATCCAGCCGCAAACACCAACATCAGCTTCTTAAGCACTGACAACACTGTGTTTTCTGCCCATCAGCCTCTTCCTCCAGGGAGGATGTTCCCTTTTAATATCTACATCTCCACCCTACAAATCTCCCTGTCTGCAGAATTCTTAATTAGTCTTAAAAGGAAATACGTTCTTGTTCTCCTGAAATCACTTCTGTGGATCAGCGTTGACTCACTGCTCTTTGAAGCTCATCCTTCCGCCAGCTGTTGGTTCACTTTCAGCTATTCCAGCATTGCATTAAAATACCATCTGCACAGGTAGAGATGGCATCTTTGGTCTGTGACCGTACAGTACATGGCACAAGGAGGTCTTAGTTCACCTTAGAGACTGAGGCTTCTAGGGTTCAAAGACACAAACAGACTCTTCTGTACTAAATAACATTTTTGTAAACTGCATTTGCTGCAGCAGAAGCAAGAAAGCCAGGATGCCTCCATAGGCCAGAAGAAGAGGAAATTTCTCGTTCTTTATTAACATAGAAAATTACAAATCAAATCATTCTAAATTTCTCATATAACCAAAAATGAAAACCAGACATTTATCTACCGCATAGCCAGTGATCTAGCTGAAAGGGAACTTCATGGTCTGAGACATGCTAAATTTGTTTTCAATTATTCTGTCCACATACAAAACCTTGATGAAGCCATACAAAGAAAAAGTACTGGAAGATCAGAGAAAAGGAAGATTAAGCTAATGGTATTCATGGCCAACCCTTTTTCTCCCCTTTTTTCTTTTCACCAGTCAGCAGGAGGTATCTCTGCATAGAAGGATTAAATCCCCCCTGGAAGGGGACCACATACAGCATCAATGCAATCCTGGCAACCTTCCTCCAGTATGGCAAACGTAAAGCGACACTCACTTTCCTGAGCTATCATTACTCATCTAGCACATATTTGCAAGGCTTACAAAGACAGGGCCTATGCCCCAGAGACCTTACAACCCAAGGGCCCAAATTTGCAACCTCTACTTACATGAATAGCTCCATTGAAGTCACCAGGCCTTAAGTAGGGCTTGTGCAAGAAAGAATTACAGAGTCCAGCCCAGCCGCAGCTCAGACACCTACAATAACTCACTCTCACAAGCGCTTCGGGAGATTGTGAGGAGGGAAAAATAGGGTACAAGGCTTTGTGCAAACATGCCAGTCGGCTCTGGGAGTGAGGTGGAAAAGGAGTGGAGCTGGGCTGGTATTGGAAAGCAGCGTTGCCAAGAATGTGATAAATATGATAGCAGCCATGGGGAGATTTAGAAATGTATAGAGTGTATAGAAGATGAAAGGCAATAGAGGTCAAAATGATAGATCTACTGGGAACAGGCATGAATGTGAGCATCACCCCCTGTTTATCCATGGAGGCCCAATAAGCCAGGGCCCTCTGGGAGCCGCACCAAAACCCATCTTAAGTATGGTACTTCCAAAATCCAAGGTTTCCTGGCTTTCAATGAAAAGCCACTGTATGACCAAAAGCCATCCTGTCTTTACAAGAAGAGAGAGAGAAGAGTAGTTTTTAAGTACTGAGCATGTTTATTGTCTTGCCTGACAGAATAATTCTTTGTGGATCCAGCTAAGATGACAAGAGCATCCTTTGGACCGGAACGGTTATTACAGCGAGAGCAAAGCAGCTCTTACTTTGCCCCCTGTCCAGGCAGAACAAAATCCCAGAGTTACAGGTGGGAGACTGAAATGGAGGAAAACAGATAATAAATTACAAAAGAAAATTTGCCCCCAGTGAGCACAGTCAGTAGCAGCTGTAACAGAACTGGCTGCGTACACAATTTTTAATACTGGCCACCTTTAAAAGTAATTTTAAGTGGTATTTGCTCATGTATAGAATGAGTTCCCAAGGCAAAACTATTCATGGTCTTCTAATAATACTTATGTCTGTGGGTGTGAGTCTGTATAAATGTATACATACTTAACAAAGAGGGGAATTGATTGCCTGTTCATATGGCAATGTTTGTATCATCTGCTGGATGAGGGGGTATAAAACACATAGGAAAAGGCCTTCTGGTCCTCCACAGCACCAGATTTTAAATCAATTGCTTGATCGGTGGAAGAAAGTAATGCGATTATTTGGTAATTTATGGCATTGTGGCAATGCTTTGGGATGACATCACCGTAAAATCAAAATAGCATTATAAAATGCAAATAGAAAGAGAAAAATACATGCGAAAGAGTCGAGTAAACCCATTTAAAAGGATGTGTCCTTATCTTGAGTTAACTGATTATGTTTTCAAGGACAATATAGCTGATCATTTACCATAAGAATTTCCATCTACGTTTCACTTGCTAAGAACACATCAGAATGACTTAGGAAAAAAAAATTAAGATGGACAGCCCGCAGAAATGCTGCAGGAACTTTAAAATCAGAGTTCTACACTCAGCTCTGCCACCAATTTCCTCCACAGCTTTGGTCATATCATATAACCTCTCTGTTTATCTGTAATAGGGGAACAACAATGCTAACCCTACTTTGTAGGGACAGAAATGAGTTAATATTTTGCGCTGCATTTTTATGTAGAAAAAGTCATTGTGAGCTAGAACGAAAGAACACATTAAAGCTGTGTTTCAGATATACATCTCTCCTCAAAACTGAGCTATGAGAGACTTACTCTCAATAAACACCTCTACCAGGCTAAGCAGCTGCTTTAGCATTTAACCATAACGCTGATCTTTTCTTTGGCGGAGCAAAGGAGTAAAAGTCTCCCTTAAAGAACCCTATGGAGAAGTGAAGACTTAAAGCATCTTTTAACATAACAATTTTGAAATTCTTTTATTCCTTCCTTAGCAACAATCAAGCCCCTCCAAAGTCTCAGTTTTCCAGCCCTACTCTTCTGCTCATCCCCCGGGCAGGGAGCCGGCAGCTGCCAGAGAGGACGGCGCAATGCCCTGCGACAGGAGCTTCAGCAGAGACGAGAGCAGAGGACCAGCCCCGTGCCAAGGTGTTCCTTTACTCCTTTTCACTCTTCTTTCCGTGAAGAAAACAAAATCATCTGGACTTCAGTTTCAAGAGAGTGAGAATCGAGAAAGATTTATGAATGCAAAACTCTAGGAGGAAATATTTTTGTGTATGTTAAGGTGACCTACTCACAATAAAACTCCCCCAAACTGTATACAGATCGAGCTGGAAAAATCCCAACTCCTTTGAGTCACATTTGCCACAAGGGGAAAGAGAAGCCAGACATGATGTGTACCTTTCCATACTCTATTTTGGGATTTTAAGATCCTATTTCTTTCAGTTGAAAGATTTTTCTTAAACTTTACTTCTGCACAACTCTTATAATATTAACACAGCCAGACATGGGCTGGTCTGTGACCTGAGGAAATGTAAAGCACTTTGGCAGATAAACAAATAACATCATTCAGAAAACAAGGAGACTTTTCTTGTTTGGTTTGCTGCTATGATTTGTTTTTTTTTTAAAAATGGAAATATGTGGCATGATTAAAATCATCAGCTCACCTCTGCATAAACAAAATTCATTCATTCAGCACTCCATCTGTGGATCAATACCAGTCAAATTTGGGAAAAGTGCCATTTTCAGGAAAATACATGTAGTTCTGCATGCAAAAATGAGTAGATGTGCCTTTAGCTGCTGTGTATTGGCAGCCCAGTTACCTGCCTGAACACAATTCCTGTGATGGTACTGTACCAGCAACCACAGCCATGGAGACCACACATTAGGCATATGAAATAACACTTTTTTTTTTTTTTTCCCCCCCAAAACTCTTTTTACAAACTGAGACACCAGCTCCAAATACACAAGCGCTTAAAGCTAGAGTTTAAAATTCACACCTAAATCAGGCCCTACCCCAGTATCCAGATGAACCAAACCCTGCATCCCCACAGCTGGCATTGCCTCTGGCTGCGCGGATTTAAAAACACAGGTTCACCATCGCTGTGCTGCATGAATAGCAAATCTCTTTCCACAAGAGAAGGCTGCAACACTGCTTACTTATGCTGTCTGGTAACCAAGTGATAAACTGAGCAGAGTCAGAAAGAAAGGCAAAGGCCTTAAAGATTCTCTAGGTGGTCACCTATAGAAACAACAGACCCACAGGGGGAATGTAGTGAAACCTTCAGAATTTAGATCTTGTAATCTCAGACACATTTACTTGAGTTTAAATATTATTATATTTTATACAGAAATACATTATTAGCAAGAGGAAGAAGGATTCCCAGGAGATAAGGAAGATAACTTTTTTATTCTTAAATGGGGAAGCCAGGGCAGAGAGGTGCAGTGATTTGTCGGGTCCCAGAGGGGACCAACAGCCAAAGCACAGTGAGAAACCCCAGGTCCCCATCCCCCTGTGCTCTGCCTTGCTGCAGGGGTTGTCGACCTCCTTCTGCAAACGGCACAAACGTGCGGTAATGCTGCTCACCAGCCGCAGCACCTCAGTTTCCATTAGTATTGCAAGCTTCTTTCTTTGCCTTTTTAATTGACAGGTTTCAGAGCCAAATATTCTTGGGGATTTCTAGCTTGGATGTTACACAACTGACAGTCTGCACGCAAACAGTGCTGGGCTTTGCAAGACAAAAGCAGGAGCATCCGCAAATCTTACGAGCACCTTAGAATAACCCCAGCAAGAACATTGCCCTGTGTGATACAGGCATCAATTGCCTTAGAGAGCAGAAGGCAGTAATTTGTTTCCCATTCATCCCAACAGAGCTTTGCTTGTCAGGAATTTAGGTCTTTCTCCCCTGGGAGGTATAAAACTGCATCTTTAAAGCTGATTGCACACATCTTCCTGTCTAGACAACGCAAGCTGCTGCCAGAAGGAAAGTATAAAATTGGGGAATCAATTCACGAGTCTTGGTGATTTTATTTGCTTGAAAGTAATCAGCTCTCTTGCTAGCTTCAGCTCACTGTAATGCGAGGCTTAGTCCATTAACCACTGCACATTACTCGCTGTCTCTCCATGGAAGTCACTCCAGCTTCCCCGCGAATGCGATGTGGATGCGTGTGGTCAGTTTGGAGAATCACCATGCCGGGGTGATTCAGATGGACCATCCCCAGCCGGTGGTGAAAAGTGGGAAAACAGAGCTTGACTGGCAATGTTTAATTAGAAGCAAATACAAAGTCACGTGAGAAATCGCTTCCTCCTACTGCTTCCCTTTTCCTGCTGTACACGAGAAGATAAGAAAGCACTGAAGGGCTCGCCAGGAGCAGCACGCGGTTGCAGCACCAGCTGCCCTAGAACAGAGCCCAGCTCGCCCGACATCCATCTTCCTCTAGAAACAGTGAGAGGCCGCAGTTAAATCTGCCTCTCAAAGCTTTAGACACCACAAACTATTCCCTTGCTAAAACTCTTCATCAGCCCCAAGGCTGTTTTCTGTGCCAACAAGCATTTTTGGACACTTTGCAGTGGACAGCAGGAAGATGTGCCTGGCTGAACAGCCCCTGCGTGGCACAGCGTTTCTGTCACACCTATTCAGCTCCCTTCCTGGTGGAAGCAACTACCAAACTGCAGAATTTCACTGTACTGTGTCAGGGAGAGTGGCGTACCAATAGCTGTCAGTAATTAAGACAAAGATCTCATCCAGACATCGTATCATGCAGTGGCTTGCCTGCCTGTTTCACTCAGAGCTGACATTGAGCAATAAAGTCAAATTTTGTCACATGTTTTTGTTCAATTTAATGTATTTGGGACACAGCAAAAGAATGCAAACCAGAAGGAAATCTCTGCCTCAGTTCTTTTTGCTCCTTACCAAAGCACTCTAAAAAGGTCTCGGAAGATAATCCTTTGAACATCTGATTCTGCTAAATGATGAGTTTTTATTATATCCAATATTAAGTGTTTCTTATTTTAGTGACAATTTTGTCAAAATTCCAAGGACTGAATCTCATTTGCTTCACTGCTCCTTACAGTAAATGACAACCAGACTCCCAGTGTCCAACTGGGATTTATGTTTCCACATGGGGTTAAAATACTGGTCTGGGACAGAGACGGCAGCTTTTGGGAGAAAGCAATTGGGAGGTTTTGTTCCTGACTGTCCTGACAAGCAAGTTGTTTCCTCCCCGTACCTCAGTTTCCCTACCCCTAACGAAGAGCTGATCTTGTTTTCAAGATGCTTTGACTATCTGAAAGATCAGAAGAAGAGCCACTATGCATCTGATGTGGCACAAAGCTTGAGAGCAACAATGCTGAGAAAAGGGAAGATGGAATAGTGGTAGCAGCAAGAGCATCTTGGAGTTACTGAGTTCAGCCTGAGACGATTGATTCAAGTGCACTGAACCAAATCCCCAGAGCTGAGCCCTCTGCCAGGGCTCAGTGCTGGGCCTCTGTGAGGTAGGTTTGGTGTCCAGGAACCAGAGTCTTTGCTCAGGCACTGGCTATTTGAATGTCAGTCAGAGTTTGGAAAGGATCTTGGCCAAAAACCATTTCTGGGAAAAAAAAAAAAAAAAAAAAAAAAAAAAAAAAAAAAAAAAAAAAAAAAAAAAAAAAAAAAAAAAAAAAAACACATTTCACTTTCCAAGATCTTTTTTTTTTTAAACAGAGGTCTGTAAGACGATTTCACCCCATTCCCCATTTCCACCAGTAAGAAAGCTCAAGGTTCAGTGTGGACCTGCCTCAACAGGATTACTTTTTTTGCCTCTGCAAGAAATATTAATTGCCAATAAATCCCCTTCCTCTAAGGCTCATGATGGGTGGACTGCATGCAATAATTTCACACTATTCCTTCTCTTCCCCCAGGGGTTGGCACTTCATAAAGTGACCTACAGCTACTGGAGTTTATGAGCTTTGAATAAACAAAACGCTGTTGATTTAACCAGTTGGGGTGTTTACTTTCAATAGCAACAGTTACTGACATAAGGCAGCAAAGCAAATGCTATAGAAATACTCACACTTGGCCTGAAGCAGTGTGTCAACCTATTAACAGGGGACATTATTTTTCTATTTTATTTGACTGTCTGCAAATCAAGATGTCACAGATGCATGGTGCCAAAAAATACAATGCACGCTGCGACACAAGAAAGAAAGGGAGCTGCTGTCTGGCAGTGCTGCACCCCCTCCAGCGAGCCTCAGCCTGGGAGGGAAGCAGCCCCTGCATTGCCCACCCTCCCCGGCAGGCCCGCTGCTGCCCACAGCCCACCCAGGCTCATGCCCACCCGCTGCAGGGGCGCAGGGCACTGCTCGGGGGTGAGCCTCCATCCCCGTCCCCATGCCAGCAGGTGGAGGAAAGGCTAAGATGGCTGAAACCTCTGGGCCGGCAGCCTGAATGCTTCACAGGGGATGCACAAGCCCAGAGGCTGACCAAAAGGATGCGTGCCAGGCAGGGCAAAGGTGTTTCTTGCTTCCCCACCTGCCCGCAGCATCTTAAATGTTCCTTTTTCAGCAGAGAGGCTATTTGGTTTCTAGGGAGGAAAAAAAAAAAAGGATATTTTTGGGACAACTGATTACCTCCGTAAGTCTGTTGCAGCTCCAAATCTCCCTCAGGAGAACGTTGCCCATAGCTGATAGCGGGTTCCAAGTGACAACTTCAGTAGTATTCCCTAACGAGCTCCACCCGAGAGCCCCTTTCCCTCCACACCGCCAGGCTCTCCCCATCAGCACTCCTCCTGCATGCATCTCCTGGGATGCACAGTTCTAGCCCTGCCTGAGCATCGCGTTTCCTTCCACTGGCTTGGAGAGCTTCCAAGCGCTGCCTTGTCTTGCCCAAAAACTGACTCGTTTTATGAGGAGTCTTAACTGAACTGAAGCCTCCGGAGAGGAACTGTCTCAGCAATCTCTCTCCCTGCATGTGCAATAAGAAGGAGGGCTGGATCGGGTAATGTAGGCAAAGCAAAAACACTAACATGATCTGCCTCTCGGGAGGAACAGGCTTGTGAACTCTGTGCAGAGCAGTGTGGGTTTGATTGATACTTCCAGAGCAGAGATGCTCTACAGCCTCCGTGCATCAGCGCACTAACTCAGTGCTGGCTGCCGCAAAGTGGCTGGAAGCCTCCATGCAAACCTCTGTAAAAAGAGGCCAAAGAGCAGCTGCTAGAGTGAAATCTGCTCCATGCCATCTTTCTGCCACCTGCCACACTGGATCCAGAGCTTAGGTTTACCTGTTGTCCCCACAGCTGAACACAGTTCAGGAGAGATCTTATCCTGGGCGATCACAAGGAACAGGACTGAGGCTCACCTGCAGCTCGGCAAGCAAAAAGCTGGCTTCACCTCTAACTACCATCACAAACCAAGTAAACCAACAATAGTGGCTACTTAAAACAGGTGGGGTCACAACCTGCATGCCCGGCGCAGCAGTCTCCCCAGGCCAAATGTCCAGGACCCTCTTTGGACCACCCCTGTCCTTACCCTGCTCAGGGCAGCCCCAGTTCACCCCAGCTTACTGGAAGCCTTCAAGCCGTGACTCACCACTCCTGACAAGCCTTTCCAAACCCCCAAAGGATCTTGGCTCCAGCCACTGATTTCTGCTGAATCTGATAAGAGCAGATAGAGCTGGGTATCTGGTGCTAAAAAAAAAAAAAAAAAAAAAAAAAAAAAAAAAAAAAAAAAAAAAAAAAGAAAAAAAAAAAAAAAAAAAAAAAAAAGAAAAAAAAAAAAAAAAAAAAGAAAAAAAAAAGAAAAAAAAAAAGAAGGCAAGCCCCAGGAACCTCTCCTCCTCCAATTTCTTTCCCATGCTGAAACCCACAACATGAAGCATGCTCAGAGAGAGAATAACTCAGGTCTGCTGGAAGCATCAGGGTTTCAACAGTTGTTTCAGAATGAAATAGAGACACTAGAAAAATTTCACAGAGCAGCAGCAGGCAGGAGGAGCCCAATCCCTCCCCCACCAAAAAAGCCATTAGCCAGGTGAGCACAATGCTCTCCCCAGATGCAAGAGACCCAGGTGCGAGGCTCTTCCAGTTCAACAGACATTGGTCTGGAGAGAGGGAGGGAGGAACTGGAGGCTCAGCTGGGTGGTGAAGCCCATGAGCAGAGAGCTCAGATGCGAGTTTACAGGATGCTATCCACCCTGCATTAACTTCTCCTGCGGATACTCGAGCGTGCCCTGAACAGGATGAGCTATGTAGGCGTTACTCCGGCACTGGAAGTGTCCACATTCATGGCAAACAGCCATCAATTCGAACTCCGGTTTACTGTGCGCTGGCTCCCCCATGTACAGCCCTGCAGGGAGATCACACATGAAAAAACAGCCTACATCTTGCATCTGCCTAATTCAGGCATATTCCTAATCCAAGGAATAACACAGGCTGCCTGCATCTCACAGGCATCACCCTCAAACCAGTTTGTACACTCTCCTTCCCCTCACCTCTGCCAAAATTGCTTTCTATCAGAAGCAGTGGATTTTCAGTTGGGCTCAAAAGTTTCAATGAGAACTTTTCATTCATCTCTAACTCATGGCAGAATCCCCCAGTTCCCTCGAGGAACCTGGCTCAACTGCTCATCTGCCCTGCACCTCTGCACCCCAGCTGCACCACGGAGTGATGCTGCCTCTCCTCTTGGGGTGACCTGCTCAGCCATAACACCTGGGTGACAGCGTCCCTTCCACACAGGGGGATGCAGACCCAGTTTAAAGATTTTAAGCAACAGAGGATGCAATGATCTCCAGTTAAATTCCAGCTAGCTACCCTCACCGTTATCCAGTAGTTCTCTTTTGCATTGTGTTAGGGAAAGCATACAGGGCAGCTCTTCCTCTAATCTTGCTTTATTAGCTATCATATTTGATATTCTCTGTTATTCAGTTCAGTCTAAACAGAAGCCAGCTTCAGGCTCATCCATGTTTTCTTACACTATTTTTGATTTATCTAGCAATTTCATTTCCTCAGTGGCTTCGCTGAGCCTTCAGATGGATCGATCTCAAGCTACAGCCACGCTACCAGTACAGCGTGAGGGGTACTGACTGACCTACCCTTACATTTGATGGGATATTAGTTTTGAGTAGAATTTCCCAGATATACCTAAAATCTGCATTTTCAGCATTGCACATCTATCCCTGCATGAGCAAATGTTGCGGCAGTAAATAAATACGCGACCCAACAGCTCAAAAGGCACCTACAGTCATCACAGTTGTGCAAACAAGCCCGGTAGTCCTGCAGGTCAATCAGGCATGAAACGCGCAGTCAGTCTGTCGTGTGCTGCTCTCAACTTGGGAGCAGAAATCCCTGCAAGCACCGACAGCCGCCCAGAGCCTGTGCAAGGCTCCCGCTCGCTAGGAAGGGGAAGTGAGGGCCACGAGAACAGTACAAAGATGCTGCACAGCACAAGGCGGCTCCGCCACGTGAGCCCAGCACCGCCTGCCCACAGAAGTGCAAACACACAGGGCTTCATCCCGGACCTTGGACTTCCCCTTTGCGGAACAGGAGGAGTTGGGAAGATCAGCAGACAAGGGCAAACTCAGCTCCTCCGACGTGCCTTCAACAGTGAACCTTCCCAGGCAGCCTGCTTTGGGTTTCCACAGAAGTGCATCTCCTACAGCGGGAGCACAGCCCCGCTTGTGAGAGTGAGAATCACGGCATCAAGCTGTGATTCGGTTTTGAGTTTCCATCAAAGGTTCTGGTTTCACTAATACGCAAAGAATTAGTTGAATGTTTGAAGTCACATACAGTTAAAAGTCCGGGCCCCATGGGAAGCCTAGGCTAGAAAGCAATGTCTCCTTTGACTTCAAAACCACAAGAACACACATACAGCAAAATTCAAATATAAAAGGAAAGGGGAACATACGTTTGTGATTGTAATGCAGCTCCTGTGTGCTCCATTAACAACTCTCCTATTCCCACTTCTTTTTAATCAAAAAAGGAAAAAAGAGAAGCAGTGAATGTCACCACAATTTGTCACCCAGGGTAAAGCTGGGTCGGCTGTGCTGAACAGGAGACCCTGCATTAAAAAGGAGAAGCAAGGAGGAGACCAGCACACGCAGGCACATGGTGGGTCGAGGGCCCCCTGTGCCCTCCACTGCCCTCCATTTGTAGACCTGGTCTATGTTTGGATGATGTACCAAGTTAAACAGTTGGGTAAGGTATTTAATTTTTACCACTACGATTAAGCCAGCAGAGGAGATGTAATTCTGGCAGGAGGATGATAGCTCATATCAGAATTATCCCCTCCTCTTTGCTTTGGAAATGAAGCCCATGGTGGGACATTCTTTTTCATGTTTCACTGCTGCCAGTTGAAGGTCAACCTGTGCCCAGTTTGCCCATTACTGCCACGCTGGAGGACTGCTCCAGAACTTTCAACAGTTTTTGATGTCTTGTGTGCCAAGAACAGAAGAGATTGAAAGACCTCACTGATGTCCAAGACATCTGCGTTGGCTGAGCTTTTGTTAAACAAATGCAACTTCCAGGTGATTTCAGGATAGCCGCAGGGACTGAAGTCTCAGTCTGCTTGTGATATCTCCCCCTCCTGCTGTGGGGAGGAGATGGGGAAGGAGTCCCTGATGCTCTGACTTGAAGGAACTACTCCCTCCTCTCTCCCAGCCCTGTTTAACCCACTGCGTTTGACTAAAAGGCCCCAGAACTTGGCAGCAGCTGAAGCAGGTCGCAGGGACGTTGCCTTCCTCTCTGGCGGGGCAGAGACGGCTGCTCCATCAGCATGCGGTGGTTGGGGAGCCTGTGTGGGACGCGGGCTGAGCCCCACTGGCAGAGAAGGGCCTGAGTGCAGAGCTCCCACTTCCTGGGGAAGTGCCCAGACCACCGAACACCTAAAGAGCTGCCTGGGAGGCAGTGGCCCCAGCAACCACTAAGACTGCTCCCTGCAAAGGTCCTGAACAACGCTCACCCCAGGCACAGGCTCAACGTCGGGCTGCCCGAGCATCCAAAACCTCCAGCTGCAGGAAGATGCAAACTTTCTGGCTGAGGAATGAGTTTTTCCCCATCCTGACTCAGGGACCAGTGCTGTAGGGTGTGCTCAGGGCAAGGTGCTGCCTTGGAAAATTGGGTGACCAACATCCTCAGCTGCTTTTGAACACTGCAGCCTTAGCTTGGGCTGAAAAAGTTCAATTATCTGACACCAGCAGTGGAAAAAAGCAGGTTTGTTGATGAAGTACTGAGTTAATAACATAGTGGAAGGGAGAGAAACAAAGTGAGAGATGCAAATGAGTTACTGATTACTTATGGGCTGGTTTTAATTCAGAAGTATTTGAGCCTTTTGTAAAGATAAATTAGAGAAGCAATACATCAAGGGAAGTATTTGCTAAGATGGCAATAAAAAAAAAAAAAAAAAAAACCCAAACCCAAAAACCAGCCAACCAACCAAACCAACCCAAACAAGTTCCCCAGGGATTGTTTACAGCAAGTTAAGTCCAAAACACACAAGTGCTTAGGGGAAAGAAATAGAAGTAATATGAACAAAACAAAACAAAAAAAAAACCAAAAAAAAAAGTTTATATTTAGTCGTTGACCCCAAGACTTGCCTGAGTTCTCATAAACAGATTTTTAACAAAAATAATACACCTCAGCCTCTCTACAGTCCAGGGCAGATGCACATCTGAAACTGATGCCCTGTCTAACTGCTCTCAATTATATGAGGTGAATGCAGCAGTAAATCCCTCATTTATCTAGCACCTACCATCTCCAAAGACCCCAGAGGACTTCAGATTGTGGAAAGATCATGATGTCTCATTTATACATACAGGCTGCAACACATGCAAATGCAACCATTCCTAAATAAATGCGTACAGATTGGCTATCCAGAGTATAGCAATCACTTGTATAAATGAACTGCCCATCTTACCCAAAAACTTTTCCTTTCGCTTCCACTTCCCTCAAAGCAAGGACTAGGGTTCTGCTTAGAAATTCCTGAATTATCACACAATCATGCAAAACATCATTTCCATCTCAAAAAAACAATCTGGCTTCATGCAGAGCAGTAGGACAAAAGCAGAACCACTAAGTTTAATGAATATCTTCAAAACAATATTTTTATGGCTTTTAGGGGACCCTAGACTCTGCTTGACCATGGGGTGAAGCTCATCCAGACCCAACCTTTGCTACTGAAAAGGTCTTTCCTTCTCATCGCTGTCTTAAACAGTTCAAAGACAGGAGAAGCTTTGCCAAAGAACTGAAAATCTGTCTCTCCCTGAAGCAGAGAGGTTATTGCTGACACTGTGGGCAGCAGGTGAAAGACATCTAAGCCAGCATTGAGTGTTACTCAAGCACAACCACATGCCCTCTTTCCCCTCGACAGCAGAATAGCAAGCAATGCCAACAACCCCAAAGTTTTACTTTCCTTTAAGAGGTGGGAGTTCCTAGAAGGATTATTGAAAACAAGGCTGGGAGAGATCTCAAGGAATCATCCAGTTCATGTATCCTGTGTCATTCAGAATTCAAATATATCCATGTCCTTCCTAGCAGATGTTTGCCTAAAAGCATGCAAAGATGGAGATTTTTACCCCTCTGGGCAGGGTATGCTGCTGCGGGATGAACTTGGACTGCGCTAGGTTTGTGTTTGGATTGTCACCTCAATCCCAATCACATCCATAAGCTCTTTACATGGGAGCAGCCACTGCCTTTCTGAGTGGAAACTTTGGTGAAAAAGAGTTGGAAATCAATCATGCCTACCCCTCCTCTTGGATTCAGTGGCCAGGCGGACCTGCAAGATGGAAGGTGCATGTAAATTCAGCTTTGTCCTTGCTACGCAGGATGTGCTTGCTGTTCTCAGCAACTTAACATCCAGGGGATACTCACACTGGCGTTCAACATCCCTAAAATAGAAGCCCGAGTTTCTCTACAGTTAACAGCAAGCTGCAGTTTCCTCCCAAGAGTGACTCAGGACACCTAAACTGGCAGTCTACCCTTCTCCACGTGACTCTAGATGGTCTCTGAAGTTAGACAGTGTGAACATTACATGGCACGCACGGCTTCTCTCTTCCTCCCCCAGGCAAACAAAGCAGATGCCCTCATCCATGGAGCACATCTAGCCAGAGGTTTTCATTAACCAGCCCCTTCTCCTGCCGTGCCTGGAGCGCGCAACTGGTGCAGAGTCTTGTGCACAAACTCTCGGGGCTAGACACGCGAAGAGGAGGAAGTAGCATCAGAAAAATAAACCACAAGATAAGGCCTGGAGGATATGAGATCTGCTGGTCTGTAGCTTCAGAGCACTCAAAAGAAGAAACTTGCAGGCAAAATACAGTTTTCAAAAAATAAATACAGCAGGCCAACACAATGCTGCAAAAACTAGCCAAGGCCTCTTCCTCCAGAAGGTTCAGCTGGATAATTAGTCCACTAATTAACAGAGGGTTAATTTAATGGGAATTTTATCAAAATTCAAAGTTCAAAAATGTATGGGACATGACAGATGTGAACACACCCATGTTCCATTCATCTGAAAAGGGCTGTAGGTCCCCAGCCTGCAGAACGGCAGCCCAGTCACCCCGGCGTCAACACTGCCATCCCTGCTCTGGGGCTGAACACAGACAGAACCTGCTGAAAACAATTTAATTTCCTTGCAACCAGTTGCCTTTAGCTCATGCAAACTTTCCTCAAGACAGTGTCTACCTTTTAAAAGTCTCTCCTGTTTCATTTTCTCTGTTTCTGTACTTTCTGCATCTGACAAGAACACAAAAGTTAAAATTCACTGAGGGGAAAGAAGGGGGGGGAGGAAGCCAAATAACCAAATAACTTACAACATGAAAGCTTTGGATTTTACTAGCCTTCCCGAGTTTCGGATCTCATAAACCATACAGGTGCAACTATCTCATAGCTGGGCACCCATATGAACCTCGTTATGTTAAAGTGAACACAAATACAACAAATACTTCCAGGTTTGTAATAAACCTTCATAAAGAAACTGTCCGTATTTTCCCCATATGCACGTACAGCTGTGCAAAGGCACATCTGCTTAGGAAACTAACGTGCATCTTTGAATTTATAGTTTAAGATCCTTAAAGCTTCAAGGCAAATCATGATAAAACCAGGAATATCAGTTCCTGTCTCCAACAGAAAACATAAATCCCTCTTAGACTGATATTGATTACAGAAAGGAAACAAAGCACTTATATTTCCCCATGTCACAAGAAACTCCTTCACTGCAATAAACATCCGGTTGATAGGAATATCTTGGGAAGGTAAACAACACTATTTGTAAGCAAACTGAGAACAGAGCAAGTGCTGATAGGCCAAACAGTTCATGCATCCATGTAGCTTCAAACACACACAGTGGGCTAGGAGTTTGTCAGATTCATAAACTGAAAAGATTACATATATATGATTGCTATTTCTTATTATCCTGCAGCCTTTACTCAAATATCCAGTCCATACATGTAAGTCCAGCTCAACCAAAGTCAACAAATTCATTGATTTAACAATTCATGGCTTGATTTTAGAAGGGACTGAGCCTGCGGGGCAATATCTAAGGTATGTTTGAAGTTAAGCACCAGCCAACCCAGTGAAATTAGGGGTATTGATCACATGCTTAAAGCCAAGCATAAAATTCCACACTTTCCCGGCTCATGCTTCCCATAGCAAGGCCCAGGTGTGACAGGAACATCTGTAGGATGCACCCCAGCTTTGCTCAGTGAAAGCTGCAGCTGTGGCTGATCCGTGCAGTTGCCATCCCCCATTACCAGCAACGTTGCCCCGGCACCTTGCAACCCCGACCAAAAGCCTGGCCTTCCTTCCTGAACAGCACTGGCTGGAATGAGTGAAAAGACCGATATGGCCCCAAATGGCTCCAGTGCAGCTACTCAGCCGTTATTTCACATCACCCTTTGACAGGTGAAGGAAAAGCCCTTCACTGTCCACAACAGAACAAGGGTTCAGCTCATCCATCCCTCAGGTCAGCAAAGGACCAAATTTTGTTTCCTCTATCACTGTCAGCTTGGATTTTGTTCACTGATTTCAGCAGAGTGGACTCTTTAGGGCAATATAAATTACACCTCAAAAGAGATATAAAATTTTGTTTCTGTAGTGACATCAGCCCAAATCAGTTCCCCCACGGTGGTGTACATCCAGGACAAAAAGAAGGCAGCATTACCAGAGATGCTGAGCAGAACTGCATGCAAGGTGGGACACGGCATCAGAAATTACACATAAACCAGGCACTGGACTGAAATGGACGTACTGAGTGCTTGAACCACACATGGGTGAAATTATCTGACCTAAATTTAAATGGGCTTAAAATTAGAAGTTCTACCACATAACCAGAGGATA
>WHYT01015250.1:131555-143522 GCA_009806455.1 Tetrax tetrax | reverse complement strand
AAAACCAAAGAAAAAAAAAAAAAAAAAAAAAAAAACAAACCAACAACAACAAAAAAAAAACAAACACACACACACAAAAAAAAAACCGACACCAAACCCCAAAAAAGAGTAAAATTGCTAAGAAAAAGCAAACACATGAAAGATATTTCTAGTGAAGGGCTGTTAACTCTGGGGAAACTCCAGTTAAACATCCATCCCTTCCTAACCCCACTCCCATCAAGAAAGTTGCGTTGCCTTTCTTTAAAAACTCAAGTGAACGTGTAGGAGCCATGTGCAGTTTGGCTGTATGGACCAGTGAGGGGCCAAGATCAGACACAGGCAGAAACACCGGTACTAACCCTGCCACGTGCACTTGCTCTGCAGGAACCTGGGGCAGCACGGCTCCAAAACCCTCACTCACCGCTGGCAAGAGGGTGTGGAACAGCAGATCTAACATGATCTGCTAGTTATTTTAAACCTGAGTTTGGTAGGTCACTGAGCTACACTGAGTTTGAAAGCCAGGCTGATGTCCATACACTTTGAACCTCACACAGATGAGTCTGTTCTGAAGAACAGGTGCAGCTGGAATTCAGGACAGCTGGGCATCTTATGACAGAGCTGGGTTACAGGAGGTTTAACATACAGTCCAGAAAAGGTGGAAAACACTTTGCCTAAGTTTCTGAGCTTTCACAAGTTAATCCAAACCAACTTTCCAAACATCTAGGACTTCACCACAGCTCAACTTCAAACACTTTACACACATCTGCAAGCACACCCAAGTTCACATGGTCCTCTTTCAGGGTCAGCCCCCAGCAAGACTTTCAAACTGAACTCACCCCCAGCTTCTCCTCTACAGAGTCGTTCTCCAGTCCCTTACCTGGACGATGGGGTGGCCTCCGGTCGGTGCCTTGACGGCCCCTCGGCTCCCCTCCGTCTCGTAGTGTGCCCGGTGGTGGGGCTTCGGCTGTACCTCGATCCGCAGCTCGTAGGAGCCAGACTGGCTGGAAAGTGGCCACTCGAGGGGTGGGAGCGACTGGACGGGCAAACTGGGCAGA
The DNA here is from genome assembly GCA_009806455.1 of Tetrax tetrax. Lineage (NCBI taxonomy): Eukaryota > Metazoa > Chordata > Aves > Otidiformes > Otididae > Tetrax > Tetrax tetrax. The sequence goes on along the minus strand of WHYT01015250.1, from coordinate 142,488 downwards.
GAGAGACCACACCAGCTGAAACTCTTTAGCACTTAATTTCTCAAAGCCCTGATCTGTTGTTCTCCCTCCAGGTGCCCCACCGGGGCTGCTCTCACAGAAACATTTAGGAGTCTGCTACTAATTTCAGTGAGAATATGCTGTCCTGTACATGCTCATGTACAACTACAAATTCTGCTGAATTTCAGGATGAACACAATAATTTCTGTGGGCCCGTCTCCTTGCAGAAGAGGATAGAATATTTCTATTTCTTAAATAGAAATATCTGTAGCAGTTATATGTTTTCAAAGATCCTTCTTTCTTATCTGGCTTTTGCTATGCTTCTTAAACTTTGCTCACAGAACACACATTGTGAAACACGAACTCCATTTACCATTACTTACCTGTTGCATAAATTAATAATATTTATTATTTCCATAAATATTGAAATGCACACGAATAAAATGCTAAACATTCTTACCCGATACCAGTTTACCTGTTATCAAAATACAGAAGGGTTTATAGCATGAAATTAATACATTGAAATGTACCACTAGAGCTTGCACTGGACTTTAAACAACTCTTATTTTGTCAGTACAAACTGCTGCCAGGACCGATCTAGAAAGCCAAGGAAAGTCACAGCCCATGTTCTTCCACTCACAATTTGTGTTTAGCAGCTCAGGAGCAGCATGGGATAACGTCAGTGTGGGGACACCCTCGCTGCCGAGCGGGACGACGGGGCTGACGTGGTGCCAGTGGTGACCGCAAGTGGAATCACACATTTGGCACCCCCATCCTGGCAGACACGCACCGCTCAGGGCCCAGACCTGCGTGCCGCCAGCGCCAGACAATGGAGGGAGTCGATGCCGGTAGTGCCAACGGCTGAGATTTGGGTTAAATGACAATTAACAAATTAACAACCAACAATAAGTCACTTGGTGTTGACCGAATGCTCAGTCTGACTTGGAGCAGCGTGCTCTATTTTGAATCAGGAAATATTTAAACTATTTTCATCCTCAATGGAAATTTGCGGACATTCTCTGAATTTAGAAAAGCAATCAAATCATTTTCTTTAAAAGCAGCGGGATGGAGTGAGTGTTTAGCCTTTGTCAAAGGCTGTCTGCAAGCAGCTTTTAGACAAATAATTTGGAAATTTGAATTTGTCACATGCTGTGCTATCAATGAACCACTCTGATGATGTTTCTTCCAAACTCAGATTTTTCTCATCTCTCGGAATCATAACGGACTGGGATCCCATTAACCAGTGCTGTCCCTGAGCACTCAGCTCCGGTCTGCAGCAGGATCTGCCCAAGGAAACACTCCCTGGGGATCAGTACACACAACAGAGGGACATCATGCCATGAGAACATGAGAACACACACAACCACAACAAGCATCACATACCTGCAGATGGGTATCGCAGGCACCAGTTGCTTTGTCCAGGATGGAGGTACCAACAAAATTGATTCTGGGGCTGAGTTTCTCCTGTCCTCCTGCTCACAAGGCCCGTGGAAGTCAACAGTCTGAAAGACGTGACATGGAATGCTGTTTTTGTGGGAAGGCATTGATGAAGGATCAGGGCTGGTTTTCCAGATTTTCGTGGGAACACCACAGGAAGGATCCGTAGGAAGGGTGTTCATAGCATCCATGGAAAGAGAAGCGCTGGGCAACTGCGTGTAAGTAACTGAAGAGTTGTCTTCTCTCAAGGGGATGCGAGGAGAGGATTGTGGAGAGGGGGTCCTTGACTGTCGTGGAGAAGTGGAAGGCAGCTGAGTACTGTAGAGCTCAGTGCAAGAGTACCTCCGTTTTGCACCTGGTGATGAAGACCTTGAGTTGGGACAGGGTGATGGTGAATGTCGTCCCAAGCAGGTTTCCTCCGTGATGCTTGTTCGTGGTGACATTATTGGAGAGGTTCTAGGAGAATAATGAGTATGGATGTTTTGAAACTGTGGACAAAGGTCATCACTAGGACCATTATTTGGTGAAACACATGGTGACGTGCAAGGAGATACATTTGTCTCTGAAATGAAACTTGCAGAGGAGCCGCTACTAGCTGGGCTCAAACACAGTGGTTCTCTGTAGCCCTCAAAGCCAGGGACAGGCAGGGTAACCCTTGGGCTAGTGGTAGCTGAGTTTGACTGATGTTCTACCAAAAGAACATCTGTGTCTCTGCTGCGGAAGGGACCCCCTGAATGAATCAGTTCATGATATGGAGTAATTTCAATCCTAGGGCTCGGAGCAGAGGCCCCTGCAGCGTTGGCAGGGTGTGTAGGTGTTGTCCCTATGCTATCTGGCTGTCCATATCTGCCCATGGGATCTGCAGAAAGGCTAGAAAAAGGCAGGGGGCATGGCTTGAGGCCACAGTCCAGGACATCATGAGCGTATGTAACTCCAGAGGGTGGGCTGTTGGTTTTATGTGGAGTCGGTTCTTCTGGAAAAAGAAGGGTCTCTTTAAGACTATAAATATTATTACAGAAGCTGAGCAATCACGGATTAAAAAAAAATGCATATTTATAAACTGGTTGTGATCTGATATTAGGTAAATATTTGTGTAACTCTTTTTTTTAAACTGCAATTAATGCTTGTAAAAAGTACTGGATTAACAGCCAGGGAAGCTCAAGTGCTCAGAGCAGATGCAGCACGGACAGAAGCCCTGCAAACACCTCCACACCGCCCGGCTGGGCTCCCTCGACCCCAGCCCTGAGCTAGAGGGATCGCCTGGAAGGGTCGGCCACACCTCAGCCTCTCTGCCCGTTTCAGTGCTGGCCTTCCTACTCTTTCTGCCAAACACACCCCCGAGCGCCAACCGAGGCGTTGGGACTTTGGTCAACTTCTGTCAGCTAGGAGCTGGACCGAGACCACCACGTCACACAACCACTTCCAAAAAGATCTACGTAAATCCAAGAGGTTGAGGAACAGCTTTCAGTCAAGGAAGAATAACCTTTCTTACAAAGCAAAGTCCAGCCAGAAAAGGCTTCCTGAAACCAAAGCTGAGCTCAAGCTCTTAAATTAAAAAGTCAGTTCTGTACGATGATTTGTTTGGCTCCATATCACCTCAACAAATTTTGGTGACAGGTTTCACATGAGAAAGCACCGGATGATCAGAAAACACATTCACAAATATTTGTTAGGAGAGAGAGAAAGAGAGGAAGCATCCAGCCCTATAGTTACAGGCAATCACTTTCCAATTGCAGCTCTAGGAATGTTTTGGCCAGACAGGGATTATAAAATACACAATAACAGGTAAGTGTTCAGCGCAACTCTCTCCTGGTGCAAAAACCCTCAGTTTTCAGAGATTCTCAGTCTTGCAAACTATCCCGAGGTTTCAGAGTACAGGGATGCTTCTAGGCAACACTGAATTCCCACCAGCATCACTAAGCCCAGTTCTGATCTCATCCCAGCCCCGCATCGGGTGCGTAATGCCGGAGAGAGGACCCAAGAGAGAGCAGAGTCACGCCAGGCATCCCTGGGACAGACCCACCAAGGTACATCAGCTCCTGTAGCTCCCCCAGCCTGGGAGCTGAATAATACTGGTCATTACACAAAAGCATGCAAAATACTACCAGGACTTCGATACGGTTTTAAAGATCTCAGTGTATCCAGCAGGAAAAACCTGAAACAGCTCCACAGTTGGAGATGAACTCTCACTATCTGCTGGGCACAGAGCAGTATGTGTCATAGGCAAAGAGAGTTTCATTTAGACATTTAAATAACTGTACCAGCATTTTCTCTAACTCCTACACTACATGAGGCAACATTTCCCATAAGCAAATAATATTGTACATAAAGCCAGGCAGGGGCTGGCTGTGCTTTCTGCAAAAGTAGCAAAAGATCATTGTGAAACTTTTGCACACAGACTGTGATTTAATTTCAGGGGGCTTCTGTTCATTTTCAGGTTTAAACATTCCCTAGCGTGAAAGCAAAATCCTCCACTGATTTTTGATGACTGCTTTTTGTGTTCAACGTTTTGCACAACCTGGAGAAAACTCCACAAAAAGAAAAAAATGTAGCAGGAACTGCTGAGCTTTCACATTTAGCGGGAAACCTCGACACCCAACCAAACAAACCATCACACAGAATGCCTGTGTGACCGGGTGGGAGATGACTGGGAAAGCCCAGCTTGCAGACTTCTTAAGGTTCCCTCTGGCTTTTAATCCCAGCACACTGCTGTTTGGGGGCTGGGGAAAACAGCAACGAGTGACTGAATTTTGAACCGTACATATTTTTAGCATCGCTGATCTCGGATATCAGAGCTTTGGCATTCACAGGAATAGTGTGCCATTCACATCACTCAAACCCTGATGCGTCGAGCCTAGATACTGATGCTGCTGCTCACTTTGAATAGAATTCATCACTCCTTCAGACTCATCAGAGCAACACACCCCTACGCAGTCACACAAAACATCACTCCCACCACTTTCAGGAGAATCACTCTGATTTGAGTTGATGCAAAGGAGCAAAACCAGCACCAAGCAGAGAGAGGCTCGACGCCAGGATTCATACAGCGACCGGCAGTCGCAGAAAAGCTCTCCAGGCTGAACAGCATCACACCAAGGAACAGGCGACCGTTTGAGCTCCCCATTCAGCACACCTTCAGCGAGAGCTGCCCCCACCGCACACAGCAAACCGCACTGTCTGTGCCAGGTATGGGGAAAGCAAAAATATATTTGTAAGTGAATGTGTAATATTTAAAGTCTTCTGAATGACAAACACACACAACCACCCACGCTTTCTGCCTATTAAAAATCAAGCTTTATTTAACCCAAGTTTTCTATGTTTTTCTCCAAAATATTGTGTTTAAATGAGCACCTTCATCCTTGGCATTCACTCTCCAAGAGGATCCATGTTCCAGATATTAATAACAACGTTTACGCACAACGACAAGCTGCAGCGCGCCCTTGCCTGCGCGGAGTGCTCGCGCAGAGCGCTCCTCTGCCACGCTTCACGGGCTGCGCAGCCCGGGATTGCTCACCCAGCGCTCGCAGACAGCCAGCAAGGCAGGCGCCTTTGCCAAGCAGACAACACCCACAGCCTTCTGCACAGCAAAAATATTTAGTTTCTCCCACCGCATGGCAAATTATCAATAAAGCGGGCAGCGGCGCTGGAACGTGGGCAAGGCTGCAGACAAGGAAACCTCGGCTCGTTTGAAGAGCGCCCGGGGAACCGCGCCGAGCAGAGATGCCCAGGGCTGAGGCTGCGTCTCGGGCAGGGGAGAGGCTGCCGGCCCTGACTCATCGGCACGGCTTCGTCAGGACGCGGGGCTCGGGGAGATCTCCTGACTGAGTCCCAGCCCTGCATAACTTCAGCAGTACAATGAAATCACTGTCCCGGGTGCTCTTGCCCACGCCTGTGATGTCAGGGTCTGTCGCCGTGGAAATGGCGGTGATGCTACAACGCAAGTCTCTGACCTCATCAGGGGAGGGAAAAGGGGCAGTTGGGTGAAGCAGCAAGTGCTGCTCTCCGGAAGTAAACAGCTCTTACATCAAAAGCAGAAGAAATTCTGCTTTTTGCTTTAGTAGGAGGGGACTGGCTACCCCGCTCCTGGCCAGCTCGGCTAAAGCAGGCTAGGGTTTGGAATCGGCTTAGAGAAAGGGACAGACCTGAGCCAACATCCCAGCTTTCCCAGGCGAGCACCACGGCAGTTTGGTTTTGTAAACAACGTCAAGCTCCTGCCTTTGAGAGGAGGGGAACAGGGAGCCTGGCAGCCCGGCTCCTTTCCCTCTGCATTTGCAGAGACCAGTGGGAACATGAAGCAGCCTGGGGCATGGGAATGGCTCCAGGCAGGCAGCCCTAGAAATGCCCATGCTTCTCCCTGAGCCGTCAAGGTGCACTGGGTTAGGGTAGGGGTAGCTGAGGACAGCAAACCCTGGCCCCCTGCCATGCTGGAGATGGCTGGGAACAGCCCAGCCGCCCACCAGCTGAGCTCCCCGTGGGCCGAGAGGCCGCTGCATCCCCCTACAAGAGAATAATTCTGTGACCAATCAGCCCAGCAAAGGTGTTCTTCAAGAACTGAAGCAGCTTGGAAACCTTCCTGCACGTGCCCCAGAGGTACAGCTTGACACCTGAGGCTGTGCTACCTTCAGGGGTTCATCTGTCCCTGCATATTGCACCTCAGGACACAGACCAAAATGCTCCTGCAAAGGACTGTCCTTTCCACTGCTTTTCTGATGGCCATCCTGGTGAGCAGCACAGCAGCTTGAGCACAGCTCCTCTGCCAGCCTCTGCACGGGCAGTCACAGCGCGTCCCCACCTCCCTTCGCTCTGGCATTTCCCAGCCTGAGGTTTCACTGCTGAATCATCCTCTGATTCAGTACCAAAAGATCCCTCTTGTTTGACAGGGGGTTAAAAGCCAGCGAGCTTCACACCCGGACAACACTGGCACCTCCTCACATTCTCTGTCATCCTCACTACCAGCAAACAGCCTACTCCCCTGCGTCACCCACACCCCACGAGCAGGGAAGTCCCACCTCCAAATCCCCTAGGATCCCACCCAAACTGCCTCCAAGCTCCCCACTCTCCTCCCCCTCTTTTCCCACAGCCTTCGCCCAGCTCCTAGTTCACAAGACCATCCCTCCCCCCCCACGGGGGATGTAAGAAAGGCATCCTACCGTGTTGTAAACAAACAGCAAACCAGCTCCCACAGACAGACAGACAGAGGGACAGATGGAGGAACCTGCAGGCAGCTTCACCAACCACCCAGTGGCCACCAGCCTCCCCAGCTGGGTCCTCTCAGGAGCCCTTAGCACTAATTAGCTAAGAGAGTTCAAACACAGGTGGAAAAGATCAAGGGATTTCAGTTTTAAAGGGCTTAACCCTTCATTTTCAAAGCTCCTTTTCACACATCTCTGAGAGGCAGAAAGGGAAACCCACACTGGGTCCCGCCAGGCTCCAGAGGTTTCCCAAGCCAGATGGGATGCACACCGGTGCGGGTGTGTGCACCCGGCTCTGCCAGGGCCCACCCTCTGCTGCTTCCCAAACAAGGCAGGGACTTCAAAGCCATTCAGTCAGCCAAATGTGACCTTGCCAATTAGCATGAAATTAGGGAATAACAGATCAGCCCAGCAACTGCATTCCACGATGGGTTTACACAAATCATCACCTAGGGAAAGCTGAAGATAGCCACCCACGGGAGGGAGGGCAGGGCGAGAAGTTTGGTTTTGACCTCACATCCGTTTGCTGCAGTGCAGCTCCTGGGATTTCACTGGAGTTCCTTATTTGCATAAGTAGAAGAGTCCAAAACTTTTAAAATTAATTTTCTTATTGTAATTTGAAGGGGCCAGTCCAGAGCTTTCTTGCATTTTTCAAAAGCCGACTCGTCTGTTACTCACACAAGCTGCTTGGAAGCTCAAAGTGAAAGTTGGTTTCCTGAGCGAAATCTGGTGTTCTCTGACATGTGCGTATTTGCTTCCTCGCTGCAGGGCTGCCGCTGAACACAGCCTCCTGTGTTACTGAGCCACTCACCAGAACTGAGCTGCGAGCATTTTTTTTTTTTCTTTTAATAGCTTTGTGTTGGGGAGAAAAAGAAGGAACGAGGCAAATTATACAGGGCTTGACAGCTACAAGATGTGGCAATGTCCCTGGGAGCCCGTCTACATACAAACAAGCATTTAGCAGAATATTAATATTTACAGATGCTCCCTGCTTCCCCTCTCTGTACTATACATACACAGACCTTGTACATTCATATCACCAGATGCAATGTAGGAGTCTGCTGAGCCACAGCAAAGGCTTGAGCCTACAAGAAAATACTCCTTCCAATACCCATTCTCACCTCTTGTCTTAGGGCAGGATTTGTCTGGACTCTTATTTTAGGATGGGTTCTGTTTGGATTTTAAAGTTCAAAACACCACTCAGAGGACCAGTCCTCAGAAGGGTTAACCTCAAATATTAAAAATTATGCAGCAGTTTTACCTGGCAGTGGATCATCACATAGTCACCACCCAACAAAATTGCATAGGTGAGCTGCTGAAGCAGACCAGTGGTCTGGCTTTTCAGGATCTTGTCTCTCACAGTGGCCAACAACAGCTATTACGGAATATTACACAAAGCAGTTACCAGAACTTACTCATCTCCATTTGTAGGAGCGAGTTCAAACGCTCATTGACTTTCTGTCATCTTCTCCACTGAGAAACAAGGACATTCAGCACCTTTCTAGTCTGAAATAAGCTAAAACTTGGGATCCTGCTAGCAAGACCTCTACGTATATCTCTCAAGGGACTGCATCTAAGACATTTCTTTAAAAGGACAAAAAACATCTTCAATGCTCAAGTGAAATCACAATCAACCTAACAGCCCAGGACACCTGCTTTGCTCCAGCCTCCTAAGGCCCGTTCACCTGGGCGCATCTCTGAGCAGCCTGCTGAAGGCAGACGTTTCTGGTTTGCAAATGAGAAGACAGCTAATTAAAGTTTGTCAAGTAAGGGTAAAAGTAAAAGGCACTTTGTACAGCACTCCTGCTTATGGAAATGGCTGGCTTGGAAAGGAATATTTAATATTAATAATATTGACTGTAGGGTTTTTATTTACCCTTTTTCCCCTGTTGCTTTTATAGCAGTCCATGTTCCTGTTGTCTCAGGCACACATAAGCACTACTGAATGCCAACAGCTTTCAGTAAGGATATTTCTGGCATTTCCATGGCAACAAGTTGTGATATAGATCCTACTTTTGAAATGCAAGCTTAGGTGGATACTGTCAAACCCCAACTTTTTAAAAAATTGTTTATCAGAAACAAACTTTCATTCCAATCCATTCATTCCTAGAGCCTCAAATTTACAATTTTTGCCTAAAGAAAAAAAAAAAATCATTTTAGCATGTTTACAGAGATTTGTTATTATAGGACTTGTTGCAAGCGGTGGGTGGAGCTGGTCAGACTCTGAGGAAACCAGAGCCTCTTTCAAACGGGCTTTGAATGCAGGAACCAGACTCAAGTGCTGGGATCCACAGACACTCCTATGGTTTTGGTTCCATTTTGAATCCTACACTGAACAGGACTTGTTTGCTCAACTGCAGTTCAGACGAGGCCAGAATCGCACATGAACAACGAGCATTATTTACCACCAGCATGTGGATAAAGTCCTTTCTCAAAATTTTAACATCTTCTGTTCTCATGTAAACATGCTTTAATCTTTTGTACATTAAAGGTCACGGATGCATACTGGATTGCTTACAGACTCTAGGTTGGTGCCCTTTCAAACCAAAGGAGAATGTTCTCCAGATTACAATGCTAGCATATATGGTTGTGATTTTTTTTTTTTATTCTAACGATTTCCATGTTTGGAACAAACGGAATTACTGCTAATTATGGTTTCCAGTCATTCAAACATGGAGAAAGCAGGCTCAAGAAGGAAGTTACTTCTACTACAAGCATACACTGCTCTGCATTTATGCGGTTAGAAGATCAAACTTTCTACCCCCCACCTACGTACTATTATATTCTGTGGAACTTCCCACTTAAGGCTTCACAGCAGTACTCTCTACTATAAAGATGTGAAAAAAAAAAAAAAACAGCATCTGAAGCTTTCACTGAGATTTAATGTATTTTCATTATAACCACTGACCTCTCCCCATGGTGGATTTATTTTAGCATGGTTTGATCTACATTAAACCTTGAAAGAAAATGCAGCTTTGTGCATATGATGATATTAACCATCCTCACTCAGCTTTGATGCCAGTGCACATCTGTATATTTAAACAAGCAAACAAAGAATAAAACTCAGTAACAACTCTCCATTTCACTAATGAGACCATAATTCAGGCCTAACAGGTCTCCTCCTGCACTGTCCCCTAGGAACACAACACTGCTTTCTCCAAACGCCCTAGGGAAATGCCACCTCTCAACTGTGCAGAACCAAACCACAGTATCTTAGAAACGATATCCCAGCAATTCTTTCCCCTGGGTCTTGTCTCTTTTGGCTTTGCCTGGCTTACACAAATCCGTATTTTATGGGATAGGAAGTATCATAGAATAATTTGGGTTGGAAGGGACCTTTAAAGTCCATCCAGTCCAGCTACCCTGCAAGGAGCAGGGACATCTCTAACCAGATCAGGTATCATCAACAGATTGAATTATCATTTAGAGAATCAGGGAACACTTGTCATGGTGCTTTTAGTATCACAGACTTGCATAAACTCAGGAAAGCACAAGAACACTACGCAAATTTTTCTTTTTTTTTTTCCAATTTAATTTAAGCTTACGATATTTGGACCCAAACTGCAAACCAGATCTCCTCAGCTCCTTGCCATCCAAGCAGGATCATCAGACTCATTGCAAGTAACCAGCTCCTTAGGCCTCCTCGACCTAGGGCTCAAGCTGCCCAAGCAGAACATGCTCCACCACCATGGCCATGGTCACAAGGTGACCACCTGAGCCCAGCTCTTCTGCTTTGTCTTTCACAGCCGTACTCACACACCCGTGCGCACAACTTTCTAAGCAACAGGAGGGTCCCGCAGCCGCTCGCAGATGCTCCATCACCACCTGGGGACCAAGCCACTGGCCGCCGGTGACCGTTCACAAGCGCCCGTGAGCCAGAGCAGCACTACGACCCCCAAAACCCCGGCCCCGAGTGCAGCCCGGCACCCATCGCCGCGGACACGGCGGGGCAGGCCCCGGACAGGACAGGAGCCCGGCAGCATCCCGGGTCCCCATCGCCATCCGAGGGGCTGCCAGAGGCCGCAGGCAGCGCCCGGCCCGGACCGGAGCCGCTCGGTCCGGTAGAGGCGGCCCCGCTGCTCCGTCGGGGCGCGGCACCGGGTCCTCACCAACCTTCGATCGGCTTCAAGTAGTCGTAGTCGAAGAGGATGGAGAAGTCAAACTCCTCCTGCGGGCTGCCCTCTCGGGCCGGGCCGGGGCCGGGGCCATGCCCGGGCCCCCCCTCCTGCGGGTCGGGCTCCGGAGCCCGGGCGGCGGTGCTCATCGCGGCCGGAGCCGGCCTGGCAGCGGCGGGGCGGGAGGGGGGC
>WHYT01015250.1:91502-109240 GCA_009806455.1 Tetrax tetrax | reverse complement strand
CCCCCCACCTCCATGAGCAGCGCAACCGCCGGGGGCGGGGGCTGAGCAGGGAGGTCCTGACCCGGGGGGTCTCAGCCTTTGCCCCGCTGCAAAACGAGCGCTCCCCGGCCGGCTCTGCGCTGCTAATTGGCCTTAAAAACGAAATAGTTCGTTGGTTTTTTTTCCTAATTTTCTCATGCTCTCCAGGAGATAAGACATCAAGGTTTCCTGAGGATGTGCTCTCAGGCCATCGGGGCAGCTGCCTGGACTTTATCATCATAGACTTCATGGAGACATTTCTGTTTTCCACTTGCAAAAGGTATTTCAGGCTCACAGCAACAGTAAGTATTTTTGACAAAAGCTCCTCTCCCTTCCAAGGTAAATACTGTTCTTCCGAACCTGCCATTGCGTACAACGCACGCCCCAGTGCAACCTTGTCACATTTAAGGCCTTACACAGAGCCGTGCCTAAACACCAGATTTACCCACTCGGGGTGTGTCTTCACTGCACCCACCCAGGACCTCCAAACAGAGCCCATCAGGGCCCACAAAACTCAACTTCTGCAGCTCGGCTGCTTAAGTAACGCGAAGGAGCACCTCCCGCCATCGCTGTCTGAGAGCATCACAGCTACACGTTACCAACTCAAGCTTATTTCTGACAATGCACTTGTCTAAATAACATGTTCACTCACTCAATTAAGTTACAAACAGAGTGTCTGATCTTCTAATGAGCTCCACGTGGCCCGGGGAATCCACCCACATACAGCTCTCCGAGATTGGAACTAGAACTGCTTGAATTTTTCCCATCAAAACATTTTTTCCAAATGAGAAATAGCTTTCCATCTAAAATGAAAATTGGTTGAAATTTTCTGTTTTTTTTTTTTTTTTTTTAGCAAGGCTCAATAAACGGAAAGTCTATTTTTTGAGTTGAGGTAATTTTGTTGAGGCTTTGGTGGGTTGTTTTTTGGGGGGGTTTGAGGGATTTTTCCCTCCCTAAGAACTGGCTTTTAGTAAATGGATTCTGCTTATGAACATTAAAAATAATATTTATAAGTGAAGCGTTTTTTTTTTATTTTACTTTTTTCCTCAACAAAGGCCACCTCCGAAAACAAAACCACAACTAAAAAAGATATTGAAGAAAGTGTAGAGAATGTTCTTTCTCTTCCCCCTCCCCTTGAAAATTTCCTGTAAAGGAAAAAATAAATGTCTTTCAACTCACTTGTAGAACAATAGGGCCCCACTCTCGCTGTCTTTAGTCATGCAGCTCTTGAATTAGTGTCCTCTTATGGGGCCAGGAGGATGTAATTAATTCAGCAGGCCTGATACGATACCATCCTAGGCTGTGATTTCCCATTTTACCCATTCCCATGCCTGTCCCCTAGAAATCTGCAGGACTGCAGGCAATGAGGCAAATTTGCAAAGCAGTTGCACGAGTTCATAACCACTTGTATATGGAAATGTCCAGCACCCTCATGTAAAAATACATGTAAAAGTATCAGATCTGCACCTGCAGCTGTAGGAAAACCTATTCTGAGCCTCAGCCTCCTCAAAATCATGACCTCAGGGTTCTTTTTCCCAGGGAAAAGCCAAACAGCTCAGCCCTGCAGCATCCTCCAGCCCTGCCAACGGCCCAGTGTCCCAGCATAACTCCACCTCGCCTCTGGGACCCAGATCACCGCTCAGATCTACCTCGGGCCCTTCAGTCTGCCAAGATCCCACATCAATTCTGGGATAGGGAATTTTAGAGGCACGGAAATTAGTTTACATGAGAGAGAGAAAATGTGTCAGGGTGGCTGGTTCGGTGCTACGGAAGGGACCAGTGAGGTTCAGGGAAGATGCAGGTGGATCGTGACCTTTACAAGCAGGATTCAGATGTGACAGCTCGTAAATAATAGATTTACTGGATTGTCAATGGCACTAGGTCTACTCCAAAACTGAAATTCCCTTAGGGCGCCACGGTTTAGCAAAGCTGTGCAAAGAGGGATGTTTATATACCGTGATCCATGCTTTTATCCAAACATCAAACATTGTTTTCAGGGAACACTCAAGCCCTCCAGATTTGCATTGCTTTACAAACTACTATCAATGACTAGGTCAGCAGCTCTGAGACTTTTTACAGATGAGCATATAGGATACAATTAACTATAATCTCTTTTTAAAACCAAGACTAATTAAACAAATAAGGACTCTGGATGAGGCTGTAAAGATGTTAGTTTCTTGCCAAAGATATTTTCTCTTTAAGAGAACTATAGGATGTTTTTTTGTTTTGTTTTCCAGGATTTTAAGCTAAAGTTCAGGGGAAAAAAAAAGGAAAAAAAAAAAGACAGCCAAATAAAGCTATTATGCCCTGGAATAATTAGGAAGAACATTAATCACCCTTGGGAGTTGGAGAACTGCTTCTCTATGTGGGCAAGACAAGTAAGCAATGTATTTACCTGTTTCTTGTAGAGCTCAAGTCACCGTAACTTCAGTGACCAGGCCACGCTTTGGGAAGAGATCTCCAACAAACAGCCATGCACGAGAAATGCCACGCACCAGCAGCTTCACAGATCTCAGCAGGGACCTTCCTCCAGCAGCAAGTGCCTCTCCCAGGAGGCTGGCTGAGTGTTTGCAAAACTTCTGGAAAGAGAAAGCATTCCTGGTTAAGTGCTTGTCCAGGAAGGACTTGGCAAACCTTGACCAAGACGATGACCATGAAACCCACCATGCTCACAGACAAGCTGGACTCAAATGCCCACACCTATGGGCTCCTGGCTCAGCTGGAGAATATAACAAAGTGATTTTTTCACCCAAGTTTGGAGTGAATTGCAGTTTAGAGTGATAGACTTGTATCTAAAGACAGACTGCCACCCACTATCAGGGCACTGGCAAACACGCCAGTTTAAATAGACAGCAGTAGTTTCAGTTACCTTAGGACAAAAGCTGGTTTATTAATAACAAAAACACAAACTAATCCAGTTAGACATCTGTACGTTAGGTTCAGGATGGAAACACTGAAGCAGTCATTTGCTATATCATATGATGGCTACACTAAATAAAGATAATAAAGAAAGGTTATGACTGTTTTGAAAAGGTGGGTTTAGCCCTTTAATATCACCGCAAGGGCACAGGAATCCGGTATTATATCCTGGACACAATTTACGATTCATTACTGGGGCTCTGGCCACACCCGGCAGCTAATCTAGAATTTCACACGTTTAATGAACTTCATACTTGAAATATGTGGTCTGTAAAATCTGATTTACACTGTTGTTAAAATAGCTGGTGTTTGAAAGAAAATATATTTTAAAGTATGTATTTGTGCACAAAGTTTGTTGAGTTTTTTTTTTTTCCTAAAAAATCCAAACCCAGTCATTAATTTACCCCAAAGCATATAAAATGTTCCCTACAGCGTAATTTCTAGCACAGTATTTCTTTCAGCACCTCAGATTTACTCGCTCCGTTTCTTCAGGAGCAACTGCAATCAGTTACACAAAGGAGCAGAAAGCCCCCCCAATGTCATTGTAGGTCCTTCAGTCGGTAAGTTAACTTGACAAGTCGGTTCATGATGGAGTCCAGGGTCCATAATTAGTCCTTACCTGCCACCATCATAAAACCGCTGCATTAGGCCAGTCCTTGCATGGGCCGTACCAGAGGTACCTTGCAATCCCAGTTCATTCAAGCGTGTTAGCTTTTTATTGGATGTTAACACCTGATATTTCCTCCAGGCTCTGGTTTTACTGAAGGCTTTGTGGCATTATGTTCTTCGGAGCTGGAATGGCAACAGGAGCTGAAAGAAAGAAGAACGGGAACCTGCATAAATCATGGCCCCGCACGGTGTCCTGACGGTGAAAGATCACAAGAGACACCTAGGCTGTTGAAGAAAATAGCTGTTTATGGTGAACGCTACACCTGTAAAAATCAATTCCACACTTCAGTTACAAGGACTCGCAAGAACTCAACTCAGGCTTGAACAAAACCTGGGGATTGTGTGAGGGTGTGGATGAGCCCGAGATGTTTGTTTACACTAGCCACAGGTCTTACACTGAGATACAAACACAACACGATTTCTTCCACGTGATTTTGGAAAGATTTTCTCATTACAGGTTATCATTACAAAAAGCAATTTCACTCAGAAAATTTGTTTTCTGGTGCATTTCTCCTCATGAATAGGAAAGATCAGATACCAAAATCTGATCAGCAGGAGGCTTGAGACTTCCTAGAAATAAAACTGGGCAGCTTCACATCAAACTTGAGTCTATAGATGGTTGCCTGAGAAATTCTGGCACTAGTTGCAGCTTAAAATGTAAACTGTCACTTTGGTTAGTTTATCTGGATCCAGCTAAAAGGCAGCAATGCATCTTGACAAATAAATAAAAGGATACCAAAGATGGAGAGAAGCATATCTGGAGAAAGCAAGATAGATGAGAGGTTGATAACATCTGACCTTAGTCTTTTAGAAATTGCTTCTTCATTTTACAGCCCAGCTGCCAGGGTGGGGAAGGTCCACGTCCCCGTGCCACACTGCAGATGACAACTGATAAATGCTTCTTTGGAGTAGCCTATGGCAGAAAACAACAGTGCAGATCCTACTTAAAACTGGTGTTCCCCTTCTCCAGGTATTTTACTTACCTTGGACACAAATAGAGGAAAAGAAGAACCAGTGTTAGTTCCCAGCTTATACTTTAGGCAAAAAAAAAATTCCTTGCTCTTGCTTAATCTTATTCACCTCCAATGGTAAAATCACTTTTCTGTTTGTCATTGGGCTTAAAGGAATTATTCCAGGCTAGAACGAAGCCAAAATGGCATACTAACTAATGAAAGCTATGTTAATAAACAGCAGGATGTAATTGATCCAGTTATGTAAAAAATTAAATTAAGAAAAGGATCTTATGTGCAAATCAAGTGGTTTGTAACTACATCTACGTGCAAAAGCAATGTGCACACACACATGGACATCAGGCACGAGCACCACGAGGGCTGACACCCACAACGCTGCCTGAGGGAATTTGGGAGGTGAATCTCATCCAGGGAGGGTGGTGCTTGCTTTCCTGGGCTTGCTAACCAACAGCACGAGCTCCCTTCTCTCGCATTGCAGGCTCACGCCGAGGATGCCTTGGCAAGAGAGCGGTTAAAATGCTGGTGGCTCTTCGCTAGGGCTCTGAAATTTTACAGCTCGTAGTGCGCCGGTTGTCAAACATAAGGAGAACAGGATGGAGCCTAATTGAGGTGCAGCTGGAAAGCAATAAACATTTCCAGCAACATCTCCAGGCCAAAGATCCTACCTGCTAGGGGCCGAGAGGACCCGTGCAGCAGGATGACAAGCTGCTTCACCGTCTGCTGCAGTCCAGAGGTCTCTCCTCAGGGATCCTATCCTTTAACCCTTGGAACAAGATCAAAGCCAAAGGTAATAAAAACATTGTAAGCGTGACCCATTCAAGCTCCCCATCCCAAATTGGCGCCCTGGCCTGCCCAGGAGAGCAAGTTCACATGTGGGACCTTCCTGTCCAGAGTGACAGCGATGGCTCTGCCCGGGCTGGTCCAGGACGGCAGTCACAGCAGCAGCAGATGCAGGACGGGGGGATTCACTGGAAACCACTGCGTTGGAGCAGAAAGGCTGTCTGACAGAGGGATGCCGACCCTTGTGCCTTTTATTCAAAACCTTAATCTCAAATTTACCCAGGGTGCAGAGGAATCCTGACCCTGCAGGCAGCATCCCTTGCCTTTCCCAGAGGCTCAGTGCCGAGCAGTGCTTATTTCCACAGCAGTCACACCACTGAGACCATTACACGGCATTTTATAGAACAGTATCACTGACAAATAGTTTGTTCTCATTTTAAGTAGGAAACCTGATCAATAGGAATTTGCATCACTTTGACGAGTCACACTTCGGAGAAATCTACCACTGCACAAAATGAATCCGAAGTGACACGTCTCAAAAGCAGAAGGGCCAGCACAGGACAGATTCATGTCTAACGGCACAGAAATACAACGCCTACAGCACAGCTACAGCACAGCTTTTTCGGAGCAGATGTGAACCACATGAGTAAATACGCTGTCTGACGAAGTCTCGGGTGCAAGAGAGACCCGCTTCCCGCACGCCCACCAAGGTGCACTCCGCCTGCCGAGCTGAGTGGCAGAATCACGAGGTAACGTCGATTCACCTCTACTCATGCTCTTAATTTATATTGTGGGTAATTCTACTTTTACCCTGGTAAACAAGTTTCTGGTTATGGTTAAGCTGCTCAGAGTGTACATTTAAAATAAAATCTGTTTCACATAAAAGGACAAATAAGAATGACTATTACCCCCATCTTTTATGCGCTAAATTCTTTTGCACAGATTGTTCTTGTTACTACTTCTTTCTGTGAGAGAGTCTGAGCAGCACACAATATTCCTCCTTACGTGCACAATTACAGCAAGCCAAAAGAGGGAGGCTTTAAAGTGGGAATGCAATGATTTTAAAGGCCTTTTTTGTAACCCACTCACTCAGTAACAGTTAGGTCCTGGGCCATAAAGGGAGGAAGAGCAGCCGAGGGAAGGACATTCTTCTGAAGGCCAGATCCTGCAAGATGCTGATCATCTAGAACTTTAATTACAAGCGGCAAAAATTCAGAGGTTCACCATGCAACCTAGAGAGACCCACACCACCCAGAGAGTTTTAAGGCCAGGAAATGCCAGCTCGTGGCCTAAGGAAACCACGGCATCAGTTTTGACACTTAAAAAGGTGCTAGATCCAGCCTTAGTGCTGCTAGTAACTGCTCTCACACTCACTCTGCAGTTGCAGTGATGCTCTTTCTACCCCAGCTGCTGCTCATGCTCTCTGAAAATCACCGCTGTCACGTGCAGTTGTAATTGGGATCTGCAGTTCCAGGTCTAAGATAGAAGAACCTGACAAAATTATTTTATTGGGATTTATCAATACTCCATATAATAAGGACTGTTTTTTTGAAGCCTGCAATCACATTCCTAATTTAAAAACAGACATCTAAGTACTCTGGAATAAGTGACCTTCTTGTAGGATTGACTCCTGTGCTTAAGGTGTGGCCACAGTCTAATATTCCAAACAAGAACCTTGCTCTGCACTCCATGCTGTGCCATGGACTTTGGGTACAGCCCACAGAGCACAGGTTCCCTCTGCCCCCTTCTCCTACCTGTGACACGGGAACAGGAGCAGTTACCTTCCCCCAGCGAAGATTTATCACGACAACAATATTTAATGCCACGGTAATGCAACAGAGAAGAGGCAGAGTAGGGTGCACAGCTGCCATGACTGGAGCCATCAGAAGGCAAAGGCAGAGGGCATCTCAACAAGGTTTTCTTCTCTCCATGTGGTTTAAAGTAAAGGGAAGCTTCTGTACATCTTCGTACAACAGGTAAGGCTCAGGGCCAGAGGGAGATACCCAGTTACCAGCCAGCACCCATTCTTCTTTTTTTTTTTTTTTTAAAGAAGAGAAAAAAGAAAAAAAAAAAAAAAAAAAAAAAAAAAAGACACACTAGTGCATAATACAACCACAATTTGAAAAATAAGGCCAAGCATTCTTTGGTAAAGCCTCGGCTGAAAACTTATCCCAGGATGCGTGATTTTCCAAAAATCTGCCAGCCCCTGCAGTGTTCAAACTTCTTGTATGACCACAGCCACATGAAGAATGAAATTAAACCCCATGGAAATCTTTGACATTTCTGCTATTATGCAATGTTTGGGTGAAAAAAAAAAATGCAGAAATTCTCCTTCCCTTTCCAGAGTGACTTTAGAAAAACTATTTCTAGCTTTTTTTAATTACACATTTCACCATTAAAAAGAAACCATCCATAAATTAAAAGAACCACTAACTAGGGCTTATGTAACCCATTTAGAGTGGGAAATTGGTAACACTTGGGAGCAAAGTCTGTTACTGTAATTTCTGGAGCCTACAGCATTCATTTGATGTGTGCAAACATCACAAAAATTGTATCTTTAATATTTGCATTAACTATTTTATACAAAAAAGTTAATAACGAACAAGGTGAAGATGCTGGCATCTGCATCCTGTAGAATCTAAAAGAAAATCTTTGATAAATGTTTAATGATCTGAAGGATAGTTTATCACCGCGTTAGTGAAATAGTCTCCAAAGTTATAGATTGACTTTATCCTATTCTATTTTTGTTGTTGTTGTTGTTGTTTGTTGCTTTGGTTTGGTTTTTGAGAGTGTTTATTGCTCTATTACATTTTCGGTAGAAAACTACCATACTGTGCCCTTAATCAATGTTACTGACGTTTCCTCTGTTGAGAGCATTCAGTGTCGAACTCCTGCCTCTCCCTCCCATTTCTCACGCAGAAGCGGGGCAGCCAGCCCCAGCCGTGGGACCGCTGCTGTGCCGAGCCATTACTTAATCAAACATTCAAGTGATGAGAATATTTCAAAAATAGCTGTTCCTAATGCTACTGCATCATTGCTTTTCCAAGAGCAGCATATATATGTTTCAAATGAAAGACTTTCTGCTAATTCACGGCAGTGGGTACCAGCAGGAATGACTATCTTCTCCCTAGAAAACTTGCAAGGACAATTCAACCAGAAGCTTCCTGAATGAGCTGTTTCTTGAAACTGAATTTATGAGTTACAGGGTTTGTCTAAAATCCTTGGGACAGCTGGGTACTCTGGGACGACCTGGTTGTAGAAAAGACAGCAGCAAAGCGAGAGCCTGGGGGTGAAGTCCCACCTGGCAGTCACGGCAGCCAGGTACCCTCGCTGGGGCGAGCCGGAGCGGCGGCAGGACGGCAGCGGCCCATGCCCAGCAGCAGCTTCTGTGCTCCACGCGGAGCTGATCCACACTGTTAGATTGCAGTGACGACTTGCAGAAAGCAATCTTGCAAGAAGTCACTAATAAAGGGAAGGGCAGCAAAAGCTTACACCAATACTTTAAAACCAATCACACTCCCCACCCCACCCCCCCAAGACTGTCAGAAAATTGTTTATAACAAAGAAATTAACGAAGCAGGTCTACACTGATCAGCAGAAAGTACTGACCATTTCCTCCGATGAGCATTTCCCATCTAGCCAAGCTGAAGGGCCACAACACAACTTAACCTACGTACTTACAATTCTGTCAAAATACATCTTGGACTGATCACGCCAGGACTAACTCAGGTGCATCATACATGGTTGTGTACGGATGAAGTAAAGAAGTTGCATAAAATTTATTTTTCCATCTTGTTTTACAACATTCCCTTTTAAGTTTTTCCACATCTGCAACATGTAACTCCACAGAACAATAAATAACTGGCATTCATATTTCTCTTGAATCAAGAGTATTTACACGTTTAACCAGATGACAGGTACAAAACATCGGCATCACAGTAAATATCAGTTTGACACCAGAATCCATTTCCCCAATTAAAAATTAAATTAACTTAACATTTCTTTTTAACAATTAAAAATGTTCTGAAAGGCATTAATTACACAAGTTGTAGTAGGCAGTAGTAATGGACCATATTGGCAAAGCTGTAGAACCCAGGATTTCATGCAAATTAAAGAGTTAATTAATTATGAAATATCCAATAATAAATAAAAAAAAAAAAAAATCAAACCAGCCCATCCAGCTCACACTGAAGATTTTAGTGGGCATTGGACTGGCCCCAGCAACTGTGGAGGTGAGTCAAACCCCATTCCAACAGCTCTGTGCAAAGCACTTGTGACAGCGAGCTGCATGCAATAGTAGTTCACAAACCTGGTTTATAGCACTGCTTGTGCAAACTAAGGATTTACGATGCATCAGATGGTGCAGTAGCTCTCTTCAAAAGATAAAGCCAAAAGACAAGCTTCAGGGATTCACACATCTAACTCTCTGGGGCTCCCTGACAAACTCAGCTCAACTACAGCAAAATTTCCCTCAGCAGTTGCAGAGGATGAGAGAGTTCGTCACGGCGTTTGCGATAGCTCAGCCCACCGCAGAAAAACAACGCCTTTGGTGCTGCTCAGTTTGGTCCAGCCACAGCTGTAGCTCTCAGCACGCAGCTCTCAACACCAAGGATGCCACTCATCACTCCCCAGCCCAGTTCTGATAAGAGCCTGCACAGATTTCAGCTGCTGCTGTTGAATAAAGGACATTGCATTTCAATAGCACCGTGAGCTGAGCAAAACAGATGTGCAAAGATAACCAGGACAAGCTCTACGAAGGAAACAGAGAGCTAAAGGGAAAAAAAAAAAAATGAAGGGGGTTGTGACACACCTGGAATTATTGCAGAGATGCAAGAAGAGAACAGTGCATGTCACAAAACCTCCGTAACCAACCACAGCACGGAGCATCGGCTTCCCTAACGCAGCTACAGGAAGCAGGAGCACACTGCGGGACACACACCGCTACCCTACAGCGTCACTTGGAGCACTGTCCCAAAGCACAGCAGTTATATGAACTCCTACAGCACATAAACCACAACAGAAAGGAGGAATAGGAAGAATACTAAGTAAGACTACAAACAAGATACTACATAGAAGAAGAAAACAATGCTGCACTCCCAATAAGCACAAATTATGAGCATACTAGAGGAAAAAGATTAAATTTCCAGCAGAGAATCCATTTATTCAAGTGTACAGTAAGTATGAACATATGTATTAAACTTTGCTTTTAAAAACATTTTTTAAATAACTTAAGAGAAATAAATTGCAGACATAAAGTGCTAAACTTGAAAAACACAACAATCACTCATCTTTCCTGCTGTTTGTTAGATGGCAGTCTTAATTTTCTGATTGCTTTAAAAAAATGCATTGTATACCCAGACAGAAGTGAATTTCTGGATTTACAACCTTGTGCAAAAAAACTACTGCAAAGGAATATAATTTACACCCCAAAACACAGTTACAGACTACTATTGACTCCACTAAATATGTGTTCCTTATTAAAGTTATGATTCAGTAAATATAACCAAAATCACGATTCATTCCCTTTTCTTGGTGTAGGCTAATATTTTGCAAATATGGTCCACTGAGTGTAAACTGTATTGACTTCAGGAAACAGTGAATTCTACCATATATACGTCTCAAATATTTACATACAGTAGCCTGGCACTGTTATTCTCACAGGACATGTAACTACTAATGGACACTAGATAGGGACAGGGCTTCACAAAGATGTGCACTGCGATGTGTTTGCCAAGGGACAAGAGGGACTTCTCAGTCACAAGAAGCTGCCAAAAGAAATTCTTGATTCTTGTGTTTAAGTCTGCTTAAATCAAATGCTGACTGGGGACTCCAGAACATCCACATGTCCAACACTGTCCAGGAGCTGCAGCAAGTCACGATAAAGACAATGTTAACTATCTTTTTGGCAAAGTTTTCAATTTTTCAAAATATTCTGAAAAGGTTAATACTAAGAATTATCTTTCCTTAGCCAGTAGGTTGTTTCTAAAGGCGATTGCTATGTATCGGGACTTCAGACAACAGCCTACTCAGAAGACTGGCACAAAAGAAAAACCAGCAAGTTAGATTAAAGAGCATTTGCAGTTATTCCTGAAGGAATTTTGAAACACAATTTTCAAATTAAGAGAGTTTCCCTCCCATGAAATAACAAGGTCATATGGACTTGGACCTTCCTCTCACCCTGAGCCACATGCATTATGAAGCACATCCCAATTTTTCTCAAAATCTTCTGGAACATGCTTTCCCACCTCTTTGAATATTTACTCACAGAAACTGTGAGCAAAGAAGGCAGGTCATGTTGTGCAATTACCACAAACTGACCACACAAGCCACAGCTATCTTAGTTCTGAAAATTCAAGACGCACCACTATGGGTCAACACAGACGCCAGCCCTCCTCTTAAAACACCACTCCCATTTTCCACTGATTTTCACACCAGACCTCTTAATGCAGCATTGTGCTCCTCGCGACAGTGAATGCCTGCAGCAATGGCAACAGAAGCTGGCAGTCCATTAAAGAGGTTCAGCATGGCACAGAGACGACCAGGGAGCTTCTGTTCCTCACACCAGTGCAGTTGTCCTGACCTGGAAGGCCAGCCTTGAGAGAGAAGAAGGGAGCTCAGGCTCTGGGCTCCGCCGTTCCTGGTCCCTCCACGCAGCTGACCAACAATGGCACCAAGCAGTGCCAGCTCCAACAGTGTTTTTTATGATGTGGGAATGAGACCACAAGCAACTAATTTAGCACAGACTAAACAGCCATTAGATGAGACGGCTGCCACTAAAGGCTCATCCACAATTGATGCACAGACCCAACAGTAAAAGGTTCCCGTAACTCTGTCATTCTCCTGAGCAGCCTAAGTAGGAGTTGCTCTCTTCACAGTAATATAGTGAGGGCCAATGGTTATTATCAAAACAGAACTCAAGAGTTTAATTTTTGAAAATCAAAAATCAGGAAGTACATTTGCTCTGTACACTTAACACCTTTGTACGAACCCCACTCCTGCCTCTGTGATTCAAGTTTGGTTTTCAGAGCAAAGCAAGCACAAGGTTCTCAAAAACCACCTCTCTGCAGGGAGTGTGTCACAAACAACATTCACCTAGGAGTGCCTCAGCTTATGTGCAGCTCATCTTCGCTGTTTCACCCAACAGGAAACAGATTTCGTGTAGCTGTGAGGAGTAGCGGCTCTGTGACCTCTCCTTCAGTCTCCAAGGATTCAAGACACATCTGCCACATTGTCTGCAGAACAGTACGAGTCTCTTCTCACGTTGTCGACATATTTCAAGTCTGATCAACTGCAAATTTCTTTTCCAAGAAGGATTTGCTTTAGTTTAGATAATTTTCTCCCATACAAATAAATACAGGGTAAAGCTATTATGTCATCAGCTCCTTCTAACAGGAAGCACAAAAGCTAAACAAAAGTGAATTTCTTCATTGTAGACTACATTTCTCCTTATTTATCAATGGCTGGATACCTCAAAAATCATTTCAATGGAAGGAAAATCTCAAAAACTCAGAATCTCAAGTGTGTGTAGATCCGACATGCTGGAGCCCCACTATGGAAACAGCATGCTGTAAATCAGGAATCCGCTGTCAGCAGTATAGTGCATCACCTACATTAAGGGATTTCCAAGATGTAAAAAAGAATGTAACCACTTGAATCAAAAATATAAATATATAAAACAACATTACACAATGCAAGGAACAGCACAGATACTTTAAAAAGTAACTTAGATTTGTCAAATGTAAATTCCAAGGTCAGTTAGCAGCTTTCAGATTACTTTTAACCATGCATGAGAAACCATCATCATCACAGCTACGCGCATTTGACCCAAGTTAAGTTGAACAAAAGGGACAAAAACTGGATGAACTAACAAGTGCCTCTGCCCTCAAAACGCCCTTTCATCATTACGTTTTCGTTCACGGCAGTTGTGAAGTCTTTTTCAATAAAGCAGCATGTAACAGAGATTACCACATGATCCTTATGCAAATATTGGACGTACTCGTTATAGTAACAACTACATGATTTTGTCTCTCAGCTGTGTGCAATATTTGTCTCTGGTGCGCATGGAGAGCAGCCCTAGGACGTGAGCTTTGAATAGCTTGGAGGAGAAAACCTTCGTCTCAGGTACTTCAGGACGTAGAGGGGAAGACAGCTCACCAGAGTGATGACGGTGACTTTCCACAAGAACGACAAAGTAGCAATGAAGTACACATCTGTAAAAAAGAAAGAGTACAGAGTCAATGAAGATGGGAAGTACGTTCTTTAAGAAGTGCAGAAAAGCAATTTGCTCTACCAACACTTCTTAAACAACCTCATCTTCTCCACATGCAAGTTAAAAGCTTATATGATCCCTGGTTCCTCACTCTTCTGCCCTTCTCTTCCACAAAAGATGCAGCTTTCCGCACAGCACATTTCAGTAAAGCATGCAACTCCTCACAGCCAAGTGCCCATACACACCCCATCTGCAACAGGGGTATCCATCTCCTGGCAACACTAAGCTTCCTTTAATTGGACTGCTTGTGTTCTGACTCTGGGAGCTACCTTCTGCTACTTTGCTGGTACTCCAGCAAACGCATCTCAACTCAGTTATAATACCCCAGAATCATCGCAAAAATAGTTGAAGCATTGTTCAGAATGGAGCTGGTATACCCATATGCAAGAGACACAGATCCAGCCCATGGGGAAGTTACCCTCATTGTCTTCAGAGTTTGCAAAGAGCTTTATGGAAGAAGCAGTGACATCTTGTGGCTCCCGAACAAAAACTGGAACAAGCCCCATGGCTCTGATATTTGCAACTCAGAAGCTACTGAGGGAATCTGGACTTTCTCACCGTTTTTCCTTAACGTCAGGGAAAAGGATTGGCTCTGTTCCAGGGGGAAGGGAAAAAAAAAAAAAAAAAAAAAAAAAAAAAAAAAAAGAAGAAAAAAGTCCCCCCTCAAACCAACAAAAAAAAAAGCCCCCAAACAAACAAAAAACCCCAAACCCACAAGAAAAGGGTCCCACTGCCTCAGTTAAGCAGATAAAATAAGGTTTTAGGAGGCAGCTACTTCACTCAGTTAAAAGATGAAAGCTTTCAACCCAACAACAGAGGCTCAAATTTTCAGTCTCAAGTTCCATTCTCATATGGAAATAAAGACCACTACTGCACAACAGCTGATGCATGGTGGAGCTCTGAAAGGAAGGATCAGAGTCACTGAGCAGCGCAGTTTACTGACCGCCTTTTCTCCTCTAACATTTTGCTATGAGGAGGAACTGTAAAATGTCTTTCAAGTGCCTTCAAATCAAATAGAGCTTATTCTGGTCAGAAGCACCAACACTGTAATTATGTTGGCTTCATCAACAGCCTTTAAGCTCAATTCAGGTCTTTACGGTCCTGTTACTATTCAGGTCATAAACCAACAGTCTGGAGAAAAGGCATTTAACCTTACCAATAAACTCATGTAAGAAGACCAGAGAAGCTATGTAGCAGGAGAGACTGAGCAGCTCAGCCACTATCATGAGCCAGTGCCACGTCTGGATTGTCAACGCCACCATCAGTAACTCAGTGAGAATCAGGGACGTGAAGGAAATGGCCACAATGTGGACAAACTCAGATTCAAAGAGGAGAAGTGCTCCATACATGATGATGCTACCTGCAAGGGAATGGAACATTGGGGTATTTTATTCAAACACCAGTCTAAGCTCTAAAATCCACTGCTGGGTCCTGGAAAGGCTGAAACATTGTTATGTCTTGAGACTGTTTTTCATAAAACCTGATGAATGTAATGACCATGAATCAGTTACTATTTAGGAGACAGAACTGATGAGAAGACAGGGAAAAGTTACAGCAGAGGTGCCCAGACTGTTATAACAGTCTATCGTATCCACAGACACACGGAGATAGGAAATTAACACACGCTATTTTGGCAACTGGAGATTTCTAACATCACAAAACTCCATTCTCCCAGAAAGCAGCTGGTCACTGCTCAGAAGCTAGAAGATATCAAATACTTCTAAAACCTGCTGCAATACCTCAGTGCCCAGATGGAAGCAAGGTGATGAAAGGCTCAGTGGATACAAGTTAGGCTTTCTTTGCGCTACTTTGGCCAACTTCCCTCCCCTTCACACTTCCCCCTAAAAGTGCACACATTAAAACACTGTTAATGATGCATTGTTTCGTGCTCCTACTCTGGCTAGCCAGGGAATGCTCACAACACCCCGCACGGCCACCTGCACAAATAACTCATGTTAGCAGCATGAGTAATCCGCACCAACATCCATCACACTAGGCTAGTTTCGGAAGGGAAAACCTGCAAGTGACTGGAGCTTGAGCCACAAAGTTCAAATCCAGCTGTGAACTTTCCAAAATTTAGGACTGCTCAAGTTTTCGGTCAGGCTCATCTCTGCTAGCAACTAGCCCAATTGTTTGGCCTGCTGTTTTCTAGTTATTTAGCACATCAGAAGTGAGGTCACTTTAACCAAATATTGTAACCAGATAGTGGTCTTAGCTCAAGAAGAAATCTTTCCCTCGATGCATCACCCTCCGGCTTTAGCTTTGCACCACTTGTGAGTTTTCTATAAATGGCTTTACCATCACATTTGTAGAGCATCAGAAGACCATTATCCCTGTTGTAGATTTAGGGAGATAATGCCAAGAGAGCCTTGGCATTCTTGGTTGCACTCCCTACTGAGGATGGTAAGATCAATTAAATCAGTAAGACTTAGCTGCTTATTTTGGCACATTTACTCTGACTTGTATTGATAAAGGAGTTCTGTAAAAGAAGAATTTTTGTTGCAGAATCATATTTTAGCTTTATAGCTCCATGTTATTTACATGTTATCCATGATTCCCTCACTAGCACTTACAGAAAGTATTTGAGTTTGAGGTTACTTGATAAAAAAAGACAAACTGAAAGAAAACACCTTCTTAGACATATACCCCAATTACTACATCCACTTTTGGAAGACAGAGGCATTGTAATTAAGGCATTTGCTTAACTCTTTTAGCAGCCTAATTAGAGTGTAAGGGATATGATCAAGAACCTGAGCTCTACTCCAGTCCTTCATTACAGATGGCTATGAAGTAACAAGAACTACTGCACTTCTAACAGACAGAGTTTAGGTAAAATACACAAAGCTACAAGTCCTGTATTTTGCAAGCTGACTTAATAACCTGTATAATCCATCGGTTTGAAAACCTTTTTCAAAAGAAGGGAAGAGTCACAAATTCTACTTTACAGATGGAGCAATTAAAGCACTGAAAGGAACTTGCACAAAATTACAAAGGATGGTCCCAATGGGAAAAGGCACAATGCTTTGAACATCTACACCATTGCCTACTGGCTTGACCAGTTGCTGCCAATATTTAGTTTTAGATAATTTCTTCCTTTGATAATGCTGCCAACATTTTCCACAGCAAAGAAAAAAAATAAATCATTATCCCAAGGATGCATTGCTAAATTCACTTCATGCCTTACTTAACTTCCTGCAATACAAAAGATTACTGTACTCATTAAAACATCTAAAGGCACAAGCAGAAGTTGATGTCTTACCTTGATAGATGCTTATTAAGACCCATATTAAAAATGTTTTGTATGACAACGGTCGTCCCTAGGAGGAGGAAAGAAAAAAAAAGACAAAGCTCTGTTGGGTTTTCTTTTAGGAACATTCACTTACAGATCAACCTAGCAATTAATAAAAAAGAGAATTAAAAAAACCCAAAAAACCAAAAAAACCCAAACAACCAAAAAACCCACCAAAATAAATCAACCAACCCTGGGGTACTACCTCTTTATTCTCATTTTTCATGAGGCATGAAGGAGGCCTGGGACTGTGGAAGCTCACTGCTTGTATGGTACAGTACAACCTCTTCCTTACTGCACACACAATTAATTAAATACAAAGCTGTCTCATGAGTTTAGTCATTGTACTCCGAAATATAAGATGTGTGTATACGCATATATATGAACATACTAATATTGTGTTTCTAGACACACACACACACAAATCACCGTCATATTGAAGGCAGATAGGTTTTTTTTAAAAAAAGCATCTCCAGCCAACACAGCTATACCAGTGCAAAAAAACTCCCCTATGTTTAGACCAGGCCTAAGGATGGCTGGAGAATTAGTGGTTTATGACATAAGAGACAACATACAAGTGAAACCAGATGGAGACTTAATTCAGGCTGTTGGAAAAACAGGCTTTGCTTCTGAGAGTATCTGTTTAACAGAAATCCTTGAGGAAAAGGATCTGTTGAAGACTCAGTCCACCCTTTCCTTCAATTAAGAAAGATGTTCCCAGTCTGCATACTCTAGTTATTCAAAATATTTTCCAAGAAAATAAGAGAAAAAAAAAAAAAAAAAAAAAAAAAAAAAAAAAAAAAAAAAAAAAAAGCCCGCGGGC
>WHYT01015250.1:49919-72449 GCA_009806455.1 Tetrax tetrax | reverse complement strand
AAAAAAAAAAAAAAAAAAAAAAAAAAAAAAAAAAAAAAAAAAAAAAAAAAAAGCATCGGCAGCCTCACTGTTCCCACTTGCAAAGGGCACCTGGTGAAACGTTTACCTGGACAGGGTCCCCAGACTGTCTTAATTTACTATCTGTAGGACAGTGCCACATACTCCAGAGGGTCTAGATGTTCCTGCTAGGAGTAACATTAGTTAGACAGACCTTAATGCCAGCATTTCTCAGCGTTTCCAGAGTGGGTCTGACGTCTGTCTGCAGCTGATCCTCCACGCCAGTGAGACACAGCAGCTCCATCTCCATTTCCAGGCTCTCGATGACCGTGGCTACCTTCAGGGAGCGGTCGTGCACGCTTAGCTTCGCCTGGACATAGCGTGCCTGAGGACAGAGAAGACACAGCCGCAGTCACTCACACAGCCAGCCTGCATTTTTGTGGAACCAAACAGAGGGTCAACCAGTCCCTCTGTTAACTGTCATTCCGGGATGCCACCTGTAAGGCTTGCGAACACAAGCTGTGTGTTACAGAATAAACTGGAAAATACTTCAGGAAGTTTTTGTTGTTTTGTCCCTGTCCTGTTGCAGCCGGGTAGCGTGGCGCATAGCGCATACTTGCGCACACAAATGTGCAGCAGCTACTGACGTGACACCTGCAGAAACCCTGGAAGGGACTCTCCCACCACAGGTCCAACCATGGCTTCTGCAACTAACACACCTACAAACGAGGGCAATAGAGAACCCTAGCATTTCCACTATCGTGACTACACAGCTCTCCACATTTTGCCTGTCTGAAGTAAGCAAATCAGTGCTGTGTGTAGCAGCACGCACAAAGTCTGTGTTTCCATGAAGCCCTGCGGGGTTATATTCCAGTTGTTCGTAGTTTCCCTGGATGTCAGAATGCAACAATGAAAATTAAAAGTCAACACATTTCCCCACACAAACAAAACTTGTCTAACAAATGATGAATATTTGCAGAATTTGTAATCACAAAAGATTGTAAAGCAGGATTCAGGAACTGTTTTGGCAGGTCCTGGCTGGACTCCAGTTTCATATATATCACTTAAAAAGCCACTGATTAAAAGAACAACAAGACATTGAAGAATGACAATTATACAGAAGGACTTGGGAGATGAGAGGCGGCATTATCATGAGAGGTCTGTGAGAATCACCTCAGTGACTGTTTGTTTAAAAACAAAGCATAAAAAAAACAAATAAAAAAACTTACTTCAAAGTCTTGATACTGCTCTTCTGTCAGAGACTTCTTGGCTACAACAAGAACCCTCAGGCCTTCCCGAGCCATGTTACCACACTGGAAAGAAGTACCACATTGTAAACCATAAACTACATCTCGAGTAAGATGAGTTATGCACGGCATCGCAGAGATGGCAACGTAAGATAGCAGGTTAAGAAAATAACTGTCACATTTGAGCAACTCCAGCGAGTCTATAACATCTGATAAAGTGCATGATAAACACGAGAGGAAGAAAAGGAGATCTGCAGTGGTTTGTAATCTATCCCAGTGATCAGAAACAAAAATGTCCTCCACAAAAAGTGCGGCAAAAACAATCCCACTGATTTCATTTTCTCAAAGTAAGATGACACAAGCCTTTGGATTTGAAGACTTGGCATCTTTGGCCATAAATTCTTTAAAATAAGACCAAGATATTATTATTTCTTTGAACACCAGAGGCTGGAGATGGGGAGAATCAGTAACTGAAGCTACTGCTACAAATTCTGTGTCAACATTACTACTAACCTGGCAAACACATCCCAACAGTTTTGAAACTAGATCTTTCAGTCTAAAATAAATCCAAATAGAGGATCAAGCCCAGGACAAATCTGGTGATCCTGAGTGGCAATCAGTTTTGAGCAAAAAACTTTTGATTTACAGGACTTATTCTGCACTAAATATGTGGAACTAGCCACATGACTTCCTTGATACTGCCCATACATTTGACTGAAGACTAACCCAACGATTTGTCAAAATCGGTGACCTTCTGGCTCGCAGATGTCTTAACAGTTATGTCCACCCTGCCACACTGACAAGCTTTGTCATGCATTGCCCTGGAAGGAGAAAAACACTCGCACAAGAAACCCTTGGTAGGTAGGAGAGATGGCCCGTACCTCCTCTTCCAGCCAGTCGTTGTACTGCACTATGCCAGCCATGACCACATCAGCCCCCTTCATGTAGAAGGTGATCTCTCCTGTTGATTCATCCTGCAGATAAGAAACAGAAGAGTCTAAGTTGGGCCAATATTAGCAAATTTGGAGTGGCCTCAACAAGCTAAGCGATGAGTTTTCGGCACAACAGTCACACAGATGTCTGCACTGGTCCATCTGGCTCTGCATCTTGTCTCAGGGCCAAAAGGAGATGCCTGTTCAATTGCAACTTGGTTACTCACAGTAGGAATTAATGATTTAGACAAGGATGATCAACTTTTTAATCAGCAACACATGATCTCCATGTAGACACCTCTCAATCCCGACCGCGTGTGCCTTTGGAATAACCTCTAGACCTCATTCTGAAAATTTATTTCATACTTACCTGAAACAATAAAACAGATGCACGAAGCTTAACAGAGTAAAAATCACTCTCATTTACCGGCTCTGTTACATTATATAGCATAAGCACAATTAAAGTTTAGGCTTGCCACAGAAAGGTTAGATTGCAGCCTGCCTTATCTGATCTAAGTAATTTGTAGGCTGCAAGCAAAGCATATTTACATTATCACAAATTAAAAAATCCCTTCTAACCAGGCAGATACCTAAGGAGGTCACAGCTATTAGTATTACAAGCTAATGGAAAGCCTGGCGATTTCCTCAAAGGAGACAAAACAATGAGTAAGGAACAAACTGCTCTGTAAACAAGACAGCCACCAGGGATAGGAAGAAAATAAACTTAACATGCAAAATCAAAAAGCCCAGGAAAGTCTGGAAATAGACAGTTGTGAATGAACGGGGAAAAGACTTTAGGGGAAAAAAAAGAAATGAAAGAAAAGCACAATGGACACCTTTTCATTTTCACACTATTTAATATACATGTCAATGTCCTGTGGCACTGGCAAAACAGAGTTTACATCCACAGAAAAACAAAACAAAACACACTGCCAGCACCTGACATGGATACTAAAAATGCAAAGAAAAGAAGTAAGTGTCTTTGCTAGGAAAACTGAGAAGTATCCAAGGGTAACAAAGCTCCTTTACTGAGCATTTTTTGCCAAGCTCAGAGATATTCAAAAGGAAAATTCTTATAATAAGGCTTAAGCATAGTTTTAAATGTCCTGAAACATCCAGGCTTCAGACACCGACACCCACACATCCCAGATCCCCAAAGCAAAATGCATGTCACTCTACCAAAACAACTAGGATCTGCTTAAATAAAACACAATGCATTTGGCAGTAGCCAAAGGTAAAGGTTTATCTATTAAATTATTTGATTAAAAAGTGTCTAACAACATCTCTGTAGGAAACTGAATAAAGACTCCATTTCCCGTGCTGCAAAACTGGCTTAAGATAGTTTAGATTTTTTTGTCCAATATAAATACTGTATCAGCTATCTCCTTGCATTAGTCATTTCCTCTCACCAAGTTCAGTAGGAGGTTAGTGCGTTCTCATATTATGGTAAGATCACGCTATAAATTTACACAGAGATCTGCCAGTCACATTGTTTTGGAGAGGCATCTTTTTCCACCGTGGTCTGACTCTGGCCACGGTTCAAAGGCTTCTTTCAATTCCAGATATGACAATAGCACTATCTTTGCTTTACAAGAAAGATCATTCCACATGGGTAAGGGAAAAAAAAATGCAAAGAAAAAGAAGAATGGAAAATATTGTGGTCAAACAAACAGGCCTTCTTTCAAGAAGAAGATAAGTCAGTAAACACTACGGTGAAGAGTGGCTGCTTTGGCAGAACAAGACTTCTTAGAACTGAAGCCATCAGCTACAGAAATGACAGTTGATCACAAGAAAACAAGAAGATACTACAAAAAAAAAAATCCCAAATGAGGCAACATCTGCTACTTGTTTTCAATATTAACTACTGCTTTATCTACTAAAAGCTACGTGTTGAAGGAGATCTTTTTACAGGAGCCAGAGCGGACAGGACCAGCGGGGAAGATGGGTGTCTCTGCCAAGGATTTCAGTAACAGCATTACTGGGCTGGATGCAGAGTGTACAGAAAGCCTGGCAAGATGATCACAATGGCTTCTGCTAGCTGAAAAAAATTGCAGTTTATAAGAATGGGCAGTATCTGTAGAGTTGAGCAGAAAAATATTACCATTTGAATTCCAATCACTGCAATTCTAAGTGCAGTCTCATTCTGCAGCTTCTCTCTCCCTCCCCTCCCTGGCTGCTCGCTGCATCTGTTGTTTTCTGGATACTTCATATGAGCCTCTCTCCCTCCCCTTATTTCTGGTTTTTAAACAAGCAGCACAGTTTTAGAAGATACAGTGAAGAGGTAAACACCCTGCAAATCGTGGATCAAAACCAAACTGAGTGCCTATACACGTATACATCTATCTTTAATAAAGAAAATTTTACTTGACAACTAGCTATTTCTAAACTCTTCTCTTTTTTTTTAATGAAAAAGAAAACAATTCTTGAAGACATTATTTTGGAGTATACAGGAACATGGCAAAGTAATACCCAGGCAGCCAGCACCTGCTACTCAAAACCTAATTCTGCATAGGGTATACAGGGAATTGGTTTTAGTGGCTTAGTAGCAGCTCATTGGCTGCGAAATAAAGACACTCAATTGATAAGCCAAATAGAGAGGGGCCAATAATTCTATTAAGAGTATTTGCAGTCAGGATCTGGGCCTGATGTTGCTCCCACTGACCACAAGCGGGAGTTTTGCTGGTTTTGGCAGCAGTAATACTCTAAATACAGAAATGCAAAATAGAAACCTTTTTCTTCCTAAAGGGGGAGAATATAGATAATAGATAATTTAAAAGGAATAAGTATCAAATCAAAGAAAAAAAGATTACTCCTTTCCACTTAAACAAGAAAATTTCAGGGCATCCATTCCTCTGCTGAGTATATAAACATAATTTAATGAAGAGTACCCTGGCTTCGATGGTTAGCCCGCTTCTTATACCTTTGATAAAGTAGCATCTCAGCAAAAGTTTGACTTACAGTAAGCAATGGGGAAGGAGGTTGCTTAGTCCTCCCTCTTTTATTGCTAGTGTTTTTATTCCAGGTCTTGAAAAGGTTGCCTGAAGTCTCCACATCATTTTCACCATAAAAATAATTAATCTGAAGATTTTTCACTTGCTCTATTTAAATGGATATGCACTATACTTGTTGCCGCTATCCCATGCAGCATGAGACCTTCACGGGAACCCTGAGGACTGTGCAGGACTGTGTACATTCAAACGCATTCACTCAGATCTCCAGATTCACAGATTTAACACACTGATTACTTTGTACAAGCTCAGCTTATCAGCCCACTTCAACTAACACTCCTGCCCTTGGGCGTGTTTGAATATTCCAAATCCTGGAACAGCTTGAAATACAAATTTGTCACCCCTGCACGGTACTGTGGTGTGTGATCTGGAACATAAAAGCAGTTCCTTGAGCAACAGGAGGTCCAGGTCCAAAATACCCAGGCAGAATAACACAAATACAGCCATGTGCATGACTTTTAA
The DNA here is from genome assembly GCA_009806455.1 of Tetrax tetrax. Classification (NCBI taxonomy): domain Eukaryota; kingdom Metazoa; phylum Chordata; class Aves; order Otidiformes; family Otididae; genus Tetrax; species Tetrax tetrax. The sequence goes on along the minus strand of WHYT01015250.1, from coordinate 66,803 downwards.
TGATATTCTATCTGCACCAAACACAGTTTGTCCTTCATGACTTTGAGAAAATAATTATATGCACATATTACAGTTCCATCTTTATCACCAGATCTCTTGGTAACAGAAATACTGAAGCTCTCTGTAATATTTGTTGTTGTTGAATACAAGCACCGCGTTGCTCCATTTTACATCATCCCTTCATGGTGCCATTTCTGACAGTGGCTGTGCTCTTCCAGGGGTCCAGAGAAGTTGAGATTTGTGAAGCTACCAAACATCAGCCAATAAAGCAGACCTAATTAATCTGCTGATTAATCTGATGAGGCCCTGTGTGCTATACTGATCCTGATTGCTTCCAACTAAAAACAAAGGCTACTCCTCCTACTGTTGTAACTTAAAATACATGAGGCAGAAGATATTTTTACATTCTATTTCCAGATGCCACAAAATAAACATGCAGCAACTCAGCTTTGCCACAAAGTAAAAAGAGGGGCAAAAGGAAGGGGGTTGGGGGGGGCGTAAGCCCCACCAAACTTAGCTATTCTCCCCACCCTAAATAACAAAGCTACAGATCCCATGAAATGATACAACAAATCATATCTTCCCCTGGATTATAGGTTTCATATTCCTGTTCTAGATTCCTGGTACTAATTATCTGTCTGTACTCTCAGATGTTTCAATTATCTCCAAAAGAAATATTCAAACTGCTTCACCTTGTTTGCTTTGCAGGCAAATGGAAGTGCCTTACCATGGCTGGATTTGTTTATCTTACCAACACTGATTCTCTAGCACTGTCTTGAAAACTAATGTTGATAACGGCAACAACTGATCTCAACTGTTCTTAAACACCCACACTTTCTTCTTCTTTCTTTTTGAGGTATTTTTTTTTCTGAGAGTCTGATTTTATATGGTATTTGTATATAAAACCACCAAGTTATACTTACAGTTTCAGCTGGGCACGTATTTAGTGTGCGCAGTGCCTGCTGCTGCTGATAAAGGTACTTGTACAAATGCACCCTTTTATCTTAACTCAGCTATTTTCAAACTCTGCTCAGGACACTGTGTTCACAGCATAGCTCTGGGCCCTGTTAAACAGCTCAAAAAAAAACCCCCAAAACCTCCACGGTTTCCTGCAGCCACAAGTGCCTCCTCCTGCAGTGCCGTACTTCCATGGAGTCTGAGAGGAGTTTCGACGCCTGGCAGAGATCTAGGGAGCACTTTCACAAAACCACTAACAACATCGTCAAGTTATCTGTTGTGGCATCAGTTCAGGATCCCCTCCTTCCTTCCCGTTTGCTGCCATCTCCACGGGCATGTTGTATTTCTTGTACCATCACAACTGCTTTGGAGACGCAGTGTAAGCTGGACCTGTGAACCTGCTTGGGTTCCTGCTCCCGGCTGACCCCGAGGGGGGAAAGCACTTGTTATCTGGGTTGACTTGGACCCGCAGTCCACCATACAGCCTGCTCAGCTCTTCCAGCATGACCACGGATGGACATAACAGGAAGGGCGGGAACTTTTGGATGGACAAAAAGACAACCCCAGGAAGCTTCAAAGTCTGCTCAGGCTTCCTTGAGATGCTGCTGGTGCCTGCTGCTCCTCTGGAGAGAGCAGTTCTACCCTTACCCAGCTCCTCTTCCTCCTCGCTGTGTTAGCCACTGCACTGTGGGAGGGAACACAGAATTTGGGTCGCGTGGGACAGCGTAACTGTGACTATTTCTTTTGCTGGCAGTGCTGGCTTCAAGACTTCCTCAAACATCAGCCTTACCTGAGAGATAACATAGCACCTCTGCTGGTTATCAAAGCTGCTAAGCCTTGGCTCAGCACAGCCAAAACACTCTGATTTTACCTCTCATGTCCCACCAGTCCCTCCTATGTCTCCTTCCACCTTGCACACTTGTAGCAAAAATCCTCTCCCAGTGTTCTGCAGCATCCCCAGGACCCTTGGTTTCACAGTTGGAGGGAAACTCTTGAGCTCCCTTTTCTTCCCCAGCACCATTCTGGAGCCTTGAGGCATGGCAGAGGAGGTTCCTTCATGGCAGTTATCTGTCTGGCCCCAACCTGGCACTGTCACCGATGGCGTGTGCACAAAAGTGCACGGAGGAGCCGTACAGCAGAAACTCACCCCAGAGTACACAACAAATTAAAAATGTGAGCGGGATGGAGCAACTGGAGGAAACTGGAGCTGCGGAGGACACACACACCCCCTGAGCGCCTGAAGATCAGGCTCCTTTGTTATTTTGAGCTAGGGACCAAAGATCAATAAACTGAAGATGTCTCCAGGCACTTACTGCCAAATATGGCCAAGGAAAAGGATGTATCACTGAACAAACCCAGCAGTGAGAGGCCAGTAGCTCAAAACAGAACCAGCTTATAGCCTGAGGCAGGACAGACTGCAAAATTCGGCCAAAAAGAACAGCAGAGCTGAGAGCAAAGGTTTTATATGTTTCACGTTGCATTAGGAGATTCACAAAGACAGAAGGGCTTACCCGAACGATGATCCCCATGCGCTTGCTCTCGTAAGTGAAGGGGAAGATCTGGAGGATGGTGAAGTTCAGGATGTGGCCACCCGGTGTCCTCAGCTGCACGGAGGACTGGTCTCTGCCCACCAGCGTTAAACCCACGCTCTCCGTCCACTGTACCAGGGCCACCTGAGGGGAGAAGGCCACGGTGAGGGCGAGCAGCCCACACAACGTCCCCTGAGGGGACAGCGGGTGAGGCCTGCAAAGAAGTTCAGGAGTCGTCACTGGTGCTACAGAGTGGATCTCCCCACATACACAGGTGCTCCTGTATGGCTCTTCCCAGTGGGCTCTTCCTGAAGTTAGAAGCATACCAACAGTACTTTCGGTGTTTGGGAAGCTCAGCTCCTGTCCTAGTCAGCTGCCAGGCTGCCCTGGACTCTCAGCAGGAGCTGGTGGGCTCCCTGCGTTGGCCTGCCACATCCTGAGGGACAGCCCTTCAGCAAGGGCTGCCACAGGCACCCTCCACCCCAGCCCGGGGTGCCCAAACCCCTGCCTGGGCACATCAGGCTGATCTCTTTACAAAACACTTACTTTTTGAATGCACTGTTTCCCAGCTTGCTGTGTATGAAATCAAGAATTCAAAACAATGCATTCACCCTGGATTCACAATATCTACACTAATGTAGAGCACATTAAAAAAAATCATATTATAAAAGCAAACAAACAAACAAACAAACTAATCTGTGTTACACTCTGTTTGGTAGTAACATTCATCAACAACTTCCAGCCTCTCTGCTGATCAGCAAAGACAGCTGAGGGCTGGCTCACAGACACTTAGCACAGAACTCCTTCTCCCCATATACTAAAACAAAACAAAAAAAACAAAACAAAATAAAAAAAAAAAACCAAAAAAAAAAACCCCACAAAAACAAAACAAAAAAAAAAAACCCAGATTTTTCAAGGCATGCACCAGAACTCAATTGAACTTATGTGGGTATAGTTTTAGTTGCAGCTTCTAGTATTTAAGGACCTACAACACTGAATTCTTTACAAGCTTTCACTAGTTTACAACTAGAGCCATGACAGAAGACCAAAGCCTTTATTTTGCTTCCCTGACATTACCCCAGAGTCCCCACCTCAGCTGACACATCCATCTAAGACTGAGCCTGCTGAGATACGGGGGTTTAACTCTAGAAGCTGTCTTGGCAGTAACGGATGGGAGCAGCAGCTGACATGAACCCATATATCACTGACCTCCAGAAAGGATCAAGGGATACTTTCTCCAAACAGACATGAAATACTGAAAGTATTTTACAGTGACGTTTTCAAAGGCATGAGAGCACTGGGCACATGGTTGCTGCTGACTTGGAGGTTAATTATCCCTTGTGCCTTTCAGATTCTGCCTTTACTGCCTATAAGCGACCACAAATACCTTAGACAAAAATGGAATTTATTTTGGGAAATCACATACACAAGATACAGATAAAAATGGAACCTGTAAATACTTGCATTGAGTCAAGATTTTACTAGATTAATTGATATGGTTGGGTCTAATTGGAGAATCTTTTGTGAACTCAGCTCCCTTTCATCCACAATTAGGCTTAAAAGACAACCCAAATAAACTTTTCCTTTCATAAAGTAGTCTTAAATAGCCAGATAAAAAAAAATGTAGTTGAGTTGGCTTGCCTTGAAAGACCTTTAAATCAATTTGAATCAATATTTGTTTTAATATTAGCAAGTTTTTGCAGGCTTATTCACAAAGATTACAACAAATCAAAGGCTCTTTCAAGCTTATCTTTTTCAAAAGTTTCTTCAAGTCATCCCTAGTGCATTAAAGTGTGCAGTTAGATAATCCTCCTAACAGTGTCCCAGACGAGAGATGGAGCTTGGGTTTCTAATGCTCTGGTTAATAAATAATTACAGAGAATTTTTCACAGCATGATGTTACATGATGTTCAGCGTGCGCAGCACTGGCTGTTAATTTGCCCATGTTGGTAAGCTGAAAATGTCTGGAGATACAAATCTCTGCTCTCAGCTCAGCCCTTTAAAGCATCTTCTTTGCTGCTTTCTTTCACAGACATCTCCTCCCTCCTTCCCTGCCAACATCTCATTTAAATCCTACATCAGGAAGCATTAAAACCTCCTGAAAGAGAAGTCTTGCGCAGAGGAACAAACAGATGAGCAGCATGTCCGCAGTGCTACGCCGTGCACATGACATGCTTCAAACTAACCGCACTGCATTGTGCAACGCCCGGCATTTCGGATGGCCCTGAGACCACAAAAAGGCACGTCAATGGAAGGGGAGGAATAATGAAAGAAATCCCCCTTTTCCATGCTTTTCCCAAGCAGGCTTGGGTCCTGTCAGCCCTTAATGGCCCTCCAGGTGAATCGCATTCAGCACCGAGGGGAAGTGGGGCTGACCCCTTTCATCACGCCACTTCCCAGCCTCTATAGTACTTAAAGAATAATTACTGAGAGAGAAAGTGATATAATTTTGAAGTGTTCCTATCAGATGCACTAAAAGCATTGAAATGACCATCCCTATTTAACAGGCAACACAATAGGCCCGGCCTCTGGAAAGTGCTGTGGCATCAGCATACAACACCAACCCCAGCAAAAACACCAATGGCTCAGGGCCTGGGCACCCCGGGATGGGGAGCACGTTCCCAGCTCAGGGCTTGGGCGCCTCAGGACGGGGAGCACGTTCCCAGCTCAGGGTGAGACAGAAGAGGTTTACTCTGTGCCATGCAAACAGATAGCGGAGGCGCTGTCAGTCACAGCAAAAAGATGAGAAACATTCAAGATACAAAAATACATTTACAGCTTAAACTGAGGAGATTTAAGCAGGCTTGAAACTCCTCATACACCTTCACGAGAGCCCATGCTCAGTGATCAGGAGAAATCGATGAAGTCCCTGACCGCACTCCAGGAGTTTGCAGCTCCATCCAAGCCAAGTCAGATACAGGTCCGAGCATTACAAAGCAGAGCAGCTACAGCAGCTCAGCACACTATCCCCCAAACTTTGTTCTTTCCAACAATTAAATTACCCAAGCCACCACTGAAGTGGGTATTGACTAATAAATTTCATTCTAAAGAGACAAATTGATCCTTCTGTGCCATGAGTTGTTCTACAAACGTCCCATTTAGGGTTGCCTAGGCAGACGACAACAGGCAGAAACCGATTGATCAGTGCACCCTTTCATGTCCTAGCAGCTGCAGCGGGTTGTCAGGGTTAAAGACTGTTTGCCCAGGAATCCCAGGCACTCTTATCTCTGATCAGATTATATCTATTTCATTTCCCCTGTTAGTTACTGTATGGCTACAACTGACACGCTTGCAGAGCCCCAAGGCTGTAACCGATATCTGAATAAAGATACTTCAAGAGTTCTAAATGGCAGCGTGCACAGGAAACAAATTTAGGAAATCCTGCTTTCTGTTACAGGAAATGAATCCTATGCCAACTGGTAGAAATTACTCTTGCTGTTAAGTAAAGAGAATACAAGTTTTTGTACTCATTTCATAAACTGACCTTCCCTGCCATGGCAATATTTTATTGATATAGGATTTCAAAGGCTGGCTTTAACAGAAGTCCAAAGCCATTCCCCTACAGGGAATGTTATTTAACAGCATTGCTCTCTTCTCAAGGACTTGACTTGTGCTGATCCTGCATTTTGTACCATCTAGTATGACATACACAGAGCATGTCTAAACAACATTTGTATGTCTAAGACCTACAGACAAGATTTCCTCAGCGCAGCAAAGCATATCTGATTTCTAAACCTGCTGTAATTCTCTACTTAAGACACCACAAGAAAGGAAAAAAGAATTTAAACAATAATCTTGGAAGGATTAGTTATCATGCTACAGTAAAACAAACAAACAATAATCCCTTGGGTATTTGACACAAATTGCTACATAAATATTTTAGACACAGAATTGTATAAGGCAAAAAAGGAAAAAAGTCACTGACTTCACTATATACCCCAGTATATGTGTAAATAAACAGAAGATCTGTGCAAAAATAGCCAGTAAAAGCTTTATGAAAATTAAAAAAAACCAAAACCCCTTAAATGCAGATCACAAAAATTACCATCTGGAAATAATTCAGAACTTGTTTCAATCCAAAGGCAGTTGACTTCTGTAAGCTGTCTTTACAGAGGAGAGCAAAACATTAGAGGAGAAAAGCAGGTAAGTAAAACACTGACCTAGACTATGTGGTGGGAGAGGACACACATGTACACACACATGCACACTGCTCACCAGCTCCAAAGCCAGGGAAGAGTAAGTGCTTGTTGTCACTGTAGGCACGACAATGGAGGAGGGGGGGAAAAAAAGAAGCAAAGATGCAGCTTTTGTATAATACAGACAAGAACACATTATATGAAATGAATTGATTGCCTGCTTGGGAAGAAAAACACTATAGGGGATATTTTGAATGTACATGAAATGTGGAAACTAACTCTGTGTGCCAGTCTTTCATTAATGCATGCAACAATTTCAAAGTCCTCACATAGCTGGACTAATGAATAAGTTGATTTCTATGCATATAATCTCTCACCTCTAACAATGAGGAAAGCCAGCTTCTCTTTTGATGTCAAAGGTGAAAAGGTTATTATCAGAAGCAAATCTGTTTTATTTGGGACAATAAATGGAAGAACCCTTCCAACGTAGTCAAACGGTGACGTGATCTCATACTGTCAGTAAGATTCTTATGGGAAGTTTCATAATTCAGTCTCTTTCAATGGCACAGAGCAAGTGTACAAATTAACAGAAAACAAACTGTCCTACCTTGGCTGTACTAAATAATATGTATCTAAGAAGCATAACCAATATATGAAACCACATTTTATTCCCCCTGTTTTCATTGCAGAAGGAAACAAACACTCTAACTAGATTTTTCCAAATTCTGCAGAGGGAAGAACATAGCACTTTAATCGTAAGTCCTTTAATTTTATCGACCTGATCTCTCAAGTGTTCAACAAAAATCTCCAGCGAGTCTCTGCAGAGCTGCAAAGTTTCTCTCTGTTGTAGCACCCTGTGTAGCCCTGACTGGACTGGGTGCTGGCAGAGAACTGGTAGGGCATTGCTTTGCTCCGAGACAACTTATTGTCCACTTCACTCACTCTGCAGAATTAACTCGCACTCCGGGTCCATCCCACCTGCGTGGGAAGGCATGTGTCTTGGGTTAGCAGTGCCACTCAGCGTGATTTACAATTTTGCACTTGGTCTGGAAGTTTGAACACTTTGCAGATCAGGGACAAGCTAACTTGTGGGAGTGCTCTGGCCCCCTCCCACAAGTTGCCTCCCACCCCAAACAAGACAAGATTGCCTATAATTTACCAAACATGGTCAAAGGGACTCATGGTGTTGAACTGCAAAACATGCTCTGGACAAAAGGTGCAGAAATATGAGCAAAACTCCATGATGCAGAGGCTCACAGCCAGATTGAAGTCACCATGTAACTCCGTAGCTTCAGGCAGAGTGGCAAATTTGGCTGAAGTGTAAAAGCTAAGAGGGCACTTATGATCTATTAACAGATTATCAGTGCGATAAATATGTTAAAATTTTATGCTCTTCACTAGACTGGAGTACTTCTACCTTTTTTTTTTCCCAGCAACAAGCAAGGTTGTATTTATATTTTTATACACCCAAATGACACTGACCTCATCAGGACTGGAGGCCTGGTACACCCTGCAGGAGTCCTCGTAGTGCCTCTCGGCTTCAGCCTGGTCCGTCACCCCGTTGGACTCGTACACCGGTGTCACGTTGTGGCACAACGCGATTGCCTTCACCGCCTCATGCACTCGGCTGCTCATGGTTTTACGCACCTTGGTGGCTAAGGTAAGGCCCTTCACAGCAGGTGGGTCCTGAGATTGCTTATAAAAAAAAGAAAGCAGCATAAAGTCTTATTGCAGGGGAAAGAAAAAAAAAAGAAAAAAAAAAGTTTTTACTTCAGTGAAGACCATACATGTAGCAGCTGTGCTGGCTCTTATTTCCCAAGGAACAAGACACAGTCTTCATACACCTTGGCTCACTGGGAACACAACCCAGCGTAATGCAATTTCTTTATTGCTGTTACTGGTGGAGTAAAGCGCCCCAAAAGTTTTTGGAACAGTACACTGAGCAAAAGACCCTTTGTTGCAGATCCACCAAACACCAACTGGTGAAAGACCAAAGTCAGAAGACTCAGTGAAACCACTTCTTGCTCCACAAAACGCCAGTAGCTCTGAAAATTTAGAGTCCATTTGGTTTCACATGCAAGAGAATATAATTGCTGAAAACAGAAAACAGATGACTCGTATGGATCTCAAAAGTCTTAATTACATTCATTTAATTTTTAATACTATTTTTAGTATCAAAATGGGAGTCTTCAGATAATTGCACAATTACTAAATTATCCTGGTTGAAGAAGGGACACACAGTGATCTAGTTTCCTGCTCTGTTAACCTTTAGTGTCAAGAGGACAAAAGTTTCACTTCCAGGTCAAAGGCCACAACATGGTAAAAATAAGAGTAAAGAATAAGAACTACAGTTCAAAATGAATGATTTCCAGCAAATGCTTCTCATTATAAGGAATCTCACTTGGTAATGATAAACGTTTTATGGGACATATCCTTTACCAGTGTAATCCCACATGCTATTTTCCACACTCTAGTGATCAGAACACATAAGATCTTCAAATTTAATATTGCTGCTCATCAGCACTGTTGCAACAGGCTTTAACCAAACCAAACCAAACAACAGCAAACCCTCAGCTGAAGTCCATTTAGATTGACAGAAAGCACTAGTCACATACAGGATTAGTCAGTCACCCAAATGGTCTTGGCAAATACTGAATACTTTAGCAAATAATTAACCAGTAGTCAAGTTTTCTCTGGAGACTGAGTACAAAATGAGGGCAAATAGATCTGGAGTCTGGCTTTTTTGTTGTGTTTTGGGAGGTTTTGATTTTTTTTTTTCTTTTGTTGTTGTTGGTTGTTTTTTTTTTTAAAGTACAGTTCAGTCATTTAAGGGTCTCAACACCAAGAAGAGAACCGTATGCTAAGAAGGCTGTGAAAGCAGAGGAAGGAAAGAAAGAGAAATGGCTAGAGGAATTAGTTGCAAGTTACCTAAGACACATGCCAGTGAAAAAGACAATTACTCACAATGCCAGGTATTTATCAGCTTTCATATTCTTAGCTAAAAGCACATTGCAGCCTGACAGTCTGCCTAGGGAAAAGCTATGCCACCAAATGGATCACTGAGGTCAAGGAAACCTGCTGTGTATCTTTAGCACCACAAACAAAATCCCAAACTAAAAATCCTATTTACAGTACGTGGTGCTTTTTTCCAGGTAAGAATGCTGGCTTCATGTTTCACTTTGTGGGTGGTATAGAAAGCGCACTTGAGTCTAAAAATCTCTAGAGAAAGCAAAATCAACACGACATGAAAAACCCAATTCACTGCATTGTGCGCACTCAAGGAAAAGCACAGGCACTTTGAAAATTACTTCTGCTGTTTCTGTAGGAATGATGCAATTCCACAACTGTTGAGAAATGAAAATGCTTGACATATAACACGGGAGTAGTAAGTCATCACTAACGTCTGCAGACCGTGTCTGTAGAATTACATTTTAATTGACAGTAAGTCACAAAAAAAAGTTATTTCTAGTTGCACTTGAAAGAACAGATATTAACAGAAAATAAAAAGTAATGCTTCCATGATTACATAATTAGTGACAATTCTTAAATCTTTTATAAGTACTAGTGGCTGAAACATCAGCCACTGACAGCTGATTTTTTTTTTTTTTTCTTAAAGGTAGTAATAGTAAGTAAAACCTCATTCTTTGTTTTAAGAAGGAAGTGTGTGTGTCTATACGAAGCTTCAATTGATAAGCATCTTGTGTACTGTAACATGCTGAGGAATACTTTTGCTGACCCAGACAAGTTACATGGCATTACCTGGTTATCATACAAAACTGACATAAAAGTCTAAGAACAGAGATGAATGCTTTTTAGATGCTAGCTCACCCAGTGATACTGAAAGAAGAATGCAAGGGAGAGACTTCCCGAAACAGGATTTTCCAGTCCTATACTTTACATGTTGACTTTGCTGCCTTCTTTAGCTGTAGATATTTCTCAAAGCAGATGCACCATATAAGATCATTAGTGCATTAGTGAAAGAACCACACTTTTACCATTTTCTTTTTTAACAAGCAGGCCTGAAGCAGTGACACTGGCACACTGTTCTCTGTTACTGCTTACCAAGTACCCACGGTTCTTCTTCCTTTATTATTGCCCCAGAACACAGCATTTCAAACAGCAACTTAACCCACTAGATACTATCCAGAGCCAATTTTTCGATGAAGCAAACGCTGTGGTTGCTGTAAGTGGTGAATATCTAAGTAAAAGTATGCTATTTTATATTCAGACCTTGGTAGCAAGACACAGTCACATACACCCACGTACACTTACATATCCAAATATGTGCTGTAGCAGTTAAAGACTGGTGGATGTGAAATAATCTACGAACGTAATAAGCAATCATGACACTATTTACATATTAAGCATCCAATGACCTTCAGACTTTTCCAAAAAGTAATAGTTAATAGGCAGATCCCTGCCATATTAATTCACTATTGGCCCAATTGCACGGAAAACCATTTTGTGAACAATGAGTTCAGTAACACAATTTAATTCTACCTGTGTGTATATACTGAATATGTGGCTCTGCACTTCATCCATGGAGTCCAGGCCATAAGCTACCGTTCCCAGGTGAAGTCGCTTGAAGACCATCTCGTTCTGTGTAAGAGTTCCTGTAACAGAAACAGCACCAGACATGGAGCAGGAACCAACATGCCTATTCCCCAGCACACACTCTTGTCCTTGGTGTACTCCACATTCAAGAGCAACTGGGCCAAAAACTCAGTGCACCAGGCTCTCAGCACAGGCTGAGGTCAGCAAAAAAGACAATATTAATAAACCTGAGGGCTGATTGTCAGCAGACAGACTGACGGTACGTTTTTGCCTATGCGTTGTAAGCAATCTTCATCTGGCTTTGAAAACTAACTCTAAAGAGTTAATTTTATTTTTACCCTCAGCTTTTGGTTTAATAGCATACTTCAAATGGTTTTTGAAATAGCATAATATTCCTCTCCTATCTGACTGGTAGCGTGTTCAGAAGAAAAAAAATGCAAAATTTTTTTCCAAAAACTGATTAAATCATACTGTCAAAGTGACAGGAAATGCATATTTTTTCTAGTCCAAAGAAATCTTATATTATACACTCTCTCTGGCCAAAAATGTAACAAAATCCAAACAACAACATACAACCTACTCAAAACTCTATTTCCTATTTAGATACCTGTTTTGTCTGTAAGCAAATAGGATATCCTCCCCAGTTGCTCAGGAATAGTGCTGGACCGAACCACAGTCCCAGGGATTTTGGAATCTCTGCGGATCACCCAGCTGTAGACAATTTTCCCCATGTCCAGATTCACTCGTAAACTATGCAGGAGAAAGGGGAAAAAGAAAAAGAAAATGTATCTCCAGTTAAACTTTGGGAAAAAAATAATTGTGAACTGCCACAGTGCAATGAAAGGATACATCTCCCTGAATGCTGAATTTGAGCTGACAAAGAAGGAGTTTTGGGAGAAGTGTATTCTAAGTCAGTGGCTGGGTGGCAAACGGGGAGAGGGACTGTGCACTGCTGGAATGGATCTGTAATTCAAAGCTGGATGATAAAATTATGTTGAGAAGAACAGATATAGTTTGAAGGGAAGATGGACACAGACAAGTAAGGACAGCTTGACTGATATGCAGACAGCAGGTTAAAAATGGAACTGAAATGAATCCCAGACCTATACCAAAAATAACAATCTAGTTATTAATATAGTACAATTCAATATTGAAGTTTCAGTCCCCTCTAAAAGGCAATTGGGTCTTATTATACTACATGCTGTATAAATCTCTCTCCTTTTCCATTTTTTGCACTGCTCTTATCAAAGGAACCAGGCAGCCCAAACACTGAGAGAAGGGCCCTTGAATGACCAATCCACAGCCTGAGGTAGTCAGTGAACTGGTGAATATGCTAAACAAATTCAGCAGAAACAACAAAGCAATTATTACATTTAAATAGTAATTTGATTTTTATTTCTAGATTTGCTTACTTGTCAAATGAGGAATAGATAAGAGTTTACATGTTTGTTCATACTAGAAGCATGGAGGAGGATGCAAAGAAAGCAGTATTTTGCTGTGAAGAATTAGCAATCGCCTTACCTAATGGGAATGATGTTTGAGAACAGAAGGAGAAATCTTATGATCTGAAGATACCAACGGCCAGCAAAGTGCTGAAGGGCCACCATGACAAGCGAGACCACCACAAGAGCCCCAAACAGGATCTTGGTAAGACAGTTCACTTCCAAATCAAAGAGACCAATCTGAAGAAATAAAATAAAAACATTTCAAACACACAAGAGAAGACGTTAGCTCAACATAATATTCGCAAAGAGAATGAACTGCCATATCCAGAGAGCCATTTTCCACTAGTCAACTCTTCTAAAACACTACAAACATATTTAAATTTATAAGCAATATTGTTGCCAGCTTACTAAATAAGACTTCCAATCTTTGCAAGCAAAGCACCGCATGAAGAGGTGTGAAAGGAGTCACGCTGCCAAAAGCTGCAGGCTATATAAGCACCTCTGCACCTTGTCTTAGCTTTGCTATAGTAGAAAAATGCAGCAAAACAAGCTTTCCTATTCTAACTGGAATTATCTCATTATAACCATATAAAACAGTTATTTTACCAATCTTAAGAAGAGACAAAACACGTGTATGATAGTACCAAAAAATAAGGAGAAATAGGTTCTGCTATGGTAGCTGTCTTAAATCATAGGCTGGAAGATGTGAATCATTACTCCTATGGGGTTGTCCCTACAACATTTGGAAGGATTTTCTTTAAAAAATTATAGATTTCTGCCCCTTTTTATTTATTATAAGACTGTTTCCTTACCATACCTTACTTCTTGGGTTTGAAGTATTCATCACACTGCGCAGCTCCCTTCCAGTGTAGAGGACAACTCCCACAACAGTACCTAAAGAAAACAGAGCACATATCAGCTGGAGAAAAACAACTTCTGTTTGTTTTCTCTATAAAGATATTTACTGGATCTAAAAGGCTTGGCAGTTGGAAAGGAATTTTAGCAGGTTCATTTCAGAAGCAAGAGCAACCAGAAGTTAAAAAAGCTGGTACCTGAAATATAAAACCTATGCAAACACAGACTTTAAACAGAAGGCATCCTGCAAAAGGTCAGTAAGTTGGTGCAGCATCACTGCATCAACTAACGTGAATGAAAGAGAAGTCATCTGCTTTGCTCTCTTGATGCTCCCTGATCCCCTTTTGATGTCAGTTATCTCGCCCTACTATAAATATAAGTTGCTAAGGACAGAGGATTTCTTGGTTTTCCTCCCACCCACTTGAGTCCCACTTTGGTGCGGGTAAGTTTGCTTTACACCAGATAGTGGTCCTTCATGGTGGGTCAAAGTTAAATCAGTGCTCAGGGCTATGGTGGTTCTTTATTGGTGAAGGTTGCCACGATCAGGGTAAAACCAATGAATTCCAACAGCTTTCAAAGACAGAATTACCTTATTTTAAAATCTACAATTTCCTTTAAGTATTTGTCTAACTACTGTTCCCACTGAAAGGCGAGTCATACCAACTCCTACCTTACTGTAACAGATGGATCTGCTGGGAGCCTATCAGTGTATTTCAATGCTATGTCCCCCACTTGCTAAAGAGCTGAGAGCAAGAGAATTCTCTTTTCTTCTCGCGGAAACATAATCCAGTTTAACACCATAAATTACTGGGTTTCTACAGATTTCTCTTGAAGACTTTGCAAAAAGCTGTAAAGAAAAAGCCTACAACCATGAAGAATTTAAAAGCTACTATTGCCAAAGCCTAATTTATTACCAGAAAATTTTAGGGGTCTGTAAAAATGGAGAAAAATAACATTGAAGAAAAACACTGCTTTTTTTGGCAAATACATTGCCATTTTATACTCTGCTATTCCCCTGCTCCCATTAATGATAAAAGTTTTAACAAGCTGCAAGTGAATTATTTTAAAATAAGACTGATTCAAAAGAGGTGGTTTCTAAAAATATGCTGGGAAACATTCCTTTAAAAAAACCCCAAAAACCAACAACAAATCAGTGGAGCCAGATGGCAGGTGGTGGTAAGATCATCACAATTCAAATCAGCAGATGGTACAGCTACTCCAAATCAATTGCCAACAGTCAGAGTCAGACCCATTCCTACTACAGCAGATGGAGAAAGCCACATAACTCTGCTTCGTCTTACAAGCAAAGGCTGCCCCAGTGAGATGGCATCACCACAACTTGACAGCTTTCACTTACAGAAGAAGAAAAATATTATCGCTGGTTTTTTCCTAACAGAAATACCCTACAACATGCTATTTATTATTGCTATAGGAGAAACAAGACTGAGTATTATATTGATCAAGTCAGTCAAAATGATGAGGAAAACCTGCCAGGACTAGAAAACAGCTTGAAGGCACACTGGTATGTATAAGAGTGTTTCTAGTTGTTTTATGGCCATTCAGAACAAACTCAACTGCATGAGCCATTTGAAATGACAAAAATATTTCCAAATGTTATTCCTCTTAACTGAACTCAAAGGTGTCTACCTACAAATAGCTTTGTTTGTATTCAGAAAGGAGGACTGCATTCAAACAGTAAGTTAATTTGGGCAGAGAAGGTTGTTGCATGCCTTGATGCAGACACCAAGACCACCCAGGACTGCTAAACAGCACTGAAGCAGCGACCTGGCGGAGCAGAGCATTCACTGTGCCCTCCTTTGGGGAAAAACGTCTGCACCCAGGTGTATACTACACATAGCTGAGTGTATGGCAGTGGAAGAGCTTTTACCCTCAGCGGGCACTGGCTGTGACCGTGCTGAGGGCAAGAGAGCACTTCCTTTTGACTTCAGTAGGACTCTTCAATGTAACACACCCCGTGTCAGGCTCAGCCACAGCAGTGTGAGATTTGCCGCAGTTCAAGAGCTGGTACAAATTATAGTTTCGATACAAGAGGCAAGAAAGGTGCTGTGGGGAGAGGAGCCATACTGGACAGAATCCCAAGAAAAATGGCTTTCCATTTCTTCATCTATTTTGTTCAAAAGCAGGATGAGCTGAGTCTAATGCATTAAGCAGCCTGATGGGTATTTGAAGCTGCCAGGCTGACTACATGCGTCTACACTCAGACGGGAGGAAGGTAGGTTACCTACTGCATGGCAATTACTGATCTATAAACATAATTTCATTAAATTTTATTTGGATCTTGATTAAATCGTATTTGGACAACTAGTTTTTTTACAATCCCTTGGTCACAGGACTGTGACAACACTGTAATACATTTCAAAGAAGAGTCAGAGCAGGTTTAGATAGAAATATACAGGAATAAAATTTATTCACTGTTTTCTGCGTTTAAAACTGCAAGTCAAAATCTTTTCAGTGTTTAAAAAAATATTTTTATGTTTATGTTCCTTCCCATTATTATTAATTCCATGTATGCCTAGGTACTGCACTGTGAAGTCTCTCCCTTCAACACCTTTAATTCTAGAACAGAATTTCACTTTCCTCCAGCTACCACCCTGCAAACCTTGCAAGCGCACTGGACAGGAAAGGAATAAGGCTTTTACTTTGACAAGCCTCTACCAGAGGGCATTGATTAGTCTCAGGCCTTGGGAGCTTATTGTATATATAAACCAAAAACCTGTCAAAGAATTTATTCTTTTCCTTTTTGAAAGTATATAAGATGAACTCAATGGAAGCACTTACCTGAAAATCTTTCATCTTAGCTTCTGTTACCAGAATCCATTTGACACCATTTCTGTTACAGATTAGGATGTCAGTGTGGAGAGCAATTAAGTGCTATTCGGGTCCTAGATGCTAAAGAAGTGCCCAAAGGCCACTCCAATTCTTTCTCATCTAGGAATGTCCAAGAGGCAATTAGATGTCAGCTCAGCTCCCCAGAGGTGTTGGGACAAGTGGGAAACCTCATTCCAACTGCTAATTTCTCCAACTGACAGAGATTATTATTCTATTACAAAAGACCTTTAAAAATTGCTAACATATTCCCTTTTAAAAAAAAGTTTACACATGGCTCCATCTTACCTGATGCAATCACTGTGCTGGCCCATAGGGTGTTTTCTATGCTTAAACTTTCGTTCACTGGAGGGTCACTGTCCTCCTACAACAGGACAAAACCAAACTTGTCAGTAGTGTAGAAGGCCAGTGGGTGACAGAGTTACACAGAAGTATTTGGAGAGGGACACCGGGAGTGGTGGTAGAGGGCTTCTTGATAAGATGGAGGATTTTCAGAAACCCAGGTCAATCTCTGCTTGGGTTAAGAACATGAACACTTTTGTTTCCATAGAGCAGAAGGGT
>WHYT01015250.1:12742-49899 GCA_009806455.1 Tetrax tetrax | reverse complement strand
GAAAATCTAGTAAGATACATCTGCCTGCTGAAGTCCCCTAGGAATCATAAACGCAAAAGGGATTTGTCAGGAGGTCTCCAGGGGCTACAGGAAAATGTTCCCTCACTTGGCTCACGTGGATTAATAGCATTTCTCCTGCTACTGTAAGATCTCACTGAGAACTTGTTTGCACTGCTCACTGATGCCTGGAAAGTTGTCTGATATGCACCAGAGAACAGTTACAAGAAAGCACAATTCCACCTAGGCACCAAAAGATTGATTCTACACAATTGTACCTTTGCACAAGAAAGTAAATCACTGGCTGTGCAGAGTTTATACAAGAACTGCACCCCCAAGCCACCCAAACTCCTATTCTATGCCAGCGCTATTAGACCAGATTAAGCCTTGCCACATAAAGATAAACCCTACAATTTTGAACTAAAATATCAGCAAACATCTTCTAAAAAGCTGTAACTGCCTCCTATTTGTTACAAAACCTTTTGTCCTCTGAAAGCTCCTCAAGGGCATTAGATGAATCTCTCAACATTTTAATAATCCCACTAAGAGGAAAAAAATAACCAAACAACCAACCTTTTGTCTCAACTAGGCAATGTATCTTTCCAAGTCAAAAGATATTTTTTTAAATGGTCATATTTCACAGTGGCTCTGAGCTGCTGCTTTCTGAAGTAGAAGGCAGAGACAACTAAGTTCACACAGGTTGCGTGCAACTGAAGGCGAAAAACCCACTGACTGAGAATTAAGACTGCTATTGCCTCATCTAGCTAAGATCTCCTGTCTTTTCACAATTAAAGGATTTTAATCCCATGGAGTCCGTGGCAGTGCAGATTTCCTTCTGAACAGGCACCATGAATACATAACTACCAATCTCCATCCAAACGTTCAGCCCTAATACCTTTAGAGTAATGTTCTTGATCCCAAAGATGGTCTCCAAGTACCATATTTTTGTTTCAGATTTATTTCATCGATTTTATGGGGGGAAAAAAAGAAGGGGGGGGGGGGGAAAAGAAAGGAAAAAGAATGGCAAGACAGACTTCACTATTTCTCCTGAAAAAACCTAGCACCCACTGCATAGCAAACACTACATATATTATTTCAAGCATGTATCAGCAAGACTCACCCTTGTGAAGGTCCCCACGAAATTGTGTATATCAATATTGGGTTCTTCTGCATACACATAGGATCGGATTTGCAGTAGGTCCTATAAAACAGACACGTTTTGGCAGACAGTTAGACAACCACATTTTAATAATGTACAAATGTTCCTACCAAAATACTTTGAGCAGGAGTTACCTATCTAGTTAACTACTAAATTATATTACTTACTGGAGCCCAACTGTCTAAGAGAAAATACAGTTGTACCAGCTTCACTGAAGAGTATTTCTTGAACCGATACCTGAAAGACTCCTTGGAGTAACTTAGACATCAGTGTCCCATAAAAGAAATTTCAGCCTGAATAATCAAGACAGCCTAAGACACTTATTACTTCGTAGCAAAGGTTTGGACTACTCTTCCAAGACAGCCAAGGAACACCCTGTCACTCAATATTTAGTTCCAGATGCCAGTGGCACTAGGGACGGTTCTGTGGCGACAAGGAGATAACGCCAGTTCTGCAGTGTTTTCACTGCTCACCCCTAGACATGCACAAAGTATTCACTCCATGGAGAAAATGCTTTGCTTCAAAGCCTTTGTATAAAATAAACTTCTTGCACTTTTTACAGCTGGAACATCAATAAAACAGGTACCTGGATTCCCCCTTCTTTTTATGGGTTTGGTTTTTTTTTTGGTTGGTTGGTTTTTTTGTTGTTTTGTTTTGTTTTGTTTTAAATCCAAAACAACACATGAACTGCCTTAGCTAAAGATTCTGGGAAACAGCATGTTTGATGGAGATTATATGCTTATTTCAGATCATGCTGTGGAGCTTCCATGGTGATACTCCTCCTTCCATAAAGGCAAGCAATGAAAACTTAACTGGCTCTAAAGCAATCTCATTAAAATGTGCCTCTGAACATACTGCAGTGCAAGGAATGAAAGGGAGCATTTGAGAAGTATCACCAACAAGGGTACCTGTCCCGCTGTAAGGTACCTTATGCTGCAGTAAGTTGCTGCAATGGTCTCTGGAGAGGAAAAAGAAAATAGGAGCATCCTACCATTAGCTACCTCCTGCTGTAAGGTCATTCTCTATCTGCCAGCCCCAGTGCCTACCTACACCGCTTTGCTGTGACAACGATGCAGCACAGACACACCCAGCTTCACCTGACCTGAAATTTTGCCTGGAGCTCAGGAAAAGCTGGTTTACCCTTATATTCTTTGTTGCGAAAGCCAATCTGTAGCATGCACCGAGCCCTGTGCAGAACAATGGTGCATTAACCTGTTTTTCAAAACAGCCCATTAACTGAAGCACTTGAACGTTTTTCAGGTAAGACAGATAACATGTGTTTACCAAATAGAATATTTTGTAGGAAGGCAGCTTACAGAAGCAGTTGGCAATCTCTGAGTGCAGGTAACAGGCAGCCGCAGTTTCCAATCCGTCTCACCGTCCAGCTGGTCAGTGCGAAGGAAGCAGGACCCTGTGGATTTTAACACCAGTCAGTGCTCTTTCCAGATCCGCCTTAGGTACACCTGTGGCTCATGAAATGGCTTCATCCCTAGGACACTTTTTTCTTTGGGAACAGTATCTCATTTAAAAGTAACATTCCCAACAATCTAAGAGTCGAAAGAACGACATTCTTGCAACACACATTCATTTCCTCCCACTAGTCCCGACCACAGTCAGACACTGCACTGTACCTTTCAGACATTTGAAATGTTCTCATTAGTCTTTATGTTTTCTAATCCTTCTGATCAAACATTTCCTTATCCCGCACTTAACAAAACAAACCTGAAGAGCAAGTAAAATGATCTACAACAAAAACTGTTGTGCGACAAGATTCATTTACCCTGGGTTCAGCCACATACATCCTTTGATTGGCAAACAAAACCAGGGTACAACACCCCAACAAGAGGCAGTCCATAAAAGCATTTGAATTCTCTGTCTCTCTAAAATTTTACTATTATCTATTTCTTTCACATTTCCAAAAGATAATTTTCTCTCAACAACCAGTGAAAGGTTAATGGCTATTTTGACAATTGGTTCCAGATGTTTACCATTCTTCTCCGACGTCCTCAGGAAGATCATGTCAGCAGGGACCCGCTGGTTCTGTTAGGAGAAGAAAGGCCATTATTGTGCATACACCACTGCATGCGTGTGCAGCCGCCTTCCACAGCCCCGCCACGACAAGCAAAGAGGGAATGGAGGGGAAAGAGGATTTCTTTGTCAAACTGGAGCTTGGTATTCATTTTGCTTTGAATCCTAAACTCGCATCCCTGCAGAATTCCAAGCGCAGAATAATAACTGGTGCCAGCTCCCACTAACCAGACCAACCAACGGCTAAGTTTACAAAAGAGCCAGTGAGTAACTCTAGAAGTATGAAGAAACTTTAAACTAACGCTGGTTGCCTTTTAAGAAGTCCCATGCTAGAACAAAGCATGTATCTGGAGTCTACAAATACCATTTTTCTTTTTTTTTTTTTTTTTTTTTTTGTACTGAATATCTTCAGACTAATAGTTTTAGAGGACATAGCTGCTTGCACAGAGAGTGTGTGAAAAAAAATTAATAATGATTGGATAAAAAAAGAAAATAATCACACAAATTTGTATAAAGGGGGAAATATACCTGTACATACCAGTGCCTGCAAACAGATCACCGTTACGTTGTTTACACGCAAAGCAACATTTGGATGTTGCATTTGTATCAGATATTTAACCTGTCTCCAGCAGTCAGAGACAGGATCAGGGAGGCTTTTTTTCTTGCTATAGTATAAGTGGAAAAATTAGGTTATAGGTGCGTGTCTACAGATTTGCTCTCATTTGTAAAGATGATCATGCTGTTTTAGTGGGGAGGGGGAACCCTGAAAAGTGATTAAATATTCTAACTAGTGTTCAACACTTGACATTCTAAGCCTATCATAAAACAAATGTGACTTCAAAATATCTCATTTTCTATGGTCTTGCAAAAAAAATACTTTACAGAGAAAAGATACACATAAAGGCTAACCTTTTCAACAATGATGAGGTCGCCTACTTGTATATTAGAGCTCTTCACCTTCACAGTCCCTGCAAAGGAAAGATAGCGGTGCATTAGAGCAGCAGGACAGGGTTTGTGGGTGCTGTGCGATGCTCCTTACCTCCCTTCCTTCCACTTCACTACTCTGGAGAAAATGGGTAATGTTTCTATCACAAGAATCAGGCAACACTGCCCTGTAAAGACTTCGCAAGCCCACTGTCCCCCTGGGTAAAGCAGTGGGTCTCAATTTGTGAGAAGGGCTGTGAAAGCCTCTTGTCTAACAGCTCCAGACCTCAGCCCTGGGCACAGAAACCCCCTGGTCACTCTCTAGTGACAACTCTGAAACAAGCTCTGAAATTTTTCTCCATACTGCTTAGCCCAAGAATTCAGAAATACTTCAGGTGTCAGGCAGACAACAGAGCAGGAATAGGAAAATTATAACAGTGAACCATCAATCCCAACGCCTCTTCCCTAGGTGATCAAAAATTTAAAGCTCAACTCCCAAGCCAAAATCTGGAAGCCATAAGTAAAATGGGTACATCTTAAAAACCAGGCTCATTTCCTTCCCTGCCACAGCTCCTGTATCTAGCTCAGCTTGACCACCTCTCCCTTGCTCTTGAGCGGACACGGCATGAACAAGCCCTGCAGATTATGGGTCCTACAGAAAACATGTAAATATTTATTTCTTTGCAGCTGTCAAACATTTCCCAGTTGCTTTAAAACAGGGGATTAATTTAACAATTGGCTAGTAATTTCAAATCATTAGCCAGCTCTAGATTTGGCTTCTCAAACTAACTAGTGATTTATTATCAGTTAATTTGAACCCTGCCTCTATGTGTCTGTCTGTTATATTTCAACAAAAGCCTCTTTAATCTGCTGTGATTTGAGTGGAAGTAGGGGAGGCCCGTGGAGCTCACCCTGGCATGGACAACACCCCTACTGTACCTCGAAATTCATGGGCTAACTGGCCAGATAGCAGCTCAGGAGGAAAGGGAGAAGGGGGAAGGCAGGGGGAATAGAAATTAGCACAAAGCACAAAGGTCACTGGGATTTTACTACTGGCAGTCCCTTCATTAGCATCCTTCTCAGGATATGCTTCAGTGTTTCTGCTCCAAATTAACAATGAAAGCCATTCTGGGCTCCTGGCAGCCTGCTGCTTTGGTGACACACTGTGTGCTTAACAACATGCTTCATCACTGCTGCTAATAAATGCAGACTTCCTTACACGCTGTAATTATTCCTACAAATTATAAGCAGTCATGGCCCATTTCACAAATATCTCATAGGTCTTTCGTGGATTCTGGGTTTTGCCTTGCAAGATGTTTAGGTTAAAAAAAAATAAATAAATAAAGGTAAACAAAACGAATGCTGGGCTAAAGACATCTCTGCCGGGGCAGGAAGCATACCGGGGATTAAGAGTCCATTACGCAGAGGCTTGAAAAGAAAAGCTGCACTCCAAGAGGATCCAAAAAAGCATCCCTGGCAGTCTCTGTATGGGCTATACAAAGTTAGGTACTATGACACTAAAAGGGTCTGACAGATAACATCTCTTCCTCCCCTTTTAATACGGTTATTCATGAAACAACAAAAAGTGCTTTTGAATATTCTCCTGGGTAAAGGATGAAAAAAACCCCTGCGTGCTCTCCCCACACAGGCACAGCAATTCCTAAACGCACTATGCAAAAAAGCTCTTGGAAGGAGAGGTAAATTTGTTTAACCATAGTTTATGTATTTCTCTTAAAGATCACAGGGATGTATTTGGTTATTCCTATACCATTGGTATAGGGAGCACTACCTGCAAGGTTCAAGAATGGAAACTTTTTTAATAGCGCTTTCCTTAATGATGTAAATTCACACTGGAACAGAAAAATTAACATCTGAACAAAGCTACAACGTGATGATTTCCTCTCATTATGCACAGTAAAGATTTTTTTGGGTCATTATTCTGAAAGCAATATCACCTGCTTTAAAATTTTTCCAATATGAGAAAAATCAAAGCAGTTGGAGCAGATTTGTCTCTCTCAATAACCTCCCCAACCTCAGCTGGTTTAAGGTAAAAGACAGAAAGAACCTTTCTAACCAACACATTTTTATAACTCCTGTATAAGTGAGCTGCCCTTTTTAGGTAGCAAAGCTAATTCTGCTTTTCCAGCCACGCTCCTGGCCTCTCATGGATGACATCTCTGCAGTATGTACCATATGTCCTGCTAAGAAGGCGCGGGACCAGATGTTTCCTTTGACTCAGGACTCCCATAAAGCAACTTACTTGAATTAGTTTTTATTTTGATCTTGGGAATTCTGTAATTCCTTTTTCTTTCTGTGGGGAAACCACCTCCTAAACATTAGGTGTTTTCTCATGCATGTTTAAGAAACCAGCTAATAACACAACTGCTTCATTTACAAATATTGCTCCACTTTTAAAGTATTTTTGTAATAGTAAATTACTGCTTTTACAAATGCATCTAGGAGTGCCTCCTCTAAATACACATAGGTTTGTTTAGAATTCATAATGCTTCCAGTTTCTGAACTTATCAAGTCACCAATTACACAACTTTAAAAAGCAACTAGTTTTGATATTTTTTTTTAATCAATTTTTAAAAATTCATTAATATTTGTTTAATTCTTTGCTGTATCCTTTTAATTTTTTTAAGATAAAAAGTAAACAAAATAAAATGCAAATGGCTTGTTCCAACTTCAGCTATGACCTTTGGAATTATCACCAAATCTGCAGCATGATGGATGTACTACAGAACAGATTATTTAAAATATCAAATATATTAGCCAGAAGAGATGCCTTTTTCTACCACGTTAAGCACTTCCATCAAGATTTCAGAATAGATCTGCAGAGCTTCATTAAGGCACAGACCAAAACACTTAATTTGGAATTAAAGACGAAGCCAGAGGTTTATTAAAACAAGCCAAATGCATCGGGGGGGTGGGGGGGGGAAGTTGTTTGGATGTGCTGCAACAAACTTTTGGCTTCTGCAGCCTTATGCTGTATAAACTGTGGAGCGGGACTCAGAGGGTTTGGGAAAATATTGTTTTTATATGGCTGGTAAATGCCAATGATCTGTGTCTTAAGTAGCACCCCGCAGTAGGAGGTCTCTTCCCATTTCTTTCTGTGGAGTTTCTCTCTATTATGCAGTGTTACCCAGGGAGGGGGGCTGCGAGAGAAGAAAAACAAACCCAGAATTTGCAAGCACAGTTCTAGCTTTTCATCAAGCAGAAAGTCAGCACACAGACTTCTGAACACAAGGAGGCTTGTAGGTTTATGAATAGGGGATTGAAATTTGATTATTTTTTATTACAATCCAAACAACTGTCCTTTAAATGGAGAGCTTTTTATTTTTAAAGAAATGCTTTCCAGAAGTCTGCTGGTTTCATCATTCTGGAACACAAATGGATCATATTGGTAGAAAGATAAAAGAGGTTCAGGGTGGAGTTTTTTTGATGTTCTGTAAGATAAAGGAACACAGAAAACACAGTACTGCCTACTCTGCCTGACGTTGCCCTCCAAAAAGATAAGTTCTTGGAATCCAGCAACTGTATTCAAAATAAAATGTGATCCAAAGAAGATTCTCTCTTTTTCTCTACAAAGCAAGCAGCTTAGTCAATCTTAAAAAGCTTAACAAGAACAGTGCATGAAAAAAAGTTTCAGGTACAGGAAGAAAGCTGCAAATCCAAAACACAACCCCAGGGCTGTGGGCCAGGCTGGCGGATGTGCTGGAGCTGGAGATGTCCCGGCTGGTGGCAGGAGCTGTGCCTGGCTGTGACACGGCCACGGCTCCGCACAGAGTGTGGGGAGCACACACAGAAAGGACAAGAGGATCCCGACTTGGGAAAGCACTTATATCTGTGCTTACTTCCACCCCTACTCCAAATTGCATACAAGCACGTGCTTGAGTCTCCACGGCTTCATTCACAGCTTCATTCACACCCGAGAACGGATTTACATCCATGGGGTTGTGCTGGGCAGGCCAGAGCTGGAGATGGGAAAAGCTGTTCTCCAGCCACCTTAACGGCAGCTTGGCGCAAATACTCAGGGGAAATAAAAATAGCTTGGAGAAAGCCACAGCACTCCATTAGATCCATTACAGCCAATCTTCAAGAATAGCAGTGCTCAGTGTCGAGCTTCACCTAATTACCACCCCAAAACACTGGCTTTAGAGGTGAAACTACTGTGAAGTTTAAAAAAAAAAAAAATTAATTACAGCAACATTTCAGACAGCTTTTGTGCACCAGTACCCTTCTGCACTGCTGTGGGCTGTGCCAATATCCTGAAGCATGAACCGTGCTAGTCAACAACAACAAAAAAAACCCCAAAACAACAACAAAACAAAAAAACCAAACACCAAACCAAAAAGAAACAGCCTGTAAACAGTCCAAGGCAAGTCCTACCTGGAGTTTGGTCAACTACACTGAAAATTAATGGTTAGGATAGCTGTTCTCAGCTTATTTTGATATTTGCTGCTTCTACTTCTAACCTGATGAAGGGCTTCCTTAAAAGCTTGCCTACTTTTTCTAACTGTACTAACAGATAGAATAAAATAAACCCAACATGCTTCCATCGCCCAGCCACGGTGGGGCTTCCCTGCTCCTAGGTGATTTTCTGAGGTGCTAAGGTTATAATCAGTGGAAAAGTAGATGTTCAGGTCTCCCAAAAAATTTCAGCACTGAGATTCAGTGAGAGACAAAAAAAAAAAAATAACTTTTCTCCCCAAACCACAAGATAATAATAAACAGTTTTGTGTTTTTCCTACTCTAAACTATACTGCTAGAGAGCCTCACTCCTGTTTCTGCACCAAATTCATATTAAATAAAGTGGCTTAAGATTTTCAGCTAGTGCCCAGCTGCCAATCCTCCTTGGTTTCTTTCACAAAATTAGAAAAGTTAAAGGATTGGGGGGAGGGAAATCATTCATGGGAAACTTAATAGCAATATGAAAAGAACGAAAGGAGAGGTCAGGCCCCTTATAGATCACTGAAAAGAATCCAGAAGGCAACTCTTTTATATCTTTAAATAGATGTAGTACACCCTTCTCGGATGAGGCTTTTGTTGGTTGCCAAGCATTTTAAGTGTTGTAGTAAGAACACGTTATTAAAAGGGGATTTAATATTCAGAAACTCAAACTCCCTAAGTTCAGGGTTGCTTCATAATTCCCAGCATGTGAAATATATACAGCCTTAAGCAATTATGTTTTAAAAGTAGCCTTATTCTTAAAAGTGCAAGTGTTGAAAGCAGTGTATTTTTACTACACCTAATTCACTGCATCTTAATTCAGGAGTACAGACTTTTATAACAAAGAAACTGGAAATAAAAAAAAGAAGTTAGTTAAATTCAGTTCATTCTCTTTTTAAAAACAAAACCCCGGCCTCACCATCATTGTCATGGTATTAGGAGTAACTCCATAGCGAGGCAGCATTTGATTTTTCAAACAAGAATTTAAATGTCTTTGTTAGGTACAGCACAGCTGTAAGCAATGGCCAGAGCCAGGGATCAGACACAGCTGAGCTGCAGCTTGGGCTCCCTTACAGACAAGGTCTCCAAACTCCTCACAGCTGGAGGAAGGGGCTAAGGATGATGTATACAAAAAAACCACAAGAGAAGATATTGCCAATACTGAGGAACTACACCAGTCGCTGCTAACAGAAACACACAAAAGATGTGATAACATACCACACAGTCTCTTCACCAAAGGGCTTGTGTGATCCAAGTCCCTGTCTGGTACAATCCAGAAAAAACTATGAACCTCAACCAGTGCTGCATGTTCAATAAGTGATGGAACACATCAGTATGTCAAGCAATTCACCTTAAATTTAACACACGCACTCACAAGCTCCTTCAGTACACAGAGTACTTGTACTTCACTAGGATTTGCAGTCCCCAGTTCTAGATACTAGAACACAGCTTACCCTCACCCTCACTAGTTGAGCCTACCTCTGCATAACCATCTTCTGACAATTTCACAGACCTCGGTTTAATTCTTCTAGTAAAGTGCTTTTGCAAATTATTGGCCTATGCGGATCCTTCTTCCTTTTTTAAGCACACATTTGTTGTTACCATTAAGGAGTATGAATTGGTATGTTATAGAGATCCTTCATACATCTGTCTCTCTTACTGACACAGGGAACAAGCAAAACACACATGCAGGGGAAAGACAGATGCACCATTACCAAAACTGAAAGAAAAATAAACAAAAAAGAACCCAAAATAACATACCACATCTACTACAGTTCCATTCTTATTTTCTTCCTCTTGTGCTGTTTGCTGTATTTGCCTCTCCCTCCCTTCATCCATGCAACTTTATGGAGCGCTTCTCTCATGTCACAGTTTTGCAGGAAGGAAAACACATTTCCCTTCTGGAAACACCCACCTCCACAACCCAGAGCAATTCAGATCCAGTTTAATTTTCTTTGGTGACTCTAATTCACCAAGAAGGGACAATAATTGGGAAAGAAGTTACAGCCTACACTGGGATTTGGAGCAAGCAGGGTTTAACAATAGTATATCAGCTGCTTGGAAGTTAACCTCTGCCTGGTGCTGGCCACATTGAACTCCCAGCACACCACGCAGTTTCCCACATGTGAAAATGCACCGACTGCCCCCTCCTCACACCTTGGGTCGCCGAGACGATGCTCAAGTTATTTGAGGCAATTAACCTCCCTTCACTCACCCCCAGCATTGACTGTACATCTCCCTGGGAAACCCCGACCAGAAGCCCAGCGTCCACCGCAGCCAGCAAGGAGCCAGCCACAAGAAGCCACCCAGATCCCCAGGGCCTCTGCGGCGGTGCGGCCGCAAAGCCACGTGCCTGCGAGCCCATAACCCCCTCCCCATTCCTTGAACTCTTGTTTCTCTGACTGTCAGCAGCATTTGATTGAGTCGCAACCCCCGGCGCTGCCACGGCCGTGCCAGGATGCAGCGGGCGCGCTGGAGCCGCCGAGCTGACCTCTCGCTGTGAGCTTGCTGTAGATCTGCGAGTTCACTTCCTTGTCGCGCATGTAACATCTGATCTCCTCCGCGGCCTCTCGGATGACGGTTACAGCAAGCACAAATCCCTAAAAGAAGCACGGGGAGAGAAGCAGAACGGATGAAAAGGTCAGGAGAAATCACATCTGCCTCTAATAAGAGCAATGTTTATCAGTACCAATGCCAACAATCTGCATTTCCTTCTTCTGTCTTCTCTCACTAAATCATCAGGGCAATACTGTGCGCTGCTGTTCATAACTCCTAATAGCAAACTAACAACGGACTTCTTGCTTAAAAACATACAGCTCTTTCTCGTGGTTGTTTCTCAGTTTTACCATGATGCTCTGCCAGTACCTTCCCAAGAAAAATCTTTGTAAAGTTTATCTGAAGAGTGTAAATAACATATTTAATCTACTTCATAGGTGAGCATCCAGGACTGAGAGGCATTACACTAAAGTCCAATGTAAGTCAGGATCTCTCAAATCTCAGTACTGCCTCCACCACAGAACCAAAGTTAGCTCACCTCATCTGGGAGATTTCTTTATATAGAAATCTATGTAGCCCCTTTTTAATATATATATATGTATGTATATAATGCATGTGTATTCATGTGTATGTATCCACACACTCAACCGACACAAATAAACTCTCTAAACATAATTAATGTGAACTACTCATAGTATAATTACAAATTTGTGTGATTAGAGTTTCAATCCTACTTTTATGTGGATATGAGCATTTAATTTCCTCTTGTCACGAGGAAAATGCCCACATCACGTCCTTCGCTATATAAAAAAATAACTAAATTAATGCAAAACAATTCCTTATGTGGCTAGTACCACAAAGTCATTTTTTTGTTAGTCATTATTCATCTCAGAGTTAAAACAGTTAAAACACTCCTCATCTGTTAGAAGAAAAATTAACTTTTTACAACTTCTTGAAAATTCCAACCATGTTAGCACAATTTTTTTTTAAGGGGGCAGAGTGATGTGAGAAACTGAGGGTTACATGAAAAACATGAAAAATCTGTAAATACCCATCTACTCAAACAGGAAATTTTGCCAGGGGGTTGCAATTTCCAACTTTGTGTAGCTTCATTTTTAGAAAGAATGGCTATGCACACACTTCCAAAAACTGTGTGTACGAGTTGTTAAGCTGGGCACAAAGAACTTGTGAACCTGAACTCCACAACCACATCGAGAAAAGTCTTGCTGTGGAGCATTGCTTACGCTACCCAATACAATAACAATTCAAATTCTCACTTTTTTTTTTAAACAAAGAAAAATGGTGAAGACTGACCTAAGAGCTACTAAGACTGAAGGAGTACAGTTTCTTTAATTAGTAAAATACTCCGGTACACTTCACCTGCCTGCTGTCACAATCCTATAATAAAACTAAATAGTCCCTAATTCTAGTGCACACATATGTGTCTAAATACATGATCTAGATTAATTAATATCAGACTTGAAACGCAATGTAGTATGTTTCTGCAGTGTTTAAAAATACAGACACATGAAGAGACCCAAGGATGGCAATTACTTCAAAAAAATGAAGCTTATATTCAATCCTGTATTTACAAACACTAAAAGTAAGAAGCCGTTAATACAATATTTTCAGAGAAGCATTTCACCCCCCAGCGTTCAAGATGACGATCATCTGTTTTGCACCACTGTGGAAGATCTCTTTCCCCAAACCACCAAATCAAGACAGAATTAACATTTCTCTTCTATTTACAAGTGGCATTTGTGCACTGAGCTAGAAATTCCTATCTGCTTTTCAAGATAATATAAAAAAGCATCAGTTATTTTCAACTTAGTTTCCACTGTTTCAAAAGTCTTCAAATAATCGCCCCAAAATATTCCCACATGTGCCAACTCACTGGGTCATCTCATATGTCATTCCATCCCCAACACTTGTATTAGCAGCCAGTAATGAACAAAGACCTTTCTTATCCTGCTTTCTGGCAGCTCATATGCCAAATTCTAATTGCTCACCTGGCACAGACAAGTCACAACTGCCGACACAAAATCCAGAAAGAGAGATCCTCTGTGTGCATCTACACTTTATTTATAGGACAAGATCTTACCAAACTAGCATTCAGTTCATACAGCAAGTGCAACAGAGCACACACTTCAGAGAGAATTCAGTGAGATCCAGGCTTTAATACAAACAGAATTTTAGCAGCAACGACCCAAAGCTGCCCCCTTCACTTCTTTCTGGTTTTTACCAGGGATCTCACAGTACTGAAAGTCTAAAAGGCAGGTAAAATTGCCTTTGCTCCCTCAATAGAGCCAGGAATTTTTACCACCACCATTTCTCAAACCAGTGCACAAGTAGTGCCTTAGAAAGACCCCTGTGCTTCTTTAATCAATTTTCAGTTGGTTTTGTGTCATCTCTTTAAAAGATGTTAAAAACAGGATGTCTATCTTTGGAGAGTTTCAAAAACTCAGGTATGTAGACGAGTTAAACCAATCTAAGTTTAAAGACAGCCATGTTTTGAGCAGTTGGACCAGATGTCCCTCTGAACCAAAATTATTCTACAATATTATGAGCTGAACTGCAGCAGAAAAATTATTCTCATAGAAAGAGAAATAATAGCTTTACTGGGATAAAAGAAAAAATACACAGGTATCTACATTTAAGCAACTCTAACTGGCTCATGCAGTGCATTTTAGAGATTTAAGAAGTCCATTCTGTGTAACTATTCCTCCTTCTGTCCTTTGACAGCACTGGAGTTTCTGCCTCAAAACTGATTATTATTGATTTCCTTTGATCGCAGGTGAAACATACGCCTATCAGAAGAAAAGGGGAAATAATTTACAGGAAGGAAAGAATACCTGCACCTTGAGCGAGCGTGAATGAGTGAGTGTGAATGTTTCTATATATTTATTTTTATACGTGGGAGGTTTGTGGAGCAGTGTTTCTCAGTGTTTTCATTTGTTTTTTTACAATGTGGTTAAACTATGAAGCAGCCTGTTGACCTCTCCTGAGGCCACAGGTCAACCTGTTTGGCAGGGGAGCATAATTTGCCATCATTGCGCATATGGCTCCTCATTAAGGTCACTTTTGAAAGGTGCCCTTCCGTCCTTCACTGCAGTTGCCAGGCTGGTCTGGGCTCCTGCAAGCACTGGCCCTTGCGTGATCACCCTGGGAGGGCACAACACCCCACGCAGACCCTCCACGAGCATACCCTCTGTTCAGATGTGTGTGAACAACACAACACCACACACATTGCCAGGGAAATGTATCTGCTCTGGTCTCCATTCATTTTCTCACATTACTCATGAAGCCCTGCTGCCCTTGCAGTCACCGTGGCCAGTGGCGAGAGCTCTGTGCCTGTTACGATGAACAAGCTGGGGACAGAGTCTTCTCACATCCCTGTCAAACTTCTAGAAAATAAAGCTTAAGGCCAGAACAGGCATCTACACTACAGCATGTACGGAGCAGGCCTGAAGAAGTAAGCTAACAGAATTATTTAAGGTGCAAGCTCACATCCTAGAGAAAAGGCAGCACAAGGAATTTTGTTAAGCACTGAAACTCTCTTGAATAAATAAGCCGTAAATGACCTACCAGAGGAACCCAGTATGTGTAAAGTGCGCCGAGCCTCATTTCAACCACAAATTGAGAGCAGGCCAAAAGCAGAAAGTAAAGGTTGAAGAAGTATTTGAACTGGTTAAACAACACCTAAAAAAAAAAGAAAAAAAGGAGAGGAGATTATTTGAGTTCAGAAGCTACACATATTGAACTAACCACCAGAAACATTTTTGCATGCTCTTCTAGTGTCTAAATGCTAACTTAGGGCAATCTTAAAGCAGTCCTGGGCACTCGGGACACATTCATGTCTGGTTTGCTGCTGCCTTAAGGCAGCCTTTGCAAGAGGCCCACCAAACACAACCCAAACATTAATGATTTCCTCCAGCTCCAGGTTCTGCACCTGTCTACTGTAAAACTACTGAAATCGGGGAAGGTATTGGGACAGGATGATGGAAAGTGACTTTCTCCACACTTACCCCAGGGAGAAACGTAAAAAAGTTGTATTTCTGATTGTTGATCACATTGCGAGGGTATCTCTGGTCTCTCTTCTCTGGATGGCCAAGCCAAACAGTACGAGGCCGTGGGTCTCTCCTCCCACAGCATCTTAAGCACTGACAACACCTATAGAAGGAACATTAATTAATAAATGAGTTAATTTTTCACATGTTTCTATGACTCACCCACCCCCCCCAGAGCCTCTCTGCGAGCCAGGCCGAACAGCTGAGCATCACTTCTTCATCTGTCACTCACCACCTCTCATCTGTCAATCATCCACTGTATTACAAGCATCTTAAAACCCAGAGCCTTTCTTCCTACCAGATGCAGCCACTCTGCCTGCTACAGCCACTGCAGATCTGCCTTGCAGTCTGCTGAGCTACGAGCAAACATCTTGTACAGTGTTGGAACTGTTACTAAAACATCGTGCAACCACGTGTTCAAAGCTGGGCAGGCTGGTGGCAGTGCTAGAAACGTGCCTGCAGCTAGGAGACCTAGGGAGGCTCCTCATTTTGCTTTCAAGAAAATGATGCACGGAGAAGCGCAGACCAAGCTCATCGCTACACTGAGTCAGCAGCGGCAGCTGGGAGAGCTTCCGCCTCCTGTGAACGGAAAGGAAGCAAAGAGCTGTGGGGTACAGGCAGAAAGGGCCCCTTGCATCGATCCTGGATTGCAGGTTTTACGCCAGAAAGCTCACATGGATAAAATAGGAACAGGTACTTTCTGTTATTGCTTCTGTTTCCTTGTTGGTGTATGGAAATTCTGTCAAAAAGGAGGCTTTCCCATTTAAAAACCAAACTTAAACAGGAATGCGTAAATGTAAAGTGATTTCATATGTCCTCAAGAACAGAGATGGAGACAAAGAGATTCTCCTCTCCTTCCCTGCAGCCCCTACTTCATAGAAATTTACACCTTTTTAACGGAAAGGTTTAGTGTTTGCATATTTTAATTTCTGCACTTTAAAACAGTCCTGCCAAGGAATAATAATCTATAATCCTCTAAAAATTAAACCTTAAGAGGAATCTGAAAATAAATACTAAATTATTACTGGTTTTATTTTTACACGGTATTACAGTCATTAGCTCTGCTTCCGTTAACGGTAACTACCAATGAACAGCACACATTCCCACTGCCCGAGAACACTGCTGCGGACTTGGCTACACAGTCTCAGTGCGGAGTTCAGCTGTAGCAATTTGTATTTTCGTTTCTTGAGGTGCCGCAGGGCCGAGGCTGCGAGCTCGGGCAGCCCAGACCAACACCTGGACCCAGCGCCACAAACCCGAGCTGCCAGAGGAACGGCTGCAGGAATTTAAGCTCATCCTACTTCCAATCAGACTAGTCCGATATAACCTCTGCTCTTTTTTTTTTTTTTCCTGGGCTTTTTCTACTTTGTCAGCAGTATCTGTTCTTGTTCCATTAAATATTGTCACGATTCAATTATCCACCTCAACGATTACTTTGTATGTCTTGCAATGCCTGTTTTAAAAAATTGTTCAAAATAAAATACGAACACATTGGCATGCTGATTTTTTACTTTTTCAACTCAGGCTTGTACGAAAGCCATTTATTTAACATCCTTTCTGGCCTTTGCTAAAAGTTACACGGGAATGCAGGAAGGCCAGACCGACTTTGCGAACACTGATACAGTTACTGAAGGATTCCCTCTGCCGGGGGAGATATTTAAAGTCCACGCTGTGACTGGACTTTAAATATATTTCATTTTTGAAAACATTGCGCTGCCTAAGAACTTGAGGCTAGATGTTGCTTTTCTCAACTAAAAGACCCCAGGATGAGGTTACAGGAAGCACTTATGCTGTAGAAGAGCACGGAGGATCAATGTGCAATTCGTTAAGCAACGGTAACACCAGAGAACCACAACTTTCTTGCCACAGCCCCCAGCCCGCCCGCCACCAGCTCGAGGTGCCTTGCGGGGCCTTCACCCTGGCTGCCGTGGCCAGCGAACACTCAGCTCTCACATGAGTTTTCGCAAATAAAACCGTGCATTGCTTGATGCAACAAATCCTTACTTGAGGCAATGAATCAAACAGCGTCGGTTACTTTGTGGGAGATGCAAGGACTTATCAGCAGTCCCACTTGTACCTTGAAAAAGCCTCTCTGTTCAAAATTGCAGCATTGTACCCTCCCAAACCCCCAAAGGGTTATTTTTCTGTTGTCACTACTTCTTACTGAAAGCCAATCTCTTCCCAATCCCCCTTGTTCCTTTAAAAACACACCTATTGAATTTCATTGACATTTGGGAAAGCCAGTATCAACCGGATTGATAACCAAAAGCTTGACAGCTCTTACAAACATCTTTCCAGAAATCACCACTAAGATCTGCTCTTGAATCACAGCATTCTGCCACAGAAGTTCAGTTAAATACACATCTAACTGAAAGAAATAGCCATTTAAGGAAGTACACAAAGCGTTCAGCTCTTGAAGTCACTGTCTTGCCAGAAGATACGCACAACACGACGAACAGATTTTACAACTCACCACACAGAAGGTGGTTTCCTACCAAGATATCATTTTTTAATGTTTTATGCCCTATGGGATGAAAATAAACAGAAAGAAGCATTATCAGTTAAGTCAGTTCCTTCAGTAGATAAGAGGAATAAAAATCAACTTTGCTTCCAGAAGTAAAGAAAAGGTGTTGCCATGTGATTCAGCACTCCACACGCAGGCAATTGATATTGCCTTCACAAGGCTGACTTGTGAGATAATTTCTCACATGCTCTTAAAACTAGATAAAAGGATTTTTGCATAATCAAATTACTTTGACATTATTATATTTCATGAAGAGTGGCAGGCGAGCCCTGAAAAGGTGGATATTCTCTAGTCTGTGCTCAAGAACAACCGAAGCCATAAGCGTACAGGTGCCACCCAAACACAGGAGAGGTCTTCCCACTCAAAGCAGCTTTCAGACCGAAATGCTGACAAGATAGCAGAGCACTACATAGCACCCACACATCTGTACTGAAGGAACATGAAATCACAAGTTTTGGATGGTGCCAAGTAGTCTCCTCCCAGCCCCATGCAAGTCAAACTCTCCATTCCAAAACCAAAGCACTTGTAAGGTCCCCAATGTCAGTAACGGCCCCAGTGTTTTCACCTACACACATCTATCGCTCACCATGTCAAGAGGACAACTACAGAGGCTTTGATAAAGCTGACAACTCTGACTTGCAAACTGCTCATTTGCTGAAGCAGAGAAAATTAGGAGAATGCAGGAAAATCTGACAGAAATCAACACAATGGGCACACAGCCCATTTTCACCATAATGTGCTTCCCAGTTACAGAGACTCGGTGGGTCCTCGCAATCAGACATCTGAAACCAGATACCTTTGTTTATTTTTTAGGTTGGGCCTCTTCCAGGGATTGTACTCAAAAGTAAAAATACCTACACACCTGAAGTAGGGTAAGGCTTAAAGAGGGCACTACTATAATATACAGGTTGTTTTTGCTGGGAATTCTTTTTACAAAGTAAAATTCACCAACACACTCCAAAGAACTTTCCAAGTATCTGAGCAGATCTTCAAACCAATGTCTAAATCTCCAAAGTAGACTTCCAGACATTTTAATAAGTTTAATAACTTGTCAGCATTTTTTTTCTTCAAGAATGTATGAGAACATGGCAAATGAAACCCACAAACTAATGTTTTACCTTAAGAACAGCATGCTCTGTCCAACTATTTACATACAATTACATTGCTTTTAGTCTTTTCTTTTCCAAATTGCTATGAATGCAAAATTGCTTACACTTGTGTGGCTCTAAATGAGACAGCAGCCCCCAACACTGACAGCACCTAGAAAGGCAGGGAAGTAGAAGGCAATTGCACAAGAGTGAAATTACCCAAAATTTAGTACATGTTCTGCAGTCAAATTCATGACCTCTAATAGCATTCCTGCCACAAAGATAATTCTTGCTGTAAGAATTTTAATTTACAAATGCTGTGTTACTATAATGTTTGATAATCAACATAACAGTAACAATAACGCAGTTCCAAGTACAAGCAAGAAAGAGCACAGGAGAATCTGCTGTATAAAAATAAGAGTTTTGTGAAATTCCTGCCTGCGTGGAGTCACAGTTTTGCAAGCCCCTGAATTACAGTGAAAGCAAACTGAAAACCTAATTAGACAAACAAAAGAAAAACTTCCTGCCTAGCAAGTTTCTGAAGGCGATTATTGGTAGCATCAATGCTCAAGTAAAGAATATCCAGCATTTCTACTACGAAGTCTCCTCCATGGCCTTTTAGCACGAGGTTTCTATGCAACGTGAAGGAATTCATTAAAAATAAATAAACAAATTAAGTACAACCAATGAACTCAATACTACACCAGCAATAACAGAGCTGCACGTTGCAGCACTAAGTGGGGAGGTTTATCAGTGCTCAGGAATCCCATTACGTCATTGTCTCGGAGCCTCCTCCAGAACACGCAGTGCCAAGTAAGGAACTCGCACACTTGTGGCTGAAAATCCTGAAAAAAATCAGCAAATGCTGTTCTTTATCTCATATACATGCAAAGATCCCCAAAGAGTTTTTGTTCTGAAGGCATCTAGTCCACCCTAGTGCTGGCGTTTAACTCACCCCTATTCTGTGACCTCCTTTTTCCCTCCTGCCCCACAAACCACCCAGCAGCAGAGCAGGAGCCCACAGCCCAAACCCCACGCTAGTGGGAATGCTAAGCAGTGAGTTATCTCGGCAGGCTAATTGCGCAAGTGCCAGCCCATGGGTTGTTGAAGTAAGTTAGAAAAGGAGCTTTTGGGAAGAACAAAGACATTTCTCAAGCACAGAACCATGTGCTCATCCTTACAGGCAGATGTTTATCACCCCTCCAAAAAATATTCAATCGCCTTTTTTCTTTTTTTTTTTTTTTTTTTTTTTTAAAAACTTTTCAATGACATCTTAAACTTCATTAAGGAACAATACACTACTAAGCTCATTAGTTCTGCTTTAAAATCCTCTGTATGGCACCTGTGATCCTTACAAAGCACTTCACACAAACAGGAGTGGCTGCAGTGGCAGATCGTGTTGTAACAGGCTAATGGCAGGTTTCATGAACCTACCCCGGGTCACAGGTAGGTTCAGGACAGGACGGTTTCCCTACCTGAACCCTTTCTGTCTTACATGTGCCGATGTTGCAACGTAAGCAAACACTGGTCTCACAACTGCTTTTATTACTGCGCCAGGTTGCGTTGGCACAACACATGGTGCGACACCGGTGAAAGCCTGGCGCTCGCCGGCCCTGCACGGCTGCTGCGCGCTCACAGTAGTCAAGGCAAAAGCCCCCAACGCTGCCAAGGACCTTGTACTGTGGGGAGAGATGGCCACGCTTTGGGTGCAAAGTCCTGGGCTGTGCTGCTCAATATCCCATTTGGGATGCCCATGTGCTGGGATGGCAAAACACAACTCATACTGAGAGCAAGAGAGAAAGAAGTGGCAGAAAGATGAGTGGTGAATCTAACGAGAAACATTTCAGACAGTCGCCCTTTCCCTTTCCTCTCCTCTGGAAACTGACTAATTTTAACCACAAAAAAAAAAAAACCAAAACAAACATCCTGAGAAATCCATTCAGCTGGGTAGTAGAAGCAAAGTACTCTGAGCACATATAAACAAGTACACAAACATGTTTTCACATTATCCTGGTGCTCCTTAAATAAAAAGTCCTTTTAACTGGAGCTATCAGCTTTTTCCAGTCAACTTACTCAGTCCTCCCTGAAAGAATTTTACAGGCATTGCAGCGTTCTGTGATCTACTGTTTCTTTGGATACCATCCCTGTTTTTGGGTATCAAGCTGAAAGACCCGAATGATGAGGGAAGGGGCTGCTCAGGCCATCACATTACTCCAAAGTTTTCTGCTCAGGGCAAGGTCAGTGTCACTGGAGGAAGCTGGCTGTTTCTGGCAGGACAGAACTATTGGCATTGTTAGGAATAATCAAATAATTTCCATCAGGAAACCAGAAGAGTATATCCTTGAAAGGGAAAGAAAGACTGTCTAGAAAAACAGCTGAAAGTTTACACTGCTGCTTAGAGATGCTGATAAAATTAGCATGCACTTTCCAGGAACGGGCATGACAAAGTTAGAGAAGTGTGAGCAGTTTTCTATAAAAGTTTAAGAATACACATTCCTAAACGTTTCTCCTTCTCTGTTTTGCAACTGAAGCACTGAAGAACAGTATTGCAATAGCCCCTGAAGTACAGTAAACTAGCAAGTCACATTATGAACTTTTAAAAATTATCTTACAGAAAGAACATGAAAAATATATGAAGACAGCTTATATGCAGAGGCTTACAAAGCACTGTGTTATTCACATTTTAAATGATAACTTGGCAAAAATAATAATAAAAAACAAACTGCCAAATTCCCAAATGAAATCACAGCCACTCAAAAGCATTTCTTTCTATGTGAACTGTATCTGAAACTCTGAGTCCTATAAGCGATGTGGCACTCAATCTGCACAGGGATCTACATGAATGGGGAGGTGCTGAAGAGCACAAAGGTCTACTGTGTACTTCACCCGGGATGATATTTGTTTACAAAACCACATTCTTAGTGATGATGTAAGCAGCAGTAATACGACACGTTGACTGTCAGACGCCAGATGAACAGCCATTACCAAGAAGCAGTTTTTATTTATAAGTGCAATATGTTTGATGGGGAAGTATTTGAGAGCAAATTAAAATAGTTTCGTAAGCATTTTTCATGTAAAACAAATCTAATGGAAAAAAAGTGTCACATCTGTCTACTACTGGGGTAGTATTTGCAAAATCAGTGCTGAAGTTAGTCAACACATTTAATCATCTCTACAGTAAGCATGTTTCTCAAATTATGTTTCTATGCTTCCTCACAGGCTGTGCCCAAGTAAGCCCTTGGCACCTTTAATATACAAACCAGCCTTCCACATTTCAATATTCTAAGACCCTATAAAGGATTTTCCATTGATTAAAAACCAACCAAACAAACAAACAAAAAAACAAACACACCAATCCAACCAGAGCCATGCACAACCACATGATCCCAACATTCCCCCGTTTCAGACCGCAGCTGGGGTGGCTGGGGAAGGGGCCACGAGTGCTGCTATTTCTGCAGCCCACCCCTGCCATCCGCCAAGCACCGCGCTGCGAACAGCTCGTCTGTGGGCAACCAGCCCAGCTCCGCACATGCCGAGGCACACCCACATGCAGGCAGACGGAGAGGGCAGGAGCTCCCAGCTCTCTCTGTTGACTTTGAAATGGAATTTGCCATTTTAAATAGAGCCAGAGTACACACACACACAATGGAACGGCCGCATGAAATGTTACTGTAAAGCTCCTCCTTCCCCGCCTCACTCCCCATTCT
Organism: Tetrax tetrax; assembly: GCA_009806455.1. NCBI lineage: Eukaryota > Metazoa > Chordata > Aves > Otidiformes > Otididae > Tetrax > Tetrax tetrax. The sequence continues at coordinate 27,457 of WHYT01015250.1, read as the reverse complement.
TCCCCCGACATTTCTGGATCCAGGCCTTTCTACATTGCAGAGGCTGCATGAGCACAGCAGTTTGCTGGTTTCAAAAAAATGCCTTGCAGGATTATGGACTGAGACCATAAACTATTTAGGGAATAAACTCATGTCATGCACTGAACAGATGCTTCAGGAACTTGCAGCTCCTTTCGCAGCAGAGCTCAGCCCCTGGGAAGCTCAGACACACTTGCCATCCCACCAACGGTCCCGTTGCAGCTAATGCTAACCTTCCTTCCTAACTGGCAAATATCTCATAGTGTTTTTCAGAGTGCTGCAAAGCATTTGGAAGAATGTGGCTGAACTCAAGGCATACAGAATTTAGAGCTTAGCCTTTGCAGCAAGGCAGAGCCACATTAAAGTTATGCTCAGGAGCAGATAACCACTTCTCCCACCGGTTTATTAAGCACATGGTTTCTCTTTGACACAGATCTCAGCTGTCTGTACCATCATTCATCTCTGCAAGGCTACTGTGCGAGTTCCTCCCTGGCTTCTCTTCAAAGTATGACACAGGGTGAGGCTGTAATGAAAGCCTTGCTTGGATGACACCTGTCCTTTGCTGCCTAGATGACTAGTAGGCACTTCATTCCTTTTTTGTTAACGTACATGAAGATTTTTATGAAGTCATTCAGTTTACAAAGAGAAATCTCTTCCCCGCTCCAGAAGATCACACTGACAAAAAACACTGCCTGAGAACTTGCACCCAGTAGAAATTGCAGTCAGGGCAATGCTAAGGTGAAGCCTTTCAAGACTTGCTTATCCTTGGGTTTTCATATGTATCAAGGAAGATGACTGGGAAGTGCTTTTGTTTGGGAACAGAAGGAAGAAGGTCTTGATTATGGCTTAGGATTCCCAGGACTCTATCCTGGATGTGACACCAGGGACGTTCCCTGCCTTGCTGACCGATTCCTCCTTTGGTTTACAGTACTGTTTTGGATTTGCTGGACTTCAATGCTTTGTTATCCATGCTATCATTCAGTCAAATCACTAACATATCACAGGCTACTTGTCAGTAAACAAGAGTTCCCAATATATGCTAAGTCCCATCCCCACAGTCACTGCACCAAATAAAAAACCCCAAATCCAAGTTATTCAGACTGCTATTGAGAAAAACCCTAAGCAATCTTCTTTCACAGCTTCATGTTACCAGAATTTTTTGCTAACACTGGAAACAACATCTCTGTGACTGCTAATCAGGTAGAGTCCCCAACCAACTAACAATAGCTTGGGTTAGATGAGGGCAACTTCTTTTAGACGCTACTAACCACATTGTAATACCCAAGAGGGTCTTGGCAGAAATTAGAGAACTCTAGGAAAACAAACCATTCGAGAAGCTTTGAGAAATTTCTCAGGCCTCCACCTCTCCCTGATGCCTTTCAATCATGTCACTGAATTCAATGCCATGGTGGCTGCACCTTGTGGAACTTGCCCAGTGATGCATGAGACACAGGCGCGGGGGAATCATTTGCCGCATCACACACACCGCCCCGCTCAGTGTCAGCTGGTGTAGATATTGCTACATGAATTTTTAGAAACAATATTGATAATAAGGAATGATGCTAATAATGAATACACTATGTGGAACAATTTCAGTTAGAGGAGTCTGAATGAAAACTATCAATCAAAAACATAACAAACAATGGGAAAAGTATCAATTTCCTCTTGTTCTAACCGTCAGGAATTCCTTTGATATATTGGTTTATTTTGCTAATAAACCAATTTAAAAAAAAATAAAAATATCCAGGGACACATGAAGCCCTGCAATAACTGACAGGCAGGTAAACTGGATACCCTGTACCCCTCACTGTGTATAACCAACCTGTCTGCATAGTGCTGCAATTTCCTAATGAAACAGCATTAAAGAATCATTTTTTTTTCTTATTCAACTTCCTGCGTGGGAATACCAGTACAAACGCACGCGCTCATCTCCTTTAGGAACACATCCACACCCAGGAAATTGCTTGCAACACCCCACGCCGAGGAGATCGCACGGCTTCAGCCGATACAGTTAACCAGAGCCCTCTGCGTTCAGACACAGCCCTCCAAGCACCACTCCCGCTCCAAGGCTGCTCCTCAGCGCCAGCCGGTCACCAGCGCGGGTGACAACCAGGGCCGGTGCCCGCAGCCGGTCCACACCGCCGCCCCCCGCCCGCCGGCGTTTCCCGCCCCACTTCTCCGGGCCGGGCTCGGCAGCCCCGGCATCGCTTTGTCTGGAAGGCTCTCGCAAAGAAGACGATGAGGATTGAGGGCCGGCCGGGATTGTTTTTTTTTTTTTCCCCTCACGCAAGGGGTTTCCCCGCTCCCCCCGGCCGCAGAGCAGCCCGGCAGGACCCTGCCCTCCGCCCGGGCGTGCCACGGCAATGGCGTCAAGGAACAACCTGTCAGCGCCTGCCGCCTCCTCCCGGGCTTGGACCGCGGCCCCGCAGCGCAAAGCGACGCAGCCCCCCTTCCCCGGGCATCCCGCAAAGGCCCCGAGCGGAGGCCTCGCCGACCCGAAGCAAAGGGAGCCGGGGGTCGCGCCTCCCCGCAACGCAGGGGGCGGCTGGGCGAGGCGCAAGGCCCCGGGCTCGGCGGGAGCCGGAGCCGCTGCCCCCGCCGAGCAGCTCACCCGCCGCGGTGCTTGCTGTCCATCCGCTTCTTCTGCCGGACCGGCTGCAGCGGGATGTTGTCGGTCATGGCCGCGGCTGCCGGGGCGGAGCGGGGCGGGATGCGCTTCCCAGCAGCGCCTCGGCTGGGCCCGCCGCCGTCTGGCGGAGCCGCCGAGGGGGCCGGGCCCGCCGCCGCCGCCGGGCTCCCAGCACGCAGGTGCCGCGCCCGCCCCGCCCTCCCGGCCCGGTTCGCCTCCCGCTCCGGTCCGCGCCGTTCTGTTCCGCCCGGCCCGGTTCGGCCCCGCTCCGCCCCTGCCCTGCCCTCCCGCACCCGGGGCCTCCGTTGCTTCGCCCCAGGTGACGGATACCGGGCCACATCCCCCGTGTCCTTTGCCTTCAGCAGCCAGCGCGGAGGTGCGGGGTATGTCTGCCCCCCTTTATACCGCCCCAGCACCCGGGCTGCACGGCTGGGTGTTTGTTACAGGGCTGCTGCTCGCACCCTTCTTGCTCAGCGACCTTCACCCTTTCCTGGCAGTGCTCGTTTCTGGATCCGGATTCAGATTCCCTTTGCAAATTAAGGCACAAATTGCTCCAGCATTTTTGTTCTGTTTATGACTTCAAGCTTTTCTTTGCAATCACAGTGACTAAATCTTCATTAAAACTAAGTATACAAATCTATACTAAGTATACAAATCCGATTCCAATAAAGCAGTGGACTACAGAAGCTGAGATGCGGGCTTGGCCTGATAAACTTTGTATTTTATCAGACAGGGTTCCTGGATGCCACCATAGTTTTTCTGACCAGTTCCTTCATGCTCCTATCCCAGCTGCACTCTGCCCAATGTGTCTTTGACACCTGTTCTGTCTTCCCCATCCACTCATCTTGCTTCACTCCAACCTTTCTACCTCCACCGCATTTTCCTCCTGCCATCTCCGTATCTTCATGCTCTTCTTTGCCATAAACAAGTAAGCAAAGGAATCCCTTATGATTCACACACCTTGCTTAGCTCCAGCCCATGTACCTTTCATGCTGTTGATCTTAGTCTTCATCCAAACATGGAAAACAAAATTCTCAGTGGCAAAGATGTATTTCATAAGGAGGATTAGAAACTGGTGCTGCAATGGTCCTGTTCAAATGACATACACTTTCCTAATGAGACCATCATGAACAAAATTGGTCAAGACAAGTATTCATATAACACATCCTTCTTAAAATGTGGAATGTTAAATTACATCTAGAAAACCACAAATAGGGAAGTCTAACAGGGATAATGGTATTTGGTCAGCCACCAGAAACTACGATGATAGCCTGGTGGAAGCTTGGTTAGGGCCAGTGTCGAAAACCAACCAGTGATTGAGAAAATGTCAGTAAGAAAATTGCTTCCGATTGTGTAACTAGTTAGGCAATGGCCCTGTGTCACAGTGTCACAGCTGGTGGTGGGGATCCAGCTCCCACTCCTTTCAAATCACTTCCTCCCGCTCTGCCATTCCCTTGTAATGCGTTCTTCTCTATGTTATTGAGCCTGCAAACGGCCAAGCAGCACCAGCAAGAGTGCTGCAGCCTCGGGCTTGGACCAGGAGCTTCTTCGCCCAGATTCACCTCAAGGGGAGTCACAACATGGGTGTTAGGCATTTTCAGTAGCCGAAGCCTTGCCCACACCGAGCAGTAGCGGCGCCCATAGCTGTTGTGGACAGGTGGGTGCTGATAGTACCCACCCACGAGGTTACTGTTTTGGAAAGGGTGCTCCAGCCGCCATGGGCATTGCCTGTCTACGCCTGCGCCTGCCGCCTGCATAGCCACGGCAGTGAGGGCAGCAAAACTGCTGTAGGCTGTCATTCGTGCCAGCGTAGCATCTTCCTGTTTGAAACCACCAAGATTTACATCGGTGCACCTATACGGATGGCAGAAATGCCCAGTACAGCCAAAGATCGCATGAAATAGCCAGATCTACATATCCATCTCCACATCTTACACTGCAGCCCTGGTCACCACAAAATCTGAACCCCTTTCTAGTGCACAGCTAGTTTGTTTCTCATCCCTTTGCAAACACTCAGCAAAGTCCTTCATTTCACAAATAACCTGCTTGGAAATGTTCACCAAGCGAAGACTGTGCCTACTTACACATGCACCTGTATTTAGACCACTTACATTGTGGTGGGTGTCTCATTTTGTTGTTGCAGCTACTCCCTACAGCCGCCTGCTATCCTGCAGATTTCATCTGCCAGCAGTCAATCCAAACTGCTCCTGGCTCTGCAGAACTAAAACACCGCAGTCACAATGACCAAAAGCAGAGAGCAAGTGGGAAAGCCCGAGTCTGAGTTCAAAATCACTATTTCTTTTAACATACTAAAAAGCAGCATGTACCAAACTGCCTGTTTAAGATGAGAGATGTTTGCAAACAGCTTTAACTGAGCTCAAGGTAATCTTAAATAATAGTACTTTCCCAGTGGAAAATGAAGACTATTTAAAAAACAAAACAAAACAAAACAAAAACAAAGAACATATGTAAACAAATAAAATAAGAGCAAAGAATAGCAAGTCACCTCAGAGCATCTGGGTAGCTCTGTTTTCTTTCCTGCCCTCACTGCGTTCTAGCTCAGGTTACACTATGGATTACACCAGCACAAAAACTGCAATTGTCATTTGATTTTTTTTCTTTACAGTTGAAGCAGAGTCATCCTGACATTTTGTAATGAGGACATTTCAGCAACGTAATTAATAGTTACATCAGTTTCAGGCACCAGTACTGAGAATGTTTATGTGGATATTTTCAATGCCACTCTAACTAGTCTTTTTACAAAAACTGCTTGTAAAACTGAATTTTATACTGTATTTCAATATTGTAATACCATGTTTTAATTTCTTACTTCTCAATCTACTGTTCTTATCCACTCATGCAGACAATTGAAGTAGAAATAGAAATCGCTTCTCCCACAAATATTCCAGCTCATGAAACATATGTGCTTCATTTTGTCTTATATTGAACTGCAGAAATACATTTATTTTCTAGAACGGTAAAAAAAATATGATGATAGAATTCAGTTCAAATGATAATTTAATAAAAGGAGCAACTGAAGAACCTAAACAGGATGTTGTACTTGACCAAAACTGTCACAAGTGATAACACCCTTGCCACAAAACCACTGTCCTAAAGCTGTAACTGGGTGAAAAGCTAATCCTAGCCTCCAGCCTTGAGGCTCTACCTGTAACTAAAATAAAACTAATCAAATGTCACTGTTGTTCGTCTTGAGGTGGAAGTGGCACTGCATTTTAACATTCTTCTCTTTTAAGCACCACAGTTTGGCCTTTGATATCTTTGTGTTTCAGACTGAAATGAACGACATCCCTCCTTTATAGGGAGCAGCTCAACTTCCCTCACATCATTTCTGCACATTACCCGCCTCACCATCCAAGAACATGGGAGGAGAAACAACTGACTGTTGTACTGGACTGGACTCTCAATTCCAGTAATGCCAGAAGAAGAACAAAGGGATGCACAGCCAGGTTTACATGTATCTGCATCATCAGGGATAATTAATTTGGCAAATGGTGGTAGAAATCAAGTGACAAATCATACTGCAGCTTGCAGACTTACTCCCACAGCATCTTGGAATTCAAACAAACTTTCAAAGCCTCCCTTATGGGCGTTCTAATTTTCTGCCTTGCATTGTAACGCTTTTGATTTTTAGTTACAGAATCACTATGAGCGATCTAGACTAGGCTGAAGCCCAATGGCCTACACCCACTCCGTGATGTATTTCTTGCAAGCATTCGCTTTGCTATAAAGATTTTACATGTGAGCTCACCGTTCACAGCAGGTATGCGCTCCCCTCACTTCCAAGCCTTTGATTTTCATTTCCCTGTTGAGAAGGAATGCCCAAAGGAAAACCTCCAGCCTCAGACTGAGAAGTTAGATTTGTTAAATCAAGTGAAATAAAACCTGTTTTTCTGATGCCAGTGGCTTGTTCTTCTGATGCTCAATTTTTGTAAGCACAGAACTTGATGCTCACAAAGGAGCCCTGCAAGCTGCAGAATTTATACTGCACAACTGCTAATTAAAGGGGGCTGATTTATTTTTCATAATTTTAAATAATTATCTATGTTCTTTTCTCCCAGGACTTTTTTTTTTTGCCTAGATGATTAAATTAACACTGCAGTAAACCCCCTGCCACCCAGTGATTTGTCATAGAACCAGTGCTGGACCACTTGGCCCCCCCGAGGCTGTCCTGCAGGGAGAGCTTATCAGACACTTTCATCACTGCACATTATAGATCCCATTTCAAAACCAGAAGTTGTTTATTGGCAAGTCCAATGTTGAGCCCCTATTTTTAAAGCAAAAGGTTGCACAAAACTACCAGGTTGTTGACTGGAATGATTTAATATCTTTTCCCAGAGCAGGCAGCACAAGCACACTGGTTTTGCAAGTAGGATTATGTTTTATACACTGAAGAGTCCCAAGTGCCTTGTGGTCTGCCATTCAAGTTTGCAAAGACAAGTGAAAGCTCAGCCTAGTGAAGCACAGCCTGTGCATGCGACAGGTTGGCTGCATGTGCCTAAATCAAACCAGAAATGTCTGTGTCCAGTGTTTTGGAAGTAAGCCTTCCTGCCTTACCGTTTTTCCCTTTCTCCCCCAATTCTCCATCACACCTCTGGGTTACAGAGCACCTCCTCCTCCTTTCTGCCTACAACACCAAGTTCTCACCCACAGGTGATGCCTTCCAATGTGTTTCACCAGTCCTCAAATGCATCCAGGTCTCTAAGCTCCACTGATTAAAGAACGTGTAAATAAACTGTATTTTGCTAGTGTGCCTATATTCCTCCAAGCAGCAAGTCCTAATGCCAGTTTCCCACTCAAACAATGGATGGTGGCTTTGACAATGCACTTGCCAATCGTACGCATTACCTATTTCGCACAATATGCTATAAATTTTCTTCCATTGTAGTTGTGCTACTAAATAAATTATATTTTTTATGTATAGGGCTCTGATGTTTTTGCCTGATGAGCATGTAGAAGGTCAGAATAATAATATTCTGTTTGATTTTTTAATATGCTGGAAGATTAATTAAATTTTAGAATTACATTTGCTTTTGCTTGCTTTGTTTATTTATTTTTCCCTTAAGCATAAGTATCAAATTATATGTAATTCTGACATCTAAGGAGATGGCTCAGATGGGTGTGTAACTGGTTCCACGAAATGCTTATAATTCCATAAACAATTCAAGTTGTGACCTTATTCTTTGTACCTGTTATTATCTGATTCCCTAAGCGCGTGTTTTACAAATACCAGGGTGCACCTTCTTCGGCTGAAAATGGAGCCCATTGCACATGGTATTTTCAGCTTTGTTCCAGAGCAGGGTTTGCAGCTGCACCATTTGTAAGGAAGACAAGCGTGCAGGAGTAGGGATTTGGTTGCTAAGGGCTTGAAAACTTGCGGCCGTGCAGTAACCGTGCAGCAGGCAGCCTTGTATGCTGCGTTATTTCCCTGCGCTACCGACTCCCTCCCACAAAAGACGAGGAAAGAGGCAGGTTGGGTGCCGTGAAACATCATTCTTTCTCAAGGCTGTGCTGAAACAGCCTCAGACTATGACATTCAGTCCCTCAAAATAGGAGCAAACGCGCCAAAGCTGCCCACCCCGGCGCTTAGCGGCTGCACGCACGCAGAGTCACTGCTAAGAAGCATTTTGGTAACAGAACTGCAAACGTGAACCAGGATGCCGAAGCAAGAATCATTAGCAACATGGTGTCATTGTACATGTGCCCTAAGCCTGCACAAGATGCATTAATCTTTTAAATTTATCCTTTACACATCTGAACTCAGACAAGACTACTGCAATTAATTGGCAAGTTAAACACTACCAGATTATCATGCACTGTTAACACCTGCATCTCTGATCTGCACGGATGGCTTTGATATTATTTTTCCTTTTGACAAGTGGGCGATAGCGGATATCCTTTAAGCCTATATTTAATGAAACCCTCCATAAATCCATCAACACTTGCTAAGGGAAACTACAATAAAGCTTGTACTGCCATGGGCTCTGTTATTGAGAGAACATTTGGCGTTCTCATAATGAAGTTTCAGAGCGGATCGTTCTCATGTTGATCTGAGGAAGTGCAGTATTTGTGTAGGATCTTTTTCTTCCTCTCACAATTATATGTTGTGGATCAAGAAGAAAACAACCCTTCAGTCTCTAATTTTCAAAACAGTAACAGTCAAATTGTCATTCTTCTAGGACAGCTGTCAAACATAAGAGATGAAGAAAGAAAAATGTGCAGCCTTCTAGATGAACAAACTCACATTTTTATTTTCTTAGCTCTTGAAATGATTTTGCTATTGGCTGTAGCTGTTCTATGAATTCTCACCATACTGATTTTTATTTCTCTGTTACACATCCTGTGGGTGTGATAAAAAATAAAAAGCTATAAACTAAGAATAAATTGGTAGTTGCTACACATTTTATATTTGCAAATTTTATCAAAAAACATCCCCATATAAAGTGATCACTTTGTCAGTTAAGACTGAAATAATTGATAGGGGTACAGAAAAACAGATAATGAGGAAATTTTATTTTTTTTCCAAATCTGGATATCATGAGTTGAGAGGAGTGGAGTACTTTTAATACATACAGAGATTTTAAGTACCCCAAGTCAGCAAATCACCTGCACGTGCGCTGAACTTTAAGGATCTATGTAGCCAAACAAACTGGTTTCAGGGAAACAATCCATGAGTCAAAAAAAAAAAAAAACAAACCCACCCCAAAAAACCAACCTAATAAAATTAGGTTTGGTATTCTGAACATATAGACTGCACGGAGACAAATTTTTCTGAAACAAATTTACAAAGTGGATCTACAGGAGTATAAAACGCTGTTAAGCCAATTCAGTTAACTTGATTTAAATGCATCCTCTCTCATCATGTACATAGGACTGCAAAGCCATTGAGGATCTAGGAAAATAATATGCATAAAAGCATAAAAGGTTTCAGCACATGTTCTACAGTACTACACTAAAAATCCAGGTTATTTGTCAGGTAGTTGTTTACCTCATGTATTCCTCCTGCATCGTCTTTCTGTCCACAACACACCATGTTTTGTGCACCTGGCCCTCCCATTCTCATGGGTTCACAAACCAGATGCTTTGACTTTTGGTCAGCTCAGTTTGTTTTGGTTTTTTTTCTGTTTGAGTTTTTTGTTTGGTTTTGTTTTGGGTTTTTTGTTTGGTTTTTTTTGTTTGGTTTCGTTTGGGTTTTATGTTTTTTTTATTGTTTGTTTGGTTTTTTTTTTATTTGAAAGCTTAAATGAGGTAATTGAAGTATAGAGGCTGTGGTCTTTGTATTTTACCCCGTTCTTCCCTTTTGCTCTTATAGGTCTAGGTATTGCATTGACATTATGGACAGTAGCTCTGCTTTTCCTCCATATATTTACATTCTGTGTTTGACTAGAAAAAATTACATATATAAAATACTGCTAAGTGGGCATCTTACTTGATTTGGTTTTTAGTGTTCTGTAGAGAGACACTTGTATACAAACCTTTAGTAACGTCTGGATTTTGCCTAAACCAAGTATTGGAAAATAAGGCACACAATGAGATCCACCTGTTCTCATTCTGAATCAAGACTTTTTTTTTGCATGAAATAATTGAATCAGAGAAGTTAATCTTTGTACTGCAAGATATGACAACCAGAGAGGCTAATAAAGAATTTTGAAAGGAGAAAGATGTTGCTTTAGATTGGCTGAGACGTCCGGCACATAATTCAGTTATAACAGGTATTAAAAAGCATGCTTTCCAATCTCTCAGCCTCAAGTATCAGTGGTACTAACAGAAATCAAAATGCTGCAAAAAATACAGCCCTTCATAAGCAATTACCTCAAAGTGCAGAAAATAGACAATATGATAATTAAATAGATAATATGATAATAGGCAGGATTGTGCAATTGCCCTTTTTTTCCTCTGCTTCTGAGTTGTTTCCTGTCCTGCTGTGGCAGTGCAATGAGAAATGCTTTTCTAGGTCAGCGATGAACAAACACACACAAGTCCAGTGCTCACCCACACAACGCTGACGCAGAGCACTCACCGGTGAGCGCAACCAGGGAGGCTGGGGGGAAGCACTCACAGGGAAGAGCCCTCTCATCTGAGCACACAACACAAAAGAGACTGAGAAAGCCTCCACACCAAAGCAGTAACCTCATGGGGTCACACAGGTACGAAGAAGGCTTTCTGCCTAAATTATTTTGCAAACAGAAGCCATCATCTTTCCCAATTCCAAATGTACTGCAAACCCTGCAGTAAACACAATGGTTTTCAACAGGAAAAAAAATACAAATTTATGCAATACTCATCTCTTCTCCTTTGCTTCAGCCTCTCCCTGCCCTCCACTGGCTCAAGCACTCAGCCAAGTCCTTGCTCCTCTGTGGATCCAAGCTCCAGGGTCATTTAAACTTTGCTCCAGGTTGAATTGATCAGCAGCCCCAGGAAGGCTCCGACCTCCTCGCTGCCAGCGCTTGGAAAGGCAATTGGCCTCACTGAGCTCAGCCCGGAGAGCTCATCAGCTACACGGTCATCAAACTCACCTCTCAAAGTTCCCACTTTTTGGAAAGTTTTTAACAGAAAGGGTAGGTCAAAATAAATCTTTCTTTAGAGGAATAGAGGTAATGCAATTAAGGTAAACTTAATGCACTTTTTTTTTTTTTTTTTTTTAAAGCAATACGACTTTTAAGTTCAAATTTAACATCGTACGTAAGCCAGTCTTTACCTTAGCTAATGCAAATAAACATGCTACTTCAACAAAAGCAACAGCCTGGAGAAATCCTCTGCAATGAGCAAAGCAAGCAGTAACAAACACGAACAGGAGAGTCCTTCAGGCGAGAAGAGAGGCTAACGAGCAGCGACAGTGCACATACCATGCTCACTTCTGCTCTCACACCAGTGTAGCTATAACAGCTTCAGTACGCTTGTTCCTAATTTACATCAGTGTAAGGAAGAAGAGAATCAGCTGTCTTTTTTAATCATTAAGATGCAACATTGCTGTAAACTGTATACACTTGCTGGTGTGATGAGTTCCACCACGCTGAATTTCAGGTGTTAGTTCAGCTCTCATGCATGGGAGAGTAGCTAATTCCCAGTTCTGCTTGCTTCAGAAACACAGCCCGTGCCCCCCCCCAGCTGAAATATCCAAATATCCCTCTGGCACAGCCCACTTTCTGCTGTGGGGACAGTGGTCAGATAGGTCCTACTCGTTCTTCAAGTTTTGTGATACGATCCGTGACTTGCAGCTTAACTGGGGACCCTGCCATGTCGGGACCCTGCCATGCTCCAGCCGGGAGCTGCCTGTCCCCGAGCTGTGAGATACAGCTTTGGGCACAGCAAGGGCTTGGCACCATGGCCTGGAGAGTAAACCCTTGCAGTGACTCCGTGCCAAGTCACATCATTCCACTGTCACTGCTGTCCACCTGGCCAAGGCAGGCTGGATCTACCCAATTCCCCTGAGCAACCCTATGCTGCAGGGTATAGCACAACTATTTGCCAAAACCTCTTGTTGCCTTGGTTTCCCAGCAGTTTCCTACTCTAGATCCGAGCTCTGGCTTTCACTAACAACTCCTTCCTCATCTCCCCTTTATTTCCAACCAGTGGACCAAAACAGTTAAAGAAGGCAGAGGTCTAAATACATAATTACATTCTTATAGGTGGTCATGAAAACGCAATCAGAGCTCCACAGCTTGGCACCTTTTGAGATAAAGCTGTAATGCGAACTCAGCCCTCATGCAACAAGCTCAGAATCTACATTTAAGAAATAGACCTCAAACCTCAGGAGCTGCTTGGATGAGATCAACAGATACTACCAAGGTGCAAAGCCCCAGGACAGCAGGTTTTGTTGGCTTCCTGCTAGCAAAGCTGCTCATTTCCTCCTGCTGCCAACATAGCATTGTGAGGCCACTTGGTATCAAACTATCAGGCTTGTTTTCACAGGCTCTTTTAAAGCCAAGCCACTTTTTCACAATAGCCATGGTTGGCCCATGCTGGAGAACAGATTTCCCAGGTGTAATCCACCTCTGCTGTAAACCCAATACCTCCTCTTTCCCACATTGCTCCTAGTGCTGCCGCATTTCATCCTGCAAGGGCAGCATGTCCTGCACAGGGTGCCCAGCACCGCCAGCGTAAGGAACCAGATAGAAATCGAACCCCAACTTTGAAGGGACGGAGCAGCAGCTCTGGCAAGAAAGTGATGCAGGCACCCAGAGCAACGCTGCTCTCAAAGCAGGTTATACACTCAGTAGATGAGAACACCACCCACACTAGTATGTGCATACAGACTACAGTTTATTTTCACTTACTACCACTGAGAGACCTCTTGCTAAATTCCTCATCCATCTCTTGGTTTCCCTGAGCAAAGAAAGGGTGAAGTTTCCTCTTGCCCCCCATACTTTGCCTTCCAGATCCGTAGTGCTGCTTTTAAACAACTGAGTGCTCTGTGTGAAAGAGTTAAGTGGGGTATGTTTTCTGCCTTCCTGCACATCCACCCATGTGTTGTTCCGTTCCTTTGTTTATTTTGCCCACCTTCCTGGACCACCCCATACCTGGTCCCACCCTCCCATTCTTTTCTCATTCCTCCAGAGCTTGTGGCAGAGCCTAGGGAGCAGGTGGTTCCTTTCTGCTTTTGTCCAGTCCCAAGCATGAGTCTTGTGACAGGGGCACCAGGATCAGGCAGCAGCAGGTCAGGTACGGATGTTCCTTTCCACTTGTTGGTAGGGAAGGGCTCCTACTTCAAGGTAGACCAGTTCTGCACCATTACATGCATTTACCAGTTCAGGTTCTAAGTGTCAGAAACTCAGAACTCTTCCATGATAATCAGGGCTGTTTTCAGGACTCCTTTGCTCTTTAGGGGAAATTATTTATCCTTTTTCAATGCAGCCAGCATCTTCAAGCACTGGCAGTTTGATAACTCGGTATTCCTTTCCCTTTCCAGGGTGCTCACAGTACGGGAATTACTGCACATATTACTGTCATGCTGTTCTAGTGTGGAAATCAACATGCCTGGCAAGTACCAATCCCTGTATCAAACCCCAGCTGTTACCAAAAAACTGATCTAAAAGACTCCTCCACTGCTACCCAGTTTCTGTTGTTTGAAGTAACAAACTGAAGCATAACCCTAGATCATGGATTTACAAACTCACTGGAGTGAAACAGCATGCTGCCTATTGAACTCACCCTTCAGCAGACAAATGCTTTGCCAGAAGAAGTTAAGCACTAAGTGTGAAAAAGCCATCCCAAAATTTATTCTCAAAATGTCAACAGAAACGCATCAGTAGATACTCAAAACTACAGAGTTCTTAAAAGTCATACATTCACAATGCAGAAACTTGACAATTGGGATGCCTTTTGCATGGTCTATGTAACAATATCCATTTTACAGTGTAAACAGGTACTGGTATGTTCTTACTTACAAGTCCAGAGGAAAGGCACAACTCGGCATACAGAGATCATAAGCAAGAATCAGGTGCAACAACATTACACAAACTTTTGGTAATTTGCATTTTTAGGGCCTTCCACAATGGAGACCGGACTTGAAGATTTCCTGCAGTCTAGGCAGGACTTGAAGATTTCCTGCAGTCTAGGCTTCTTTCCATCGTTCAGTCCTTCCATACCAAATGCTCGCTTTCCAGTCTGGTTTAGATCCCGTGACACACACAGTTCCAGCAGACGTTAGAGGAATAGTGAAAGGTCAGTCCAGTAAGTCTTCAGGTGCTTCCACTAATACATCAGGTTTTGGTTTCAGATAGTGCATGGAAGCATCTGCTTAAATCTCAGTTCATTACAGTGGTCATTAATAGAAAAATAGACACTACAACTACAAAAGGAAAAAATGAGGTAGATAACTTAGAATCCAGATGACTATCCCAGCAACCTTCATACAATACACATGGATCATTAATTACCACTTTGGTAGAATGCAAGTTCACAGACCACCAAGAAACTTAATGACCGGAGTAGGAATGCCATCCAAAAACCCACAAAACATTTAACCTAAGCATGAATACTTCATATTTAAATACAGGTTTACACAGACTGATCTCCTAAATTACGCAAATGGAGAAGGAAAAAAAAAA
>WHYT01015250.1:1811-12722 GCA_009806455.1 Tetrax tetrax | reverse complement strand
AAAAAAAAAAAAAAAAAAAAGTATATACATACCCACCCATGCTTGTTTGGGGCTCACGGTATTGAAATAAAACATCTAGGAAAAACTGCACATCTTTGGAAGTCAGAGTTTTGGCACTATACTCGAATGACTGTACTAGTAGTAGTATTAAATAAGCAGCAGTCAACAATACAGAGAATTAATTCCTTAGGAGCAGTGATTAAAGAAAAACAACAACTTTCTTTCCATAGAACTTCTGAGGCAAAAAAAAGGAATTAAAAAAAAAATTTGTCGTTTTTATAGCCATTATAGCAAAAAGTACATTCAAGAAACCACACAGAGCCAAAAATCCAAACAGAAAAAACTATTTCTAAGAGGGTGGCAGACATTCTATGATATTTACCCGCATTAATAGTTTTCATTTCTCATCAGTAAATAGAAGCTTTTCCATCAACAGTAGGTTGTGTCCACTCTATTCAAACCCCCAAGTATTTCACTCTAAACAAAGAGGTAAATATTCTAACCTTTGGAATTTCAAGTTGTAGAAACTTCTGTAAGGCTGTACACATTAAAGTCACACGTAAGAACTACTTTGCAAGACCCGCATCTTTCCAAATAGAAGGAAATCCTATTCTTTATTATTTACTATTTGCAAAGCAATATCATGATTGTACTCTGGGCAACTCTTACAAAGACAACCATAAAATCATTTGCACGTCAATAGGAAAATAGGAGGCTGAAGTGGAATCTCTTAAAAATATATGTTTGTGTATATATATATTTGTTCTTTCTGTACGTCAACTTCACTAGAGTTTTTAACTAACAGCAATCTTGTTCTCCTCCATGAAGTGAGGGAACTGGTGTTTTGGCACATTGTCTCCAGCAGCACCACTGGCCTTCTCCGTGTCAGAACCAGTCCCAGACTGGGTCCCGTCTACTTTGGAGACCGTAGCAGTATTTATTGCTGAACCACCCCCGATGGTGACTGGAAGGGTAGGTAAGCCACCGCTCTGGATCACCGAGATCTCGTTAGTCTTCATTGCTATGCCATTGCTGAGTACCGCTGCATACTGATTCCATACTGTGGGGTCAATGCTCACTGAAGGAGGCATTATATCCTTTGGAAACATTTCAGATACCTTCTTGGGATCATTCCCCAGCAAAGCCATGGGGTTATCAATCGAAAGCCTTCTTCCTCGCCTGGCAGAGTTATTCCACATGTGAGTTCCTACATGGACCTTCCAGAGAGGGAGGGAAAAAAAAAAAAAAAATTGAGAATCGTTAATACTGCAGTTCTTTTACGGTATACCAAAATTCTGCTTTGCTTACAGTGAAATTGCTCAAAATAAGTCATGTATGTTCCATTTGCAGTCAGCTAAGTATTTACACTGGCTAGTTCTTGTCCTTGTTCTCTTCTTGGCATGCCTATGGTATGATCATTCTACTGCCCAACATCACCATGGCTCTCTAGTGTTTAGCGTTAAAGTGCTGGAGGATTGTGTTTTTACACTTATTGTACGTGATGTTGGCAAAGGTGCCCCTCTCCTCCCAAACATATAAAAGCCACATTATTTACATTAAAAAAAACCCAAAATCTAGTTAATGCAAAAAACTCAGCAAGGAATTTGGAAGTGAGGTTACACCTAAGCTAAAGTCTTCCACACTACAAATACACTGCTAGTGCTTCCAGCAAGTGACTGTTCACGAACTGCAGAGTATTGTCCCTCCCCACCAGCATTTATACAAGAGGATTGAAGAGCTTGAGAAGGTTCTCATGGGGGGTGAGACACCTTTGTGCGAGTGGGGAAGCTGCGAGTCCCTTACAGGGCAAATGGGTTAATCTGACAATAAGGACAGACTGCAGGACTTCTTCAGCAAGTGCTTAAGACAATCCCCAAATACTTTGTGCCATCTCAGGATTGTCCTCTCAGCTTTAACCCTCCTGCACAGTGTTTCAAGCGTGTATTCTGTAAGCATCATTTTGTAGCATTCAGTCTGCGAAATATTTATTTCTTGACACATCCAAATCCAAACAAAAATAAAGCAATCTGCTTACTAAGGGCTAAGTCTTTCCTATTATCCACAAAGGAAAGTCAAGGACAGTAGCAAAGATTTCCGCAGGTGATCTCAATACAACTGCTTAGCAAGTTGTGTGAATAAACTCAGGAAGGACAGACGGAAGTCAAAAGGTGACCATTTGAGGAAATCAAAGTTGTCCCCAAAGGCAGGACAAGTATTAGCAATAATCCTTCCCATGCTGGTATGACTTTCCCCGACAATGGAGGTAACAACACAAGTGATGTCTTACCTTCAGGTTTCCTTTTGTCGTAAAGGCTCTTCCACAGATGGTGCAGGCAAACGGCTTTTCACCAGTATGGGTCCGTTCATGAATCTGAAGGGCACTGGCAGAGGAGAAGTTCTTCCCACACGTAGTGCAGATGTGCTGTTTGGCAGGACGGCAGAATTTTGGTCGTGGCACAAGGAGAGGGGCAACACCAGGGGAGAGAGCTGGTGGGCCAATGAAATGGCTAGTGCTAATGGGACGGTCACTGGGCATCTCCATTTTTATGAGGGCTGGTGGGGCTCTGACGAAAGCAGCTGGAATACTACTTCGACCTGGAAAGAAAGCAAAGATAACGTTTATCCCAATGTCCTTCTGCTTCCAAGCTTAAATCTGTCTAAGACAACTGAGGCACTGTTTTTGGAGCTGCACATGCCTGAAGAGCGTGCCTGCAAAGCTCTTCAAGGACACATGGTAGGGCTGCTATTACACTTGCAAGGATGTCCTGAAATAAATCAGATCATCCCTGTTTTTGTTGGTGAGCCCAGGTGTTAGGAAGTCTCACTTCCAGATCAAATTTAGTCAACATCAGCCTTAATGTTAAAGAGCTCAAAAATCCCACAAATTTTAATGGCATTTTTCCATGAAACACAAAGATTAATCTTTAGAGAGCTATAGGGAGATATAGGATGAGGCCATGAAATATAGTCAGTGCACAGACTATTTATTTTAAGCACCTCTATGCTTCCCCTTGCAGGAGATAACAGTACTTAAGACTTTGAATTTTGCTGAATTTTGAGTCTGATTCAGGAAAACTTTACAGGGCTTATGCCCTTATCCTAATAGAGGAGAAAGAGGAGAGGAAAACTGAAGAGGTTTTGACTCCTGTTGGTCCTTTTAGAGCCCTTCAGTCCTACTACCCCACCCCAAGTTATTGCCAGTATTTCATGTTGCTCACCATATTCTCCATTTGCAAAGTGTAATCCAGGTTCTTCTTTAATGACCTTTCGACCAATATTGCCATAAGTTAAATCCAAAGCACCGACGACCCCTTCCATTTCTACAGGAGCATTCTCAGGACCCTCTGATTTATTTCCTGTGCCTGTATCTTCTTGATTGTTGAAGCTAGGTGACTTTGACCTTACGCTCTCAGCTTGGCTGTTGGTTGGGGACAGAGCCTGGAGGGATGCAGACTCAGAGGCAGCAGGACTCCTGCCATTCTGATAATCTGGATCTCCTGCCACAGAAGACGAATCATTTGTCATGCCATCACTTTCTGCTGAGCCGTTGTCACTAGACTTCAAGCTGCTTTGCCGCTGCAAGTTCAAAGCAGAGTTGACGATCTTCATTTGACTCTCCAGTGCTGCCATACCAGAGAAGCCAGATGCCGTGGCTGGCGATTCTGATTGTGCATCGTACAAAGCAGGAGGTTTTGAAGAACTCCTAGGGCCGTCCTGAGAGTCCAGGTCCTCTTCCATCACTATGCTTTCCACGGACTCATCTGGGCGACTGATGTCTCCATTCTTCTCAGACACAGCAGGATCCACATCAGTACTGTCACAGGTGTTTTCCGGCATTGGTGTATTGGGTATTTGTCCCCCCATATGCATGCGGATATGCTGCTGCAACACAACTGCATTTGTAAACTTCTTCTGGCAAATAGGACACGAATGTTGCATCTTCAAAGGAGTATTGGCCCGGTGGACACCATAATGAGTTTTAAGGTTCCCTTTAGTGGAGAAGGCACGGCCACAGATTTTGCACTTAAATGGCCTCTCTCCAGTGTGAGTACGATAATGCATTTTGAGTGAACTCTGGCAGCTCAGCACTCTGTGACAGATCAGGCACTCGTTGGGGTCAGCAGTGGATTTGTCAATATTTTCGACGAGTTGCTGAAGCTTTGATGTTTCAGAGCCTTGCTCATTTGACCCACTTACATGGAAGATGCTCACGCTGCAGGTAGCTTGTGGCGAACTCAAGCTCTGCTCTGTTCCTGACTCATGACCAACCGCCCCGGAGGAGGAAGAGCCACCCTCACTTTCTGGAGAAGGCCTTGACTGCAGGTCGCTTGAGAACGTACCAGGCAGAGACTCCTTGATGCCTGCTAGGTTGGATACGGTCTGAGGGGCGCTGGTGGCTGCAGAGGTAGGCAGGGTTGTTAGGAGAGGTTTGCTATCCACAATTAGGTTAGACTCATCCAGTGGCACAGACATCCCATATGGGATTCCAGTGCTAGTGGGAACATTGTCCAGGTGCTCAGGAACCGGGTAAGGATTCATCTTTATATGGGGGTATTTGTCTTTGTGACGCTGAAAATGCACTTTAAGGTTTCCTTTGGTTGTAAAGCGGTTCCCACAAATATTACACTTGTAGGGTCTTTCGCCAGTGTGGGAACGGAGGTGAATCTGCAGGGCACTGTCATTCCCGAAGACCTTGCCACAGAATTTACACTTGTGTTTGAAGAATGGCTCCTCTGCATTCGGTTTGCTTTCAGACACACTAATATTGGGAGGTTTTCCCTTCCCCTTCTTTGAGGAATCTATTACAGAAGAAACGGCCGAAAGCGGATTTTGGAAGATGACGGAGTTGGAGGACTGAGGTAGCAAAGGATTTGGGAACCGAGAAATGGAGCCGGGGAGGCTTCTACTGGCCTCTGGCTTCAAGGGGAAGGAGGAGGAAAGCCCAGCAGCCAGCGAGCCGGCAGCTGCAACGCCAGTGTTAGAATGAGGTAGTTTTCCTTGCTTCAAGGATTCCAGTGATAGGCTCTGGTTTCCAGCTTTTTGTCCGATTAAAGCAACAGCAGCCGACAGCTGCTGAGACATGTGAGCGCCCAGAGCTTTTAGTGGATCAGTAGCAGCTGCTATGGAAGGATGTAGGGCATGGGGGGCCATCATGGCAATCTGAATGCGGATTTGCTCCGTCAGCTGAATTTGCTGGAGTTGCTGCTGCTGTAAGCACACGAGCTGCTCCAGGATCATGGGGATAGCATTAAAACCGGCCGCTGAAGAAGAGATGGCATCGGAGGTCCGCTGGTTCACAGCCACTTTAGTGCCACGTATCGTCTGCAAAGTCACATTAGTGTTTGGTACTTTGGATTTTGGTAGATAGCTTAGCCCAGGAGCCGCAGGCGTGACAGGGGGTTCTATTTTAAGGTACATTGCTCCTACCGACTCAGCATCCATTTTTCCGTCTCTCTTTTCCATAGAACCAGTGCAGCCCTTTGTCTGAATGTCTTTGCGTGTCCTGCTATCCACTCGATCGCTTGGAAAGCTCCCTAGAGAAGCTTCAGAGAAGCTTTCAGGGGGTACTGTTCCCTCACTGTCATTCATTATCAGAACAGGTGGATTTTTAGTGCAATTTTTCTTATGCTCAAGGAATTCGGAGAGATCAAAGAATTCTGCACAGCATTTCTCACAGATTTTCGTTTCCTCCGTGCGACACCTTTTGGAACTCATTTCACCATCTCCGTCACCTGGGACGTCTTGTGGACTCCCTTAAAATAAAAGAAAGTCACATTAGTAATAGCTAGATTTAGACTGAATATTTCCTTTTCTTAAGATCACTGACTCCACCCAAATTTCGAGTTAAAGATGCTGGAGTTGAGTTTGCAGATGGATCTTAAGTCCTGCTCTTTCTTTTACTACCAATTCATCTGCAGCCCTGAAGAAATCCGCATCGTGGTTCTGTTTTCAATAAAAACAGTAATATAAAAGGGATCTCACAAGGCTCGATGGAAAGCGGTTTATCACAAACGCCTTTACCCAGACAGGTAGAAAGGGAACTGCAGCGAGCCTGCTAGCACCTGCCAAACGGCTTACACGGAACGCGGCCCAGGGAAGACAGAGAAAGCTTCGCAACACTGAGCAAAAAACCATCACATAAGCTCACTTTGTGTTTGTACTTCAGTTTGTAATCCTGACTCAACCATCTCTCAGAAATTCATACAAGATTGTTAAAACAAGAACTTCAGAGCAGTTCTGAGTTGTACGCTGATCTTTAAAACGACATGCACTCTGCCATTATGGAACTAACGACTATGGAGGAGGGCTGACAAAAGCAAAAGTAAGTCCAGTATTAGCTTTTAAATACTTCAAAAGCACGCTCACATAAAAAGACAACCTCTAAAAAGCCACAGTAGTAAAGAAAAGATGATTAACTTACAGAACCCCACACATAGGTAGGAGCCTACATTGATACTGATGGTTATTAGAGAGCGACGCAATGAGTCCTGCTTGCAAAGCACGCGAAGCCGTTTCAGACCTGCTCGGGACAGGGTGTTGAGCTGCATCCGCAAACCACCCACATTTAGCAAGGGGGAGGGAAAGTGAGGCTGGTCTGCAAGTCCACTCCTGCCCTTCCTCCACCACTGCCCCACCAAGCATAATTTGCACACACACACACAAAAAAAAAAAAAAAAAAAAAAAAAATTCAGGGAGATATCAGAATGGTAAGAGAGGTTAAGAGAAATGTTAAACCAAAACAGGATGTTTTTGCTCAGTCTAGCCATCCTTCAAACAACAAACTTGCACCCAGCTCGAGGTGGGCGAGCGCGTGGGGCAGGGCAGGCAGGAGTGGTCAGGAGCTGACGGGGAAGCGGGAAGGGCTGCCGATGCATTACAGCCCCTATCAGGTGAAATGTCCTGTAACTCACATCAACCGGTCCAGTTTTGATGGGTGCCAAGGGTGCAGTAACCAAGTCCTTCACCTCCCACACTGCAGCCACAACTCATAATTTGTACAACACGAGACCTTTTGTAGTCAGGTCTTGCATCTCCAGTAATTCGTCTCAGGGCTCAGCTCTGGTTCCATGTTACTAGCCCACACCATCTTACAAAGGGAACTGAAGGCTCTGCAAGCACAGGAGCTATTTGCGGCTTTCATTTTAAATGTGTAACTGAACCACACATCTGATACATGTGTATATCCTGTACATGGCAGGGTGGAGGGGAAGCCTGTCCAAGCAACAGCTCAAGCACGTTGACTTACTGTTGTGGGGTAGTGTAAAAAAAGGATATTGCAAACCTTAATATTTGTGTAGTTCACAAGGGTATTATACATATATCCAACAAGCCAAACTTCAACTGTTTAATGTTGAGTGACAGAAAGTTTATTCTCAAAAACAAACAACTTGATCAATTAAAAAAATGCGAGTATCAGAGGCCTGTTACGCTATGGTCTGCAGAGCAATAAACCCAAATCTGTATGCATGGAACTCCGTTAATCACATACACTTCAGGGTTACAAGTCCTTGAACAGGGAGGAAAGGTGCTCTCAGCATAGCTGTGATCAGAACCCTTTGGATTCCTCATAACTAAACAGGGAGAATTAAATACTTTTTTTCCCCTGCTCCTTCAGCCCAAACAACTTCCACAAGTGAAGGAAACTTGAAGAAGAGTAAAAGCATAATTTTAGCATACATTTCCCACCCCAAGTATCATTACACCGATGCCTCTAAAGTTAATTTAACTCTATGGAAAAATATACAGAGAAATCTAGTCTGCAGACAAGTACAAGAAATATACGATTCAGAATTTGGTCAATAAATAGGGCCAACTGAGGTCAAGAATAGATGTTTTCAAACTCATCTTTGCAAGAGACTGAGCAGATGTAAGGGGAAACAAAGCATCAGTGTCAAAAAAAAAAAAGACAAGAACTTTCCGTAACTATGCTGTACACTGACTCAAGAGGTCTTCACTTGATTATTTTCTAAGTATTTCCATCCATTCAACAGGTATTTCACAGAACAGGCTAAAACGTCAAAACCTTCTTTCCAAATCCTTTACATTTAGGGCTTTAACAGACCAGTCTCCCAGGCTCAACTGTACCATTTGCAAAGTGACCTTGGGTTTTACTTTAGAAAGCACAAAGCGCTTTCTTCCACAGCCTCTCCTCCATGAGCACACACATTTCACCCTGCAGTTTGCACCTCTGCTGTGGCCATGCAAAAGGCTTCAAGTGGACTAGAAATGGCTGCATAAAAGACTTGTTGCCCATGCCCGCAAAGAGATATTCCAGTCTAACAAATCCTCAAACTTCAACTGCTTCAAAGCATCTGATCGTTTATCTCCCTTCCATTGATAGCACTTTACTTTTCCACTGATGAGACCGCACTAAATTCAAAGCCCCCTTTCCCCATCTCCAGCACAGCCCATGTTCCTAATTTTCCTAATTCTAAGGAGCTCCAGAGGTGACTTTTCTGGTCCAGTTGCCACCTCAGAAAAAGAAACTCCAGTAGATTGAAGGCAGCTGTGCCCGCAGCAGCAGGCATGTTGGCAGCCCTGCCACTGTCACACAGTTTAGTTTCCAGTTCCTGTGCCTGACAGGAACCAGCTCAGGACTCCAAATAAATTCAATTCTCAGCTTGTACCAACTTGCTGCATGACAAGTAGGGAAGAGTTATGCTTTATTTTCCCTTCCACCTTAGAAAAGGCAAGTACAATAGCTTCCCCTATCTCAAAAAGGTTTGGTTTGTTGTTTTTTTTAAGATCCAGTCAGTAGAAGCACCACGCTTGGTTATTGTGTAGTAGCTGGAATGACAAAGGAGCAATTTACTGTTTCTTCAAATATTCAACAGCTTTTCTGCAACTCTTCATCTTGATTTCTACTTCATCCTCTCCCCAGCCTCTAAGGAGCACCAAGCGCCTGCAATCACAGCACCTCACTGACCCAAACCCTGCTGTCCTCCCCCGAGCAGTTCTCACTGACATGAACTTAACGGTCTGAAAACGGGGGGCTGCGGGGGTTCTCTGCAAAGAAACCGCCCCGTGCAGCCAGCTCTGTCCACATACTGTATGAGTGTTTACCGAGGAGCTGAGAGCCCTGCCACAACAATTGCTTCTGCACTTCACTTAACCCTCTCCAAAGGCTTCCCAGGGATAGGACTTCTACTGTGGTTTTTTGTTGGGTTTTGTTTTTTTTTTTTATCTCCCCACCCCCGAATTTCAGGAATGTTATCTCTCAGCATCTAGTTATCCAATAAGTTAGAAGAATGTAGTAAACCCAGCAGGGGGGTTAGATTGAATCACTGGCAAATGGATGGAAAAAATCCACCATTGTGTAGGACAAGGCGGTCATCGACAAGGAAGGCTGATAAAAATCCACACAGCTCGAATTAATTTTTTGAGAGACCCAGTAAAAGAGGAGTGAAATAAGTCCTGCCTGGTTTGATGTGATTTCAAAAAGGGTGCTGCTAGTTTACGACTTATCTGAGCAATTAGCGACCTCTTTTTTTTTCAACTGTGATAAAATTATATTTCACTTGAATTGGGAGGAAATGATCAGAGCTCAAGCTTTCATCCCTCATTACTTTTTTTTTTTTTCCCCACAAGAGCTTAGTTTTCCCACAAACTACATTTGATCAACTTGTTTTATTTTAACATTAATATAACCATGCACTTGCTCAGTAAAAATTAAGGATTTAGGATCAATTAATTAGAAAAATTAATGATTAAGGATAATCATTAAGAATTAGCAACTATCCACTCCAGTCCTAGACGTGAAAACCTCTGCCATCAGCTCCCTGTGCTTCCCTCCTTGATTTTTTTGTTTTATTGGTTTGGTTTTTTTTCCTCCCCCTCCCCTGTTCCCAGCTGAAGAGCTAGGGCTTCCAAGAACTTTAAACTGTCCAAAACTTCCCTTCTTCCTCCACTATGAAACGCCATTTAAAACATTTTATTTAACGATGAAAAATCACTTCCTTTAGGTAAGCAAAACACCCGAGAGACTACTTGCAGAAATATTCAACAGCCATTGATGTTTTCTACACCAAATTTATCAGCAGCATTTTTCTACCCAAGAACGAGCCAGAAACCTGCTACACCTAACAACTGGGGCTTCACGTGCTTTCAGGTTCTCTTTCAAGGCTTGATTATATTTTTATTATCTACCTACTGATTCACCCTTTTGATTATCCACCTACCAAAAAGAAGGGAGAGAATACTGTGAAAAAAAGCATCTGAAGAACAAAAAGCGTTAAAACACGCAGGAGGAGTTAAGATCAGAGGCACCGGCTTCACAGGGAGGGCACGGAAGGGGCTGCAGCCCCGCGCTCCCCGCACCATCACCCTCCTGAACTCGTTTTCAAAGTGGTCCAAACAAAAAACAACAACAACAAAAACCAAACCAAATCCCAAAACAACAACAACAACAAAAAAAAAACCAAACCCACAAACGAAAAAATTCCACAAAAAATACAATAATAATTAAAAACCACCACAACACTCCCAAGCGGGACGCCGTGCGCAGCCCCGGACGAGCCCGGGCGCGGGGCCGGTCGGTGGGGGGCACTCACGGCCCACGCCGCGCGCCCGCCCCCGCCGCTGCGGCCGGGCGGGGGGAGAGCGGGGAGCGCGGCCGGGGCCCCCTCGGCGCCCCCCTCCCCATCCACCTGAGCCCAAACAGCAGCGCGCCATCACCCACAATGACATATATATATATATTTTTTTTTTTTTAAGAACAGGGTAATTCCCGAACCTGGGACAAGGCAAAAGCAGCGCTTTCCCCCCAGAAGCAGCAGCGACCACCCGCCTTCGGCCCTACCTGCTCGGCGGGGCCGGTCCTCCCACCGCCGCGGCCCCCCGACCACACTTAACACCAGTACAGTGTTTAAGACCGAGCTAAACGGCCCAAACCCCGCTGCCAAGGTCAATTGC
>WHYT01015249.1:116054-130009 GCA_009806455.1 Tetrax tetrax | reverse complement strand
GTTTGGGGAGCAGCACGAGGCGGGGGGAGCGGGGCCCGGGGGAGGCGGGCGGCTGGGGCAGGGCAGGCCGGGCTCCGCTCGGGCCGCGCGGCCCCGATCCCTTGCTCCGGGCTCCGGACCCAGCTGCCAGCTCCGCCGCGGGCCTGCGGCGACACCCCGCAAAAGTTAGTGATATTTCCAGTTTTGGCTTTGGCCGGGCCGCGCTGCTCCCGCGGGCTGGCGCTGCCCTTCGCCGTTCTCCCCGCCCGGGTGCCGCTCTGCGTGCAGCGGCGACAAGAAGGATGAAGGGCTTTACCAAACGTGTCCCCCGTTGTCCCCTGTGGGTGACCGGCAGGTCCCTGTGGCCCCTGCCCCTTCCTCCGGGTGGCAGCTGACCTTGGCAAGGGGGAGACCATCCCACCACCAGCATGATTTGTGGCTGGTCTGTAGGAGACATTGTAAGGAAACCAGGCTTCAGGACTTATCTTGTGTACGTCATAATTATCTATCTAGATTTGTGAAGTGCTTTGAGATCTACAGACACCGCGGTCTGTGTGAGGAGCTGGTGTTTGTTATCGCAACACTTGAGTGCGATGACTTCCTCTACCTGTGGAAAGTTGTCTGGGCTGGTTTGCCTTCCCTTCCCACCTGCTCCCTGCCCTTCCCTTCTTCTGCTGGGTGGAGAAGAAACTTTAACCGTGGCTGAGGTTCTCTGCTTTCCATTTTGCCTCCAGACTGATCACTGGAGCTTCATCTAGGGAAAAGTTATTAAGCAGGTTGGTTCTGTCGCTGAGACTGTGAATCTGGAAAAACCTGAAAAAAAAATCCTGCTTGGTAAATAAACAGCAAATGGAAAGCTCTGCCTTGGAAAGGAGCAGGCAGGTGACTACAGCAGCTTTCTGGTTGCTGAGGATCTTGCCATTGTAGGCTGATGTTATACTGATGTCCAGAGCCTGCAGGTAGGGTTCGTGCCTCAGCCCTGCTGCCAGTTTCCCACAGTGAAGGGCCATATTCTGGCACCGGCCCTTGAATTTCAGGGTCATTCAGCAGCTTAGCGAATGGTGTAACTCAGAGTTAGTTATTGTTTCTCTTTCAGCTCCAGTTCCTGCACAGCTGCCCTTCCACCGCAGAGGGCTTCCCAGGCTGTTTTTGGACAGGTAGATGTTCCCCTCAACTGATGGTGAGGGGCGCTGGGCACTGCCGTGGCAGGACGTGGCTCTTTCTCACTGCGGAGAAATGTGCTGGGTGCTGAGAGCTGCCCACAGGTCCAGGAAGCCCTGTCTCTGTTAAGATTATATTGTTTGGGCTCGAGGCTGCTCTAATCCTCCAGCTGCATGAGGCAGCTTCTGTAAGAACCCAACCAAGTGCAGCAAGTGCTCATCAGCTGCAGAAAGCCTGAGGAAACCTTCCCTGTCTGTGTTTTGGGGGCAGGAGGTGCTCCCAGGATGCCACCCTGGCTCTGCTTTCTCGTCCAGGGGACATCTGCATGCATCAGAGGTGATCTGGATGCAAATCGTGGTGAGAGGGCAAAGGCTGGGGCCAGGTGATCCTTCTGGTGCGTCCAGGGGTGCAGTGAGCCAGTGGGACAGTGATTCTGTCCCCTCTTCCCCGCTAACCTCCACTAGTGTATGGGCAGACGTCCTTTGAAGAAGTCCCTGCTCAGAGTCAGCTTCCAGCTTCTCAGAGACTCTCGTCAGGCCAGTGGTGCTGGGGCAGCCCCCAAGCCGCTGCTGGGCACCTGCCACAGTCTGTGGGGAGCCAACGGTGTCCACTGGGCGCAGGGATGGTGGGGCTGGTAGAGGAGAAGTCGCTGGGGACGGAAGTCACTGTGATGGCTTCCCTACCACTGGTGCCTCGGTGGCTCGTCACAGCAGCGTCCGAGCGTCTTGGGGTCTTTGCCCTTGTGGTGCCCCCGGGAGCCTGTGGAAGTTCAGAAACAAAGCAGAAGGTGCCTTGCCCAGGAGGTCTGTGGCGGCCTGGGCACTGCCTCCTCCCTGGCACAGCGCTTGTCTTCGCTGCTGCAGCGGCCTGGCTCTAGCAGCTGCCTGGGGAGCTGACGGCCCTGACAGGAAGGTGGGGATGGTTTGTAGGCAGCTGTTACGGGCTGGGCATTGCCAAGGAGAGGTGTGTGGGTGCGGAACGCAGCCCTGACGTGTCTGCTCCGTCCTGGGCACTTGCTCCGGCTGGCAAGCGCTGGGCTCGTGCCCTGCAGGAGCAGAGAGGCTGTGGGAGGGAGGACGGTGTATCTCACGGTAGGATCTCTGCTGCCTCTGGTGAGCTGGTTGTGCTCTCTCCCTCTGAACTGATCCCCAGGGTCCTGTTTTGGCCACGACACTGTCAGCTCAGGTGCACAGAGCTCAGCCGTTTGGCCAGGGAGCATCTCCTTGCAGGTTCAGCTCAGCTCAACCTGGTACTTCCAAGTAACAGCAGCAAAAAGCTTTTTAACTTGTTTCTGCCCTGCAGCTCCCCCCAGAGGTGCTCCTGGCTTTGCTTTGGGATTCTGCCTATTGAAGCTATCTGGTTTTGGGGCTGTTCCTCAGCTTCCCAAGCAGGATGTGCTATGAGTCTGCTAGGAGGACATATGCGTGGTTGTACTGGTCTCACTGTATTCCTCCCAAGTAGCTATGGGTGCGTGAAACCAAAGACAGTTGGCAAACCTGATGAGTGGGAGATATCAAAGAATTTGTGTTTATTGACATGCGGGAGACCTGTTGATGCCGGAGCACTTGCTGGTAGGAGAAGCAGGATACCAGGATGGACCAGAAGGAGGATTTTTCCCAAGCCAGGGTGGCTTCTTTCCCCAGTGACATCAAGTGACAGGCTGAGCGCAGTGCTTGTGTAGCGTTGCCTGCTGCTGAGTCTGAGTCCAGCTCCCGTTGCCGAGCCAGCACAGCCGCGGCGGCACAGACAGCCCCGGGGCGGTGCAGCTCTCCCAGACCTCTTTGCCTCAAGGTGAAGGGTGGCTCCTGCGGCCGCGGCTGCCTTCTCTTGCCCCGTATCCCTCTTCCATCGTGTCCATGTGCTTGACTGAGGAGATTTGTGGACCAGTGGGCAATGCCAGCCCAGGCAATGCTGTGTGCCCTGTCTCGGCACTTGCAGCCCTTCCTGCCCTGCAGGGAATGCAATAGACCTGTGCCAGGTCTGGTGCCCGGGAGCCGGTGCGTGCCCGACCCTTGGGAGAAGGACGTGGCGATGGGTGGGTGTGCCTGGGAGATATTTGGGGAGCCGTCCTGAGGAGATGTTTTCCCCAGCTGCCTCCCTGCCTGCCTTCGCTTGCCCACCTCCCTGCTGCTCTTGTTTGAAAGCCAGGTTGGGAAAGAAACTCTTGAGGAAAGCTGCGTGCAGCGAGTGGGGTGAGCTGCGAGAGCGAGGGGGTGAGCGGTACGCAGGGTCTGCTGGGGACTGGGCAGGGGACCAAGGCGGTAGAGGAGAAGTCGCTGAGGAGAAGCAGAGTTGCTGCCTGGGCACGTCTGGGGAGGGTGCTGGCTGCACCCTTGGCTGCCCTGACGCTGCGACTCGGGACAGCCGGGCGGTGCTGTGCCACTTGGCCAGAACTGGGGATGTGAGCTGGCTCGGCTGCGGCTGCAGGGCTGCATTTCTGGCGAGTTCGCCAGGGCGGGTGGTCTGAGGCTTGTCCTGACTGTTCTGCAGGTACCCAGCCAGCGCCTGCTGCGGCGTACAGGCAGCACAGGTGGGAGGTGTCTGATCCAGCCTAAAACCTGCCAGTATGAGCTTCATCTGCAAAAATAGGTTATGTGTGGATTTGCACCTGCGTCATTTGTTTGTAGTAGATCCGTCTTTTGCAAAATAATTTTGGAAACACTACAGCCTGATTTACTCTATAGTCAGACCACAGGCATGAGGTCTGTGGGGAGATGTCTGCATGGCCAAGCCCATCTCTAAGTAGGAGCCAGGACTCTCGTGAGGACGGGACAAGGGTAGGCAGTATCGCTGATGGTTTAATTACCTGTGCTGGAACTGAAACAGCCTTGCCTGGAAAGCTGCCTGCTTTTTGCAGAAGATGACCGCTGAGGTCTGTTACCAGCCTGATGCAGCGAGTTGTTGCTGAAGCCTGCCCTGCCCCTACAAATATGCGAGCAGGCGCTCGGGCCAGTGCTTTGCTCAGCTGCTCCCTGCCACGTCTGTTTGCAAGACCACCCTGCGGACAGTCCCACAGAAGTGGCTGTGGGGAGGTTTTTGTCACAAGCAGCTGGTGGCCTGATGCTTTCCTCTGTTACAGGTGGTGATGCTAAGGCTGCTGGGCAGTCCCAGGGAGATGACGGCCATCCAGGGGCTGGGGACACTCGGAGGCATCAGAGGGGACGTGCAGAGCACCGGAGGCACACCATCACCAACGGCGTGGACTTCAGCATGGTAAGGGGACAGTCCTGCCACGGGCTCCAGCGAGGTGCCCCATAGTCCCTGGGGGAAGGTGGGCTGCAGGGGTCTCTTGCCACTGACAACAGCTCTGTTTGGGCTGTGGCTCTCCCCTGCCCACCCTGCACGTGTGAGCCGTGGGGTGTCGGGCAGATCCTGGTATTTTGGATACAAAGCTCTGCTGATGTACATGGAGGTCCTACCATTCCTTCTCCCTGCCTGGCACGGTTCGGGACAAAGCACCTCAGGAGGCATGCGTTCCCCTGCCATCCCCCAGAGCGTGGCCAGCCCACAGAGCCAGTGGTTGACTGCACGGGTGCCTTCCCCGTGGGCAAAAACCTGCGCAGGGGAAGGCAAACGTGTAGGAGCAGGTGAGCCTCTGGGCCTTTCAGGCACTCCAGCGAAAGTCAGGTACGCTCTGCGCTGGCGAGTGGTGGTGTCAGGCTGTGTCCCCTACCAGATGGAATCTGTAGATCAGGTCTAAAGCATGCTGATCCTCCTGGCTCCTGAGAGACTTTTTGCCAGTAATGCAGAGAAATCAGCATTGAATTTAGCTGGGCAGCCCAGGATGGAGGGGTCTGCTGCCCTGTCTCTGTCCCCAAGTGGAGAGGCTTGGATCAAATTGCCTACATGAAGGGATTGACACTGCTCACAAGTGGGATGGAGAAGCAGCCTGGCATGTTGCCCACAAGCTCAAGCTAAATTTTCCCGAGAAGAGTGGCAGGACCCAGCTTGCAGCACGAGCGGTTGTCCGGAGCTCCTCTGGCCAGTGTCGGCGCTGCTGACAAGGCTGTCTCTGTCACCTCTGCACTTCCACTTCTCACACTCTGGTGTCACCCTGCTCTCGGAGCCCAGTGGGGCTGACTGGCAGTGCAGACAGGATCGATTGCAGCCTGGCGCTGGCCTTGGGAGACATAATGTGCCCCAATGCCTGGCTGGGGACGAGGGGCTTTGTGCCCACCTGGTTTGCTGGGCTTGTAGTCATGCAAGGGGTTGGGGGGCTCTTGGGCAGAGGGGGTCTCTGCAGAGAGGTGCTGGCAAGGAGTAATAAATGTAGATGTGTGCTTCTGGGGGTGTCTGGTTCTCAGGGTTTTTGTGGCTGGGTCACTCCTTCCCTGGCAAGGCTCTTCCCTGTGCGTGCAGCTCCAGGCTGGAGCCCATCACTGCTATGAGCTCAAGGTCCTGCCTGGTACTGGTGAGGAGGGGCTGGCAGCCAGCGTGTCTCGCTGAGAGCTGGGGTTTGTTCCCAGCTCTGCCGCAAGCGCTCTTGCTCTGGGCTTGTGTTGCCCTTGCCTCTGTTTCCCCAAGTTGTTGCGGGGAGGGTGGTGGAAGGGAGGTCCTCTGCCTTTCTTCCCCCCTCCCCATGTACCTGAGTGCTGCGCTGGCTTTAGCATGCTCCTCCTTGGCACCCCGGCAGGAGCTTTGGGTACTGATCCCACCTCTGAGCATACCGAGAGAGCTGGACCGGGTTTGAGTCCAGCAAGGACTGAATTCTTCTGCAGGGTGGTGCTGTCACCTCTCCCCTGATGCTGGGAGGTCGTTGGGTCCCTGCAGAGACAAGGCACTCGGCTGTGATTAGGCTGATTTGCCTAAAGCCCGTGGGAGGATGGGAGCACCAGTGTCCGTCCTGCATCCCGGAATACACCAGGACCAGTTCATCCTAAGCAGCGAAGTGGAGGTGTGGGAGCTGAGCTGCAGCCCCAAGGCCCTTTGCCCCAGCACAGCTGGTGTCAGCTCAGCTGGTGTTTTCCAGCCAGTCCAACATTGATCGTCCTGATTTCCCCGTGGCCACAGGGGATGGCTGGGATGAGACCGTCTGTGAGAGGCTGAGCGCTTTCACGTGTAGGGGTACAGCACTGTCCCTGCCCCTCCTACCCCGGGTGGCACCAGCCGGGTCCAGCACTCTGTCTTCCTCCCACTCCAGAAGCTGCCTCTGCCCCTAGAGCGTCCCGTCCTTAGCGAGACACCATCTGTCCCTGCACCTGTCAGGGCTGGTGATGTCCCGCTGCTCTGCGGGATGCTGCCTCTTCCTCTGGTCACGATGCTGGCCAGCAAGCCTGGTGGGACCAGGGCAGGCCAGGCAGTCGCGGGCTGCAGCCCAGGCTGGGTG
This sequence comes from Tetrax tetrax, assembly GCA_009806455.1. Classification (NCBI taxonomy): domain Eukaryota; kingdom Metazoa; phylum Chordata; class Aves; order Otidiformes; family Otididae; genus Tetrax; species Tetrax tetrax. The sequence goes on along the minus strand of WHYT01015249.1, from coordinate 123,543 downwards.
GCGGTCCTTGCCACGTACAGCACCTTCTTCATACCCCTCAGCAACAGCCTGCATAGCACCAAGGCTCTGCACTTTTTCCTGTGGGTACGTCCTCTTTGGTCTGTCTGTCCATCCAGGCATGTGGTGGGGGTGGCTGTCGTGTTGCAAGGAGCATTTCCAGGAGCAGCGGGAGCAAGAGCATCCCTGGCATAAAGGGCAGTGGGAACAGGGAAGTGCTGGTGGCCAAGAAGAAGGTCTTGGTATGGTCTCACTTGTCCCCAGGGGTAAGGATCTGTTCAGGGTCACCCTGCTCCAGATGCTCTCCAAAGCAGCAGGAGAGGTTGCTGAGCATCCAGGAGCTTCTGGGTGATCCAAGTTGTGCTGGTGCCTGGAGGAGACTCTCCTGGAGCCCAGTCTGTGCTCTGGGCGGTGGAGGCCAGGCTGTGTTGTGGCAGAGAGGGTGCAGGCTGGCAGCTCCCCGTGCTCTTGGCGTGGAGCCGGGGGCAGGCGCTGGGGGAGCAGGCGTACACAGCTCAGGAGAAGCGGAGCGGGAGCCCTGGGCTCCCTGGGTGAGGGCTGATGAAAGAGTCGCTGCGCCGGTCGCTCTGTTCCCCAGGGATGTCCCCTCTTCTCTCACCACCTCTGTGATTGCCAGTGGCAGCGCAGTGCTGAGGGCCAGAAGAAGAAGGTAGCAGGGGATGCTGTGGCCCCTGGGGCGCAGGCCACTGCTCCAGCCCCGCTGTTGATGGAGGGGCCGAGCCGACCGCCCTGGCTGTGCCACAGCCCAATGCGAGGTCCTGCTCTGCTCGTCCCAGGGTGCTGATCTGGGGACAGGAGCCCTGGGCACCCTTGTAGCAGCCTTCTGGGCGCATAAACTTCCCTGCTTTCAAGGTGCTTGAACCTGAAAGACTGGCAGAGACACTCAGCAGAAAAGTATGCATCTCAGCTCCAAGATGCCTTGGAGGTAAAGAATAGGAGGAAGCAGAGCGCTGGGAGAAGAGGGCAGCAGGTTTGCCCCTGGCTTCCAGTCTGCACACTTAGCTCAGCTGCTTGCCAGTCACCAAAAGCTGTGGGTGGGGGGTGGGATTTGGGGAGCGGCTGCAGGCCCTGCCCCTGCTGTGTCCCTGGATAAATACAAGATGGAGAAATCTGCTTCTGCAGTGAGGAGTGGGATTGTGGAAGTGGCCTGACTGTCCTTAGCCTGATTGTTCTCCCAAACCAGCGAACTCTTCCTCCAAAGCAGCACCAGGCAGCAGCCATCATCCTGCTCCTCGGCAACTTTTCATGGGGAGAGGGGCTGAGACCCCTGCCCGTATCCATGTCCCTCTGTGCCTCATGAAGAAACCGGCTCCTGGGGCTTGACAAGGCCTTGGTGGGGAGGAGGTGACGTCTCTGTGTACTCTGTCCTGCAGCTGAAGCACATGAAGGAGCTGGAACAGGAGAAGGATTTTCTGCTGCAGGGTCTGGAGCTGATAGAACGCACCCGGGAGTGGTACCACCAGCACATCCAGTTCATGCAGGAACGCCAGAGGCTTCTGGGGAAGAACAAAACCAGTGCAGTGAGTCTGGGGCTTGTTCTTGGGGTGCCTGTCTGCTTGGGAGGGTCTGCCCTGTGCGCTTGGTGAACCAAGCTGGGACTTGGCTGGACCTGGAGCTGGCCCAGTGGTAACCCCCAGTCTCTTATTCCTCCCCATCTCCCAGGAATTCCTCCCTGAGGGCAGCCAGAGCCACCTGGGGCATATGGTCCCCAAGCTGCAAGAGGTCAACCGCTGCCTGGGTGACCTCCTTTCCACTGCTGGCAAGGTGAGAGCAGCAGACTAGCAGACTTGGCTTCGTGGGCAAGACAGGGGATGGGGGACAGCCAAGAGGACAGCACTGCTGGTCCTGAGGTGGGCTGGGAGATGCTCAAGCGTTTGGAGGACTGAAGGAGATCCCCAGAATGGTGCAGCCATTGTCAAGTGAATAAGGAAACCATCCTGCTGAGGTGCCCAGTCAGCCCCCTCAAAGCTGGCTGTCCTGCCGGGCTCCTGGCGGGAGCTGGGCACACTGGCAGGAATGCTTCCCAGCTCCACCTGCCTTGCTGGAGACTGTGTTGGCCTCTCCTGGGGTCTTAATCCTGTGCTGGGCTTCTGTCAGTTCCATGGGTGCCACAGAAACAGCTTCTGGCATCGGGAAAGGCTGGGGAGGGCCACTGGCAAGGAGGCTCGATGTCCCATCCCTTCCCTTCATCTCTGCAGGCAGTGAACCCCTCCTCAGCTCTGAGCAGGCTGGTCCCCACGGCGTCCCCAGCCTCAGCAGCCTCCCAGCAAGCCATCAACATGTTGAAGGAGCAAAACCGGCTTCTCACCAAGGTGTGTAGGTTTACGGGAGGAGCAGATCCCCTTGGAGGAGCTGAGAGGGAAGTGGGGGTGGGATGGGGTCGGGGAAGGAATACGAGGCAGTGGAAAGTGTTCCTTCAGCTTGGCCAACCTGGGTGATCCCAGAGAAGGGCGTGTGGGCTGCCCCGGGAGACCCCCTGTCACCCAGGTGTGTGCAGCTGTTTGCTGGGTGAGTGTCCGTGGGGAGGGCTGGGGCATCCCTGCGGAGGGAGAAGACTGTGATGAAGGCAGGTCACGAGAGGGTGCAGACGCTGCAGCTGGGCTCTGCGAGCAGAGCTGCTGGGGAAGGGGCACCTGTGATGCCCCTGCCAGGGCTGGGCTCACCGCTGAGGTTCACATCTCAGCACCAGCAACGCAGCACACACCAGCATTTTCCTCCTCTGAGCAGCGTTTTCCTCCCTCCTGTCCCATGCAGGAGGTGACCGACAAGAGCGAACGCATCACTCAGCTGGAGCAGGAGAAATCTGCCCTGATCAAGCAGCTCTTTGAGGCTCGAGCCCGCAATAACCACGAAACAAGCCAGCTGGACTCCACCTTCATCTAGTGCCCGTCTCCTTGCTCCCTGTCCTCCAGCTTCCTCGGGGGTTTTGTGGGACTCTTGCCTGAAACCCGTTGCACCCGTTGCTCCAGGTGTTGTATCTCGAGGTCTGGAGCTGCCGGTGGCATCTCTGCAAGAGGAAGCTGGGAAGGTGCTTCCCTAACCCTGCCTGGGAAGCATCCCCGCACTGCTCTGCTGCCGGGCTTTCCAGCCCTGCTGCTCTCAAGCTGCTCCTTTCCTGTCTCTAAACGGACTGCAGGGACTACTCCTCCAGCCCCGAGATCCCCAACGTGCTGGGGAAAGTGGCCACTACCTGTGCTGCATGCATGGGGAGGAGCTGCTGTGCCCTTGGCCTGACCCGGGCTGAATTTTGAGTGCTCTCAGATAAAGGTGATGCATCTTCAATGCTCCAGCTGGCATCTCCAGGCAAGCCTGGCTGTTGAAAGGCAGCCTGTGCCCTGCTTGTCCCGCTGTCAAGATTGAAAATCCCATGGGACACGCCTGGCCCCTCTCTGCTGCCTGAGTTCTGCCTGCCAGTGACAGTGTACTGGGCCAGAGCAGCGCCCAGTCTGGTGTTCCTTCTGGGGTAATCCCTCTTTCCAGTTTACGGTAGCGATGCCGTAGTGGCTGTTTACACATCTGCAGGCTCCTGTAGTTAATGAGCCATAGACCCAAACGAGGTAGCCCGTACCTCTGAGCTGCTGTTTCAGGCTGTTTGCAGATTGAGGCGACACCTCTACATCCCTTCATTTGGCTTGGCCTGGCAAATCTTTCCTTATGTCTGCCAGACTTTTTTTTCATCATGACCTCAAAAGGAGAGGTGATGTCCTGCAGCATAAGGATGCTATCACAGCCCTAACTTCACAGGGGCGCTTTAGGACAAGGTTTTGTGTTTAACTGAGCGTCGGTGATGGAGCAGAGGCTGGTGGGCTCTTTCCTTTGCACAACTCCAAGTGGAGCAATGGCAGCTCTGCCTGTCCTGGTGGTGTACACTGGCTCCCCGGGGTGACATCCCAGCTGTGGACTGCACCCCTCTCCAGGTCCCTTGGGGTGGTGCTGGGGGTCTAAGTGTGGGTCCGATTAGACTCGTGTGTTTCAGGATACTTCCTTCTGCCCACCCAGCTCAGTGGTGATGCTTGAGCTGAACGATATCTTCCACTGTGGCTCGGTACTTGGTATTTATGGTACTTTCATAGGAGATCCTTGTGAATCCTCGTGTAGCACAGGCCTGGCCCTCCGTAGCTCCAAGACCAGGACCTTTCTCTCCGGCATTATTTCATGCTCTGACTCTTCTGGCACGATGCTGTGGCACAATGCACTGAGCTGGGCAGAAGGTGCTGGACCTGCCCTGCCGTGGGCTGGGCACCATGCAGACCAATTCCTTTCTTGCTCCTGTTTTTATCTGTCCAGTGCTCTCTGTCCCATCCAGCTCCTCTCTCTGAGGTTGATCTTGACCTGAAGAGACAAGGCACGAATCCCTGCTCCTACCCTTGTGCATGCTGCCCTGTGCCAGAGTGGAGATGAGCAGAGAGCCAGGGAGAGGGAGGAGGAGGAGAGGCAAGGCCTTGGCTGGTTGTGTCCCCTGACTGCAGGAGTAGGGTGTTAGTTGGTTGGATGCCACCCCTGGGCGTCGGTGCCTGCCATCTCTTTCGTGATGCCACCTCTGGTGTCCAGCGCCTGTTTTGCCTTAGGTTTGATTAGAAGTGATCCTCTTTGTGAAGGGGGTCACTTTCCTGCCTGTAGGGATAATAAAGTGGGGTGAACTATTTAACTTATCTGTCTGTCTCTCTGCCTAAATCAGCCCGTCTGCTGCTGTGAGCCTTGAAGTTCCTGACTGTTCTGTCCCACGAGATGTGCGGTGAGCTGAGCGTGGTCTGTGCACGAGGAGCCTGGGGGAGGTCTCTGCTCCAGGCCATGTTCCCGTACGCTTTCCCTCTGAGCTTCCCTGTGCTCTGGGGCTGGAGATCCTCTGGTCTGCCCTCACCGCTGTGAGGTGGGGTTGTGAAGCTGCCTGCACCCCTTCCAGTGCTTGTAGCTTCATCTGGCTGCTCCTCTAGAAGCTGTCCTGGGGGCTGGTACTCCTCAGGTGGTGCTGGTATAGTTCACCACCTCTTATTTCTTTTCAAGCCCTCTCCCTCAGAGCTGGCTGGCTGTGGGCTGTGGTGGCCGTGGGGCTCTGCCGTGACTCCTTCCTGCAGGCACAGCCAGAGGGGACCTCGCTGGCATGGCACCCTGCAGCGCTCCGCCCTGCCTCGAGGGATGGCAGCACCTGCTGGGGCGGCCCTGGGGCTCTGCGCTGGCTGGAGGCGCCTGCCCTTGCCCCTCAGCACAGCCGGGCTGTGGGGCAAGCGGGGACCTCTGGGGCTGAGCCTCTCCTCCTGGGAGCGGAGTGGGAGGGGGGCTCGAGCCAAGTCCCCACAGCTGGCAGAGGGATCTTTGCCACGGCCGCTGTCAAGTGGTGCTTGGGGCCGCGGCGAGTCCCAGACAGGGCGAGGAGAGGGGCAGCGATTGCCCTCAGTTCCCATTTCAAACCTTTGCTTGGATGCAGAACCCGTGAGGGCTTTCAAAGCAGAGAGGACCATTGTCCCCGCTCAGCGCTGCTCTGTGCAGAGCCAGGGAGCTCTGCCCAGCCCTGCGGCTGCCCCGGCCCGGGGGAACGTCCCGGCTGTGGCCCAGCAGTGCTGGCCCCGGGCCCGCATCCTGTGGGGCTGCTGCCAGGGTGGCAGGGGAGCTCTGGAAGCGTGGTGGGCCTGGGGGGCCAGGGTCCCCCTTGGAGCTGCAGGGATGACCTCGAGCTGTTGCCCAGGCCTGGCCACGCTGCTTCTGGATCCCTGATGGGTCTGGCCTGTGCCTGACCCTCACCTGTGTGTCTGGGCTGTGTCCACGTCGGCACCCTTAGCTGTGGGAGCTGCGGCGGTGGTCTGGGAGCTGTGTGATCTGGGCTTGTGGCCAGGTCTGTAAGCGATGCATTGGGTGACGTGGGTGAGCATCTTCCCTTCCTTTCGGGCTCTGTTCCCGCTAGAGCTGGGTTTGCACAGATCTGTGAACGTGCCTCGGGGGCTCTCATCTCAGCTGGAAACCGCTGCGTGAAGCTGCGGTCCACACTGGGAAGAGCTGGAGCAGGTCTCTGCCGTCCCCAGCCAGGACAGTTCTGCTGACCCACGTCACCTCAGCCCCTCCACGCCTGAGGGTGTCAAACCCAGATGCAGCACCACGCAGTCAGCACCCGTGTCACCAGGCGTTTGTCCTGGGTGCCAGGGTGAGACCCCACCCGCGGTCCCCGCTGCCAGAGCCTGGTGATGGGCACTGCTGGCGGGAGTGAGGTGTGCTTGGCCCTCGCCTGGGCTCCATCCAGAGATGTTCCCAGCCCCCGCGTTGCCCTGAGGGATGTAGAATCTCGACCTTCGTGTCCTCAGCCATGCAGTTTGGGAAAGATCCAGTAACCCAGGTCTATTTGTAGTTTCTCTCCTCCTGCCCAGCTCCATGCCCTTCTCACGCCCTTGGAGGCTGGGCTGCGTGCCCAGCTACCTCCCTTAGAGCAGGGCTGCTCTCCCAGCAGAGCAGTTATCCCAAATGCCAGCAGGAACAGCTGCATCTTGGGCCTCCAGCCTGTACATTTTGTGCTTTTTGCTTTTCTTCCCTGCTGCCCAGTCAGAAACTGCTCTGCCCATCACGGGTCCTTGCTGCCCTGGGCAGTTTGCAGCGTGGTCTCAGCCCACGCATGCTTCACCCGCTGTCCTGCTCTTGCCAGTGCAGATCCCAGGGAGGTGAGCTGAGGATGTGATGACCTGGAGAAGGTCACAGATGCTGGGGCTGGTCCTCACTGGGCTGGGAAACTGGGCCATGCAGGGCTAAGGGGGTGCCTGGTGTGTCTCAAACCTGCGAACCAGCACCCGGTACCTCTCACTCATCCCCTTGGTCCCTCATTGTGGGTGTTCTCCCGTCTCAGACCGTCCCTGTGCCTTGCTGCTGCAGTCCTCCCTGTACCCCAGGCTCCAGCTCGCCGGTCCTTTTCTCCTCTTGGCAGAGATAAAACTGCTTCCTGCCTTGGCAGCATTACCTGGTACGTGCTCAGCGCTCCCCTCCTTGGCTGTGGCCGTGGGAGAGTTTCATTTTCTGCTGGCACTTGAGGAACAGTGCAGCGAAGATCTGCTCCCAGATGCACTCTGCGGGGTCCAGCAGAGCCTCTGACACACCATCCCGGCTCGTTCCCAGGGGGACACGGCTGTGCCAGGTGCCCCCCAATATCTCCATCATGAGGGGAATCGAGCACGGCATCCTGGCTCCACTCCAGCATCTGGCCAGGTCCCTGACAGGTCCGGTGTCTCCCTGCAGCCGTGACCCTGGCCTGGAGCGGGTGCTCAGTGCTGCCTGCGCAGCCAGCGGAGCCCCTTCCAAGGTACAGCTGATGGAAGCCAGATGCTCCCTCCCAGGGAGAACCAGAGTGGTGGGGAGGGGTGGGGTGCCTGAAATTCCTGCTTTGCTCTGCAGCTGCGTGCCACGGAGACCGGGACTTTACTCCCCACGTTACATATCGGCCCAGTCTCCTCACTCTGGGAGAAGCAGCCGTCAAGGACCAGAACAGGGGCTGGGA
>WHYT01015249.1:85276-96906 GCA_009806455.1 Tetrax tetrax | reverse complement strand
AAAAAAAAAAAAAAAAAGTCAGGATTTTGGGTTGTCTGACTGCCATTTTTGAGTTTTGAGTCACTTAAGAAAGAATGCCTGAAGAGAGATAGGGAAGCTGGAGGTGCACTGGGAATTCAGCAGGAAGGTTCATACAAAAGGTCCCAGGGTGGGCAACGACGGTGAAGCAGGAGGGCTCAATATGGAAAATAATGGATTTAGTAAATTGATTAAACTGATTAATTCCCTGGCCTGGCTGTGGATCAGTTCAACAGCCTGATCTCAGTAACTGGTGATTTCATGGCGGCTCTAGAAAGCTGGTCCCTGCTCCCCGGGCAGCCCCGGGTTTGCCAGGAGGAGACGAACCCAGATGCTGGAGAGCTGCTGGGAGGCAGATGCGGAGGGAGTGTCTCCAGGAAAGCTAACTCCCAGCTGTGTTTGACCCAGGTGGGAGCCGTCAGCAGCTGGCAGAGATCTCCTGCCCGCTGAGGGCTGTGAAGTGATGTGGGAAGGGAGCCCAGGGATGCATGGATTTTGGACATCAGCAAAGCAAGGCTGGCACAGATGTCACCTCTGTGGGATGGGATTCCAGGTTGTGAAGCAAAGGATCCCCTCCTGACACCCAAGGGTGTCCAGGGAAGAGGAAGATGATAGCAAGCATACATGATCTTTCCCTTGAGCCCTCTCCCAGTCTCCAGCTGTTTTCACCTCGCGGGATTTCCTGAGACAGATGTAATTGCCGATGATTTCCCCCCCTCCTGCCCTAGCCCGTGGGGGGCCACCAGGCAGCCCCAGCCTGCTTTGGGAATCTGATTTTTATTAAAATCCTACCAAAGAATAGGAGAGTTCCTTCCTTTTCCTCAGGTTGAGTTCCCAGTTGAGCTCTTGGATCAAACAGGCGTAGTTTGATGCCAAAGTTTTGAAGGAGTCGTCACCCTGGGACAGAGCAGCTTCTGAGCCGCAGCACTGCGCAACAGCGAGGGACGTGACTGTGCCTCTGCAAGCCGCAACCCTCCACAGGATGCTGGTCCTCAAAAACGACTGCAAGGATCAGCAGGAAGCAAAACGATTTTGCTCCATGCAAAATGGGATGGGGCTGAACTGACACCTTCCTGCATCCCTTCCCGGAGCTCAGGAAAGGGGTTCTGGAGCAGCATCCCCTTGCTGGGCTGGGGCACGCTGCCGGGTAGCTGCGGGATGGCGACAGGAAGGTGGCTTATGCCCTAAGGATGCTCCTGCCTCCTGAACGGGCTGCTACGGCACAGAGGGAGAGCGGTGGATGCAGACAACCCTCCTGGTGCTCAGTCTTCCCAGAATGTTAGTTTTGTCCCTAACACCTCTAGAGACTCAAGGGAACCTTAGAGCAGAGATTTTCTCTGTGCAACAGCAATGGAAAAAGAGCAAATTCACTGCACAGGGGAGCTCATGGAGAGGTGCCTACACAAACCACGTCCCTCCGGGTTACTTGAATTCTCCCTGCAGATCAATGCAATAGCCAAGGATGGAGAAACAGGTCCTGTTTGGACCTTCAAGGGGTGAAAGTCTTCAACCAGGTTAAATGTATATAACTGTGGAATAAGGGACCGCTTCAGGTCAGAAAGTGTCGTGGGGTTTTGGGGAAAGCGAATCACAGTGCTTGCACCTGCCCCAGGCAGAGGAGGCAAGGCCGTGGGCAGCCCCATGCCCCCCACCCCATGCCCTGCTGCCCGCTGCTGCCGCTCGGCTGTGGCCCCATGGTCCTGCTCACCTCCGCACCTTGGGAAGGTGAGCGTCCGCCCTGGCAGGGAGTGCCGTGCAGCTGCTTCCCAACAGCCTCCTGCTTGTTTGGGGGGGATGACCCGGGTGTTTTGGTATCCCACAGGGGAGTCCATCCTTCCTGCAGCTCTGCAGCGACCCTCCCACCCCGATTGCTGGGACAATGGCTCAGCATCACCCAGCTGCTCACTGGCGTGGGGCTGGTGCTCGTGGGGGTGAGCTGAGGTCATTCAAAAAGTGGTTTCTCATTGGTGACTGGAGGCCCTGGGTACTGTTGGCTAGTTTTAAGAAAAATGACAAACAGTTGCCTGCTTTATTCCATTATTCCATCATTTCCCCACTGTCCTGCCAGCTCTGTCCCCACCCCGTCGCCATCCCCTCCCTCAGCTGAGGGTGGGGAGCAGCCCCATGGGCGAGGCCGCCCACCTGGCTCTGCACATGGTGCTGCCTTCCTTCATGTTGGGTGCTTCCCTTCTGCCCACACGCCGCATCCCACCGGCGTAGCGAAAGGGGAGCCCGCGGCGGCTGCAGAGAGTCAGTGGGATGTGACTGTTGGCCTGGAGCTCCACGCACCTCACACCTCTGCCCTGGGCTCACAGTGTGGGGGAAGGATGCTCTGTGTCCTGCACTGGGATCCACAGCCTCGGAGCTTGGGGAAGCAGCTCCTCAGGCACCGCGCTACAGCCGCACGAGCAGAGTGGCCGGCTGGGCCTGCCCTGCTGCTGGATGCCTCCCTGCATCTGCCCTGTCCTGAGAGAACTCCTGGCAAGGCAGCCGGGAGAAGCCGGTGGGGCTTTTCCACGGAAGCTGCCTATTTCCGGGGCGCTTTTGTCCTCCCTGGGACAGCAGGGAGCAGGTCTCTGCCCATGGGAGACCCCTGGGCTGGCGTCACGGAGACGCTGCCCTGGGAAAGAGGAAAGAGACAAGGTTTTAGAAAGTACAGGAAGAATGGAGAGTTGTGCTTGGGTTTGATCTTCCTTCCAGGCAAGCATCCTTGCCAGGAGAGGGATTATAGCCTGGGATACACTGGGGTCCTTCCAGTCCTGCAGCGTCTGAAGGTGGAAAAGCTCTGGGCTTAAAGCCGAGGCTCACGTGTGTCGGGGAGCTCCCACCCGCAGGGTGCACAGACAAAGCCGCTGGTTCAGCGGGAGCTGCCCTCGGTCATTTTTTGTTGCACTCCTTATTTTTCTCCTCTACCAATGGAAACACTGGCTGGATTTGCAGCCTCATTGCAGACTCAAAGAAAACCAACAAACAAAACCCTACAAAAATGCCTTGCACGCATCTGCTGTGGGCTTGCTTGGTTCTGAGACCGGTGTGGGCACCCCCAGTTATTCCCAACAGGCAGCTCTGGCCTGGCGCTCGCTGCGTCGGTGACACTGTGCAGGTGATGTGGGTGGGTGCACCCAGGGCAAAAGCATCATTCTGGCTCTGGCTGGACACACTGGCGGGCTGAGGGATGCATCCGCCCAGCAGGACAGTCTGCTGGGAGGTTTCCCAGTACCCCCAACAATTTTGGAGATTCCTCCATGCCAGGCAATGAGGTATTGGGGAGAGAGTCAGCGCCAGCAGTTTAGGAAGCCGAGACACCCAAGTTCTTTGGTTGGTGCAGGACTCAGCCTGCCCGGAGGCTCCCGGGGAAGGGATGGCTCTGGGCTTGTGGGGTGACAGGCCCGTGCTGGCCTACCGTCTCCAGAAAACACACCTGATTTCTCAGCTGAGCCCCCGGGGCTGGGTCAGTCCAGGTCCTGACTCCAGCGAGAGCCGCAGAACTCGGCCGGGCTGGACGTGGCGCTGGGGACGGGGAGCAGGTCACAGCTCCTCCACCTGGCTGTGGGTCCAGCACTGCTCCCAGGGGGACTGGGATTGGGGTTGAGATTAGGAGCAAGACCAGGGGACTCCCTCTCCCATGGATGGCAGCACATGACCCCATGAGCAGTCTCAGCCCAGCCCGTGACCGAGGAGCCAGTCCCTGACCTCATCCCTTGTTCAGGCCCCGCTCGAGAGCTGCCCGTGAGGCGGGGGGGGGTGTGCTCCTGCTGGGGACGTGCCCACAGCCCCCTGCCATCCCGTAGGTACTGCCAGCTGCCACAGGGACTGTGCTGGTCTCCAGCCAGCCCCTCTTTCTCCCTGCTGCTCCTTGCCCTGGGTGTCTCAGCACCTGCTGCCCTCCTGCGCTCCCTCGGTGGAGACCACCCTTGCGAGTGCACCGTGCACTGCTCATGGCTGGCCCGTGCAGGCGGCCCATCCTAGTCCCAGGATTATTGAGTGCTCCCGCATGCGTCTCCCCTGTACTTGCTGTTGCCTGAGGAGCTTCCAGATGGGAGCAGAAAACCCTATCCCCGATCCCTCCCTTTGGACCTCGGCCCGTTGCGGTGTCTCCAGGCTCATTCCGTTCTTCCTGTTATTTCCCAACCACATGTGGAGCTGCTGTGCCTCCCACCAGTGCTCCCAGATGTGCTCGCCCACGTTCAATGAAAACGTTGAGGAGCCCTGAGCCCCACCACCCCCAAACTCCGCCACCCCCGGGCACCACCTCTCAGGGCCAGCCAGCGAGTCCCTTCATCACTGGTTCAGCCCAGCCCTCGCCCAGCTGGCCCCACGTCCAACGCTTTTGTGGGAAGAGGTGGGTTAGAAAAACCTCTCTCCTTTGTCCGGGAAAGCGGCTGCCCCACGCTGCTGGGTGAGTAACGCACTCCACACCTCCTCATCTTTGTTCCCCACCTGGCACTGGGTCCCCAGAGAATATTTCGCCTGTGAACCTGCTGGGGTGGGGACAGGCTTTGTTGCCCAGCCGAAACCTGGGGAGCCTGTGCCCTCGGAGCAGGAGGAGGAAAGCCCTGTCTCCCCGCACCGCTGCACAGAACTCAGCGCCCACATCAGCTGCAGGCGATGCACAAATGCACGCCAAGAGCTGCAGGTGCCTCTTCGTTCAGCCTGACCTGGGGCCACGCTGGCAGCGCTTACCCAGGCACGGGCTGAGAAAGGCACCAGCGTGGTGGGGAGCTGGGGCTCCTGACTGGGACCCCCTTGGCCTGTGACCTCCAGCCACTCCTCAGGGCCCCTCACCGTGCCACATCCCAGAGGTACGCCTGGTCCTCCGCTGCCTCAGCCCCGTAATGGAGGCGGCACCCCAAACACAGGCTGTGGGCATGCAAAATTGGCATTAAATAATGTGGAACTTGTTGCTGCCTCACAGCAAACCCTGGCCCTGCATCTGATGATTACAGGGTTATTTCAAGTTACTGTGAAAGTCTGGTCGTGCTGACCGTCTCTGTCCCTCCCACTATCAAAGCAGGCCCCCTAAATTTCACCACGTGCCTCTGTCCCTGGGGTCGCTCAAGGCAGGATGGAGAGCAGCCCTGCAGAGAAGGACTTGGGGATACTGATGGATGAAAAACTGAACATGAGCCGGCGAAGAGTGGACATGGCACCAGGGACATAAGGACAGTGGGATGCCAGAGGCACTGGACAGCCTTGCTGTCCGCTGGAGTGCAGCGCCCCGAGACCCAGCATTGCTCTTCCTCCACCCCGCCTTGCTGTGCAACACGATGACAACGAGGAGCATGGCAGAGGTGGCAGAGGTGGCAGGGTGGCAGGGTGGTAGAGGTGGCAGGGCAGCAGGGTGGCAGAGGTGGCAGGGTGGCAGAGGTGGCAGGGTGGCAGAGGTGACAGGGCAGCAGGGTGGCAGAGGTGACAGGGCAGCAGGGTGGCAGGGCGGCAGGGTGGCAGATGTGGCAGAGGTGGCAGGGTGGCCAGACAGCCAGGCTGTGCCGGGCTGGTTCCCCACGCAGCTGCCTGTGCATTGAACCTGCTCATTCAGGCAGATCCTTTGCTTCACAACCTGGAGTCCCAGCTCAGTCCCTGTCACCCGCAGAGGTGACATCTGTGCCAGCCTTGCTTCACTGATGTCCAAAATCCATGGGTTCCTCAGACAAACAAGGCTGCGCTCACCTTCTCACAGCATTGGGAGATCCCCTGCTCCATTTTCCCTCATGGAGAAAGCCCTCCTGGCCCCTTGTTTTCTTTTTCCCACTGAATTTGTCCGTGCCTGGAGCTCGTGTCGTGCTCCTTGTCAGGTGTTGCCCACCTGAGGTGGCCACTGCAGCACAGGCGCCTGCTCCTCCTGGGGGCTGTGGCCGCAGCCATGTTGTCCTCGAGAGCGGTCACGGCTGCCTGCACCGCGTGGGCAGATCTGCACTATCACCTCGCTGGCAGTGCCTCCTGTAAGCGGGACACGACGCGAAATGAGAGCTCACAGGAGCCTCGCCTCGCTGGGGCCGCAGCAGCCAGCGCCTGACCCCAGCCGGGCTGAGCTCAGGACGACGGTGCCGGCGTGCTCCTGCCTGAGCGCACCGCCGCAGAGATGTTTCTCTGGCTATCCACAGGTTTGGGCGGCTGTCATTCCCCTTGCATAGCTGGGAGCATTTCCAGCCCAGCATGTCCCAGCTCCGGGTGCCTCCCTGTTTGCACCTGAGGCTGAGGCTCTTGGGGCACCAGCCGTTGGCCAGGACTGGGCTCAGGCTCTCCTAGACCTGGGCTCAACCCCCTCTGCCCCTCAGGGCTGGGCAGATGGTGGCAAACGTGACCCCGCGAAGAGGAGGAGGAACAGCCCCTCTTGCAGGGGGAAGGGATGCAAACCCCCAGCTCCATGCCACGGATGGGCAGCCTGGGAGCTAGATGGACAAGTCTGCGTCAGACCAAGGTACGGAAGATGGTGACATCGCCACTTACATCCCATCAGGGCCCCTCACACCAAGCAACTGCCTCCCAGAAAGAGACCTGCTCCACAGCCCCAAAAGCAAAATATGGACCACCCCTACCCTGACAGGGCTCTCCCGGCTCCGTCTCTGCTTGCTACCATCCAGAAAAGAAATTTGGGGTCCATCTCTGAAGACCTCTTCTCACTGCTTGTCCAGTATAAAAGACTCAGCAAGCAGATTCAGGACGTGCGAGCCCCAGGAGGGCTGGCAGCTGTTAAAGGATTAAGTGCAATCCAGAGAAAATCTGTCTGCTCCTGTGTTAATCCCTAATGCAGCTGTGCTTCTGAAGGTTGCAGATGCATGCCTTGGGAGTACCAGATGGGTGAGGAGGGTGGGAGGAAGAGTCAGGAATAGGCAGGTAGTTCCCCATGGAAACTTGAAGTCAGCTGTGATGCAGGAAGGCAGCAGAAACGGTGCTCAGAGCCAAGACTATGGTCTCCTGCGGTATTACCAGCAACAGCAGAGAGGAATCATTTTTTTCACATAAATTGATATGTTAATATATTGGAATTGGTTGACACAGGTTTTCCAGAGGTTCAGTGCTTAATGAACTGAAGTGAGGAGGTAGAGACACCTGCCAACGCTGGAGGCTGAAGACAGGGGTCCTGCGGACAAGCCCTGTGCAGCGGTGATGGGCAGCAGCCGGGTGAGGGTGACTGTGCCATTTCTGCTTAGCCATTCTCTCTCTGTTTAGGCACTCTCTCCCCCAGACTTGGCTTTGGTGACCGTGCCAGGGGACAAAACAGGAGCTTGTGGGACCTCCAGCAGCAGACTCTCCATGACGCCCCGGCACATCGGGGCCACGGGCCCCCGTCCACGAGCCCTTGGCCCCTGGAGCACCCGGACACCACAGCGATGGGCAGGAAGCTCCGCAGAAACCCTGCCGCTGGTGCAGCATGTGCTGGGCAGGGTGGCTGCGAGTGGCAGAAAAAGTGGCTTGCTTTGGAAAAAAACGAAGCAGCGAGGCAGGCTGTGAGGAGCTGAGGTGTGACCCTCCAGCTGGGCTGGAAGCCGCATCCTCCTTCAGCCTCCTCTCCTTGGTGATAGCTCCTTGTTTATTGTTTTGTTCATTGTTTTATCCCTCTGTGTAAGCAAGCCCAAAATGTGCTTCTCAGAGCCAGGGGCCCAACCTTCCTTGGCTCGCTGCTCTGTGTACGAGCACATTACATTATTCACTTGTGACTGTACTAAAAACAACCCCAATATACGTCTCGGCTCCTCAGGGCTGTCACAAACTTCTTGTGATGATTAAAAGCGGTGATGTGTTTGTAGCTGTTAATCGTGGTGGGTGAGACACTTTCTTGGAGCTTCTCTGTCGTTCAGGGTGTTCTCACCTCCCACCAAACCCATCTCGGAGCCCCGGGACAGGGCCAATGTTTTGGAGGGGTAGGGGGGCAGGATGAGGCTGAGCCCTGGGTCAAGGACGATGCCTGGTTTGGGGAAAAGATGGGACTGATCCTGGGGACAGAGAGGGGCAGGGTGGGGCTGAGCCCTGAGGTAATGGGCATGGCTGGAGCGGGGTGAGGGGGCTGATCCTGGGGGGCCGATGTCTAGGGGGAAGATGGGGCCGATCCAGGGGTGGGGGCGATGCCTGGAGGGGAGAGATGGGGCTGAATCCCGGGGTCAAGGACCGTGCCCAGGGTGAGGGGCACGGGGCTGACCCCGGGGCCGGGGCGATGCCCGGGGCGGCGGGGGCCAGGCCGGAGCCGAGCCCGGTACCCGCAGCCCGGGGCTGACCCCCCGCAGGCCGGCGGGGCCCGATGTCCCGCCCCGGGGGGGGCCGAGGCGGCGGTGACTCAGCCGGGAGAGGCGGGCGAGCAGGAGCAGGAGGAGGAGGAGCAGCAGCAGCAGCAGCAGCAGCAGCGGGAGCCGCAGCCGCCGCCGAGCCGCTCACCTGCCCGCCGCCGCCCCGCCATGGCCCGCCGGGCCGCCGCCGCCCTGCTGCTGCTGGCCCTGGGCTGCGGGCTGGGCACCCTCCTGCTCTGCCTCGGCGCCGGGGACACGCGGGGGCCGCCGGGCCTCAGGGTGAGCGGGGCCGGGGGCCGCGGGGCTGCGGGGGGTATCCAAAATTACGGGGGGTACCGGGAACCCGCCCAGTCTAGGACCCCCGGTGGGTCCGCCCGGCTGCACCAGAGAGGAAGGAAATTTTGGGGGACGCTGACAAAGAGGGGCGCTGTGTCTGGGTGTGCCCCCTGCCCCCGGCCGGAGCAGCCGGGTCAGCATCTGGCTGGGATCGGGGTGCCCCACGCACCCCAGCATCGCCCGTGTCCCTGGGCCTGCGCCAGCACGGACACGCACCTCCCGGAGAGAGCCAGCGGCTTTTTTTTTGTCCCTTTTTCATTGTAAATTCAGATTCCGAAAGAAGTTCCCAAGCAATTTCTGGTTGGCCAAGTCCCAAAAGTCGACTTTTCTGCAGCCCAAGTCTTTTGTTTCAAAAAAAAAATCCTTTTTTTTTCAGTGACAGACGGAGCTGTTCTGTGGGGAGCAGGCTCTTGTCCTGGAAAATGGTTCAGCCAAAATCCCCTTCTCCTCTTCCCGAGCAATTTGCTTGGAAACTTTCTGAGCCTGAACGCCAGATGTGCTGCCTTCTCCCGAGCCTGTCAGATGTAATGAGGATCAGGTTGAAAAAGGAGCTGGCTTAGCCGAGAAGATACTCCTGCTGTTAGTATAACTAGCCATCATTAGCTCTTTCCCTGTGGCACCTTTCTTTACCACCCACTGCCGTGTGCTGGGGCATACTGGGCAGAGCCGTAGGTGGTTTCCGGGGGAATTAGAGGGATCGGTACCAAGAGCCTCATGTGCAGTGCTTGGGTCAGCCTGGGAAGCCTTTTCTCCTCCTGGTTCCAAGCTGGAGCTTTGCTTTTAAGCCAGATGCATTCCCAGAAATTTAAATTTTGTGCTTTTTCACTCTTTCGGTGGTCCAGTTTACAGGCAAGCGCTATGGTTTGGGGCTGAGCACTCACGTGGGTCCTGGACCCGCTCTGCCCGAGGCTGTCGCCTGGCCAGGGGACTTGGGGTCCAGCGCGGTTCTGGGATGTGCCAGGCGCACGCGAGGCCCCGCACAGCGTGGAGCTCGACACCGATGTCCTGACGGTGCCAGGCGATGTCCCTGGCTGGAGCCAGGCAGGCACTGGGGGGTTTTGCTTTTGCGACAAAGCCCAGGGCTGTTTTGGGGATGCAAAGCTTTGCCTTAGCCTAGCTCAGCCCGAGATGAGCAGACACGATTTAGG
Organism: Tetrax tetrax; assembly: GCA_009806455.1. Classification (NCBI taxonomy): domain Eukaryota; kingdom Metazoa; phylum Chordata; class Aves; order Otidiformes; family Otididae; genus Tetrax; species Tetrax tetrax. The sequence continues at coordinate 87,179 of WHYT01015249.1, read as the reverse complement.
AGGCTGGTCCTGCTCTGGGGGATGCCAGCCACATGCTCCCCACCTGCCTGGGCCGGACACGGTCCTTGCTGGCTCGGTCCATGTTAGCAGCAGCCACTGGGTGATAGCACTCTCACTGCTGAGCTACGGCTCCGTGCCTTCCCTTTCCAGCTCCGTTGCTTGGAATATAACCCTAAAAATACCCCAGATTAGTTTTCCCACTGCTGGAGGGACTGATCCTGGGAGCTCAGCGTTCTCCTTCCCTCACGGGACCGCAGCAGGGCTTACGGCACCACCGCCTGATGGCTTGGAGCTGCTCCCTTCTCTGGACAACCCTTTTCTTCCTTCTTTTGACAAATCTCTCCATTGGCTGTTACAAAGCCTGCCCGGCTCTTCCCCTGCCAGCTGTACCGGGGGAACTGGCGGCTCCGTGGGAAGGAAACCCCTCGTAGCCCACCACAGACCTGCGGGCCCCATGAGTCTCGCCGCCCTTGAGGGACGTGGGTGTTGTGGGGCCGGGCTGAGCCCCTGCTGCACCGTGGGGCTGCCCAGAGATCCTGTGGGGTGGGGGGCTGGAGGTCTGAGCATGGCCATGGGGCATGGTGCTGGGCTGCAGTGAGTTGGGCAGTTCTCAGCGTCCCCTCCACCTCCTCCCGTGGAGTGTGGGACCTTTCTGTGCGCTCAGCAGGAGCCCTGAGCCCTGCCCGTCACCTCGCGGCCCCGCGGCCTTTGGAGAACATCGAGCTTGTCCTGCTCACAGGCCGGGGTGCAAAACCCTGCGTCCCCTGGGAGCGGGGCAGAGGGGGGTGGCATGAGGCCAAACTGGCTCCTCTCGTGCCGAGGCAGCCAGGGAGTGAGCTGTGGCGTCGGCGGCTGGCTGGGCGCCGGGCACTCCCTGCCTCTGGCAGCACGCACCGAGCTGCGAGTTGCGGTGGTTTGCGTCGCCATACGTTGTTACCTCGTCCGGGACCAAGTGCTGCTGCCTTCGCTGCCGGGGCTGGGCCACTGCCAGTCAGGGGGTCCCAGGGACCACCCCTCACCCACAAGCCCTGGGAGTGATGGGCTCTGCCCGCAGGGAGGCCAGGGTCTGAGAGGAGAGACCCCCACGCTGACCCCCAGGTGCTGGCAGCAAAGGGCAAGGGGCAGCTGGTTCTGCATCCAGCCCTGGCGGTGCCACCGTCCCCCAGCGCGACATCTCCCCGCGGGGCTCACCCCGGGTGCAGGGTTGGTGCCGCCTCTTCAGCAGAGCCGCGGTTGCAGCTGCGCGTGCTCTGCTGCCTGCGCAGGTGGTGTGGCTGCCCCAGGTACGCACACCCCCGCACGTGTGCCCGCACGGGCACGCGCATGCCCGTGCACCCCCACACCCACCTGAGTGCATGTACACGCGGACACACGTGCAGCCCTGTGCACACGACCACGGCAGCACACCTGTGTGCATGTACGCCCCACCGCGCACACCCGCGTCCCTGCACCCCTGCATGCACACGCCTCCGTGCCGAAATTTGCACACGTCCACGCGCATGCGCTCCCGTGTGCACACCTGCAGGCGTGCGCACCGCATGCGCATATACGCACATGCAAAACCTCATCTGTGCACACGTGCACCTGCCTACACGCGTAGCCCTCCCTCGCGTGCGGCGCCCCTTGCCGTGTGCAGCCCCACGCGCACGCCCCCACGCTGGCTCTCCGTGGGGCTGGCGGTGGGGCCCAGCCCGGGCGAAGGCCGGAGGAAATCCCCTGCACCAGGTTTCCCCCTGCCCACCCTTGGCCCGGCCGCAAATCCAAGCTTGCGTGGCCACATCCCTTGCTCCCGCCGGGCTGTCTCCGTCCCCGGTGCGTGGCACCAGGTGTCCCCTCGCCCGGTGCGTGGCACCAGGTGTCCCCTTGCTGCCTCCTGCTCCACCGTTTCTCAGCCCCCGCCACC
>WHYT01015249.1:9614-43716 GCA_009806455.1 Tetrax tetrax | reverse complement strand
CCACCCCCGCCCTGGGGTGATGCCCACCCCACTCCCACCCTCAGGTTGCCCCCCGCGGGGGTTGTGCCCGGGCTCCCTCCCCGGCCAAGCCCAGGGCAGGGCAGCCACTGTGGCCACCCAGGCTGCGCCGGCACACGTGCCCTGGGCCCGCTGCACCCGGAGCACAAACCCACCTCCGTGGCCCACCGAAAGCCACAGGGCACAGGACGGTGGCGCGGCAGCAGGCAGGGGCAGCTCTGGGGATGGGGGTGGGGAGCGCGTGCTCGGTGCTCCCCCAAAGCGCTTGCCTTGGCGTGTGTGGGGCGAGGACAAAGCTCTGGCCAGAGCACCGAGTGGGACCCCGCACCCACCCAGGGGTGTCCCGACCAAGGCCACAGCTGGGGACCCACCGCTGGCACTGTCCCCTGGCTCTCTGGAGACACAGGGCCCCCCCGAGCTCACCTCCTCGTGCCCACCCACAAAGGCAGAGTGTGCCCAGCAAGGGAGCAGGGGCCACCCACCCGAGCTGTCCCCCCCACCCCAGGACCAGCCAGTCTCCAGTATGCCATTAAAAAAAATATGGTCTGAAAAAATCTGAAAATAGAGCTTATCTCCCCCCAGTTTTTCCCCTATTGAAAATACTGTATATTGTATCACAAGCTAGAGCAGGTGGCATACAGGGCTGGCGAGACCAAGGGGCACGGGGACAGAGGGCAGCTGCCACCTGGGGCTGCTCCTGCCCTTGTGCCCTCATGCGGGGCCACGGCTGCCCCCGCTCCCCCTCCCCATGCCATGTGCTGCCCCACGGCAGCGAGATGGGGTGCATGGAGCTGCCCGTTTGCTGGTGGGCAGGAGCCAGCCCGGGGGCTCTGGCTGAAGCCGTGCCAGGGAGGCAGAAAGGGCAGAGGGGGCACCAGGGCAGCCCAGGCCAGGGTGCTCCCAGAAAAGGAGGGGGGCACTGTGCACAGCCCCCCGGGGTGCAAAAGCCTGGGGCACCCACGGGGTGGGCAGTGGGGTCAGCATCACGGGCCCTGCCCTCACCCCATCTCTGGGTACAGGGGGCTGGGAGCGCTGCAGGGGCCGGGCACGGCTCCGTGGGTGACGCGGTGGCAGGACCCTCTGCAGAAAGGAGGGGCACTGCTGCCGGCCCCCCGCTGCGCTCCATCCTCCTGGCACCCCCCCACCCCAGGCACCGCTGCCAGGTTGTGCCTGCGCCCAGCTGGACCGTCTTGTCCTCGTACCTCACAGCCACCCCCATCCCAGCTTCAAAAAAAGCCACCCTGGGGTGCAGCACCCCCTCTCCCAGTACCACCAGTGACCCAACAATAAGAATCCAGCGCAGGTGGCTCCTCTACAGGGCCGGACACTGGGCCGTGCCAGGACAAGGGGAAAGGAGGGGAGCACAGCAGAAAGGTGGCACAGTGCCGTGAGGCCCGGTGGGGGGGAAAGCAGGCGGGGAGGGCAGGAGGGAGGCAGGGTGAGGGGCTCTGGGAGGGACGCGGTTGGAGGCAGAGGGGAGAAACAGCTGGTGCCAGCATGTGAAATACCCTGTGGAATGCCCCTCCGCCCCACCGCGTGCCCCTCGGCAGGGGTGCCACTGCCCGGCCCCAGGGCCACGTGGCAGGGCCGTGGGACTGGACCCCTGGGCCGGCAGCAGCGGGGGCAGGCAGGAGGCAGCAGCAGGGCCGAGGCCCCCATCGCGGGCAGGCTGGAAGGTGCTGGTGACATCCCGTCAGTGACGGAAATCAGTCGTGGGTGAAGCACCAGAGCTCCCGCCCTGGTGGTGCCCGACCCTGAGCCCCCCCCAGTGCCAAGAGCAAGCGCCAAGCTGGGGTGATGGGAACAAGGCAAAGCAGCCGTCCTTCCTCCACCAGCCTGGGCTGGTGCCGGTCCTGAAGTGGGGAGCGTCCCCATGGCCGGAGGTCCCCAGGGTGTCCAACCGAAGGCAGCGCTCACAGGCCTTGTCCCTGCCACAAAGCACGGGGCCAGCAGCACCGGCGCCAAGCTGTGTCCTTCTCTTCCCAGTCTCTGTTGGCACGTGCCAGCTGGGCGAACCGGCTGGGGACAGTGGCCCCCAGCACCGTGCTGTGACACTGCCCCGCGGCTGAAGGGCACAAAGGCCATCCAGTGGGTGGTGGCTCGCAAGGTCCATCCAGGCTGGCGCCACGCTCACCACGTCCTCCCTGGCGCATGCCTCCGGCCACAGCAGCTCCGCTGGACAGGGCAAAGTGGGGGAGAGGCCCAAAGGGTTCAGTGGCTTCACAGCTGGAGGACGTGGCTGCCCCTGGGGGTCTCAGCACAGCGTGTCTGTGTTGAACGAGAGCTGAGCCTGCGGGCACAGAGAGGGGCAGGGCTCAGGGCTGGGCAGGGGCTGCCCGCTCTGCCCAGCACGGCTGGGGCCAGGATCGGGCCCAGGGGGAAGCAGCTGCCCCTCCCATGGAGCCCACTCTGGTCCATCCCTGGCCCCACCGCGTCCCCTTTGCTGGACCCAGTGCCATGGCACCCAGTCCCAGTGCCCCATGGTGGGGACACAACTGAGACCAGAGACACACAGATCTGGGGACACCTCTCACCCTCTCCTCCTCAAAGCTGATGAGGCCTTCGTCGTCTGTCTCCAGGTCCTCCTGCTCCTCCACCACCAGGGCCCGCAGCTCCGTGGGGGCGGCCCGAGGGCGCAGCAGGCTCAGCACACGCTCCAGGGGTGACTGCAGGGCACAGCTGGGACTCGTCTCCTGCTGCTCCAGGTTGTCACTTTGCTTCTTGGCAAAATTCACAAACACCTGGGGAGGGAAAGGGCAGGAGGCTGTGAGAGCCTTCATCCCTGGCAGCCCTCACCTGCCAGCTGTGCCACTGGAGACAGGCCCCAGCGCAAACCACCAGGCTGTGGCTGCCAACATGCCCTCCACCATCTCAAAGGTGGTTTCTGCCAGGCACTTTGGCATGGCCACCCTCCCTGGGGACAAGCATCCAGGCTCCCACACCGTCCCCGGTCTCACGTTGTCCAGCGTGGTCTGGCTGACGGAGTAGTCTTCGATGCCCAGCACGTCCACCACCTGCTCCATCTTGCTGAAGACCTGTGCCAGTGAGATCTGGTCCGACTTCAGCTGGTACTGGGCCTTGGTGTGGTGCCGCTCCTGCGGGGGACACGGAGGTGACACCCCAGCACCTCAGTCCCAGACTTCCTCCCGTCACCCCCAAAGGGGTCTCACAGAGGTGTCCCCTGGGGGGATGAAGGCTGCTCATGCCCCGAGGCAGGGGCTGGCAGGGGACGGCTGCAGGAAGCTCACCTTGAGGACGGCCTCGGGGAAGTTGCGGTTGAAGAACCTCACCACCTCCTTGACGTTGAGGCTGGACTTGGTGCGCACCGTGATCATGTAGCCATCTCCGAACCTGCGCGGGGTGAAGGGACCTCGTGAGGGGACAAGGGACCCTGTGAGGGCCTGCATCCCCCCTGCACCTCTGTGGGGAAGGACTGACCCTGCAGAAGGGGACGATGCTCTCTGGCAGCCACTGCACCCACCCAAGCAAGCCCATCCCCTGCCCACCCTCCAAAGCAGCACCCACACAAACGGCTGACATCTCGCCACGGGTGCCACACTGTCACCCTGCCATGGGGGCCCAGTTCCCTCCTGCCCTGCAGCGCACGTGGGGTGTTGGACCCCCACTGGGCACTTACCGGTTCTTCAGGTGCTGGATGCTGCCAAGACACTTGAGCCGCCCGTTCACCATGATGGCCAGGCGGGTGCAGAGTGCCTCACACTCCTCCATGCTGGGGAGACAGGGGAGCCTTCAAGCAGGGTGCCATGGGGAAACAGTGCCAGGGACACGGCTGGGGCAGGTGTGGCGCCGAGCTCCCCAGGGTGCCATGGTCCCACCACCAGGCATGGCAGAAGGGAACAGAAGGTGCCCCTGGTTCCCTGTGCTCGCCGTGCCCCTGCCAAATGCCGTCCCCCAGGGACCAAAGAGCCCCCTTCCACACACGCAGCACCCCAGGTGCCTGGAGGCATTGTGGGCACAGCCAGAAGCTCCCCCCTCAGACCTGTGGGACGTGAGCACCACGGAGCGACCCGTTTTGATGACATCCAGGATGAGGTTCCAGAGGAAACGCCGTGCCTTGGGGTCCATCCCCGTGGTGGGCTCATCCTGTGGGACAGGCAGCACCCTCAGACACACCAGCCCCCGGTGGGGACCCTGCCACCCTGTTCCCGTCCTGACCCTGGCTCAGGACACCATCCCACACCCCAGGACACTCGTGGTGCAGCTGGGGACAAGCAGCTCCCACCCAATGTCAGTTCTCCACCCTAACCCAGCACCAGCCCCAGGGACACATGGAGGTGGGAGGAGGACCCCGCCAGCAGGGTGCTGGAGCCCGAGATGCACCAGGAAGATGAAGGCCGGATATCCGATCAGTGCGATGGCTGTGGACAGCTTCCTCTTGTTGCCTCCGCTATAGGTGCTGGCGGGCTTGTCAGCATACTTGGTCAGCTCCAGCTTCTTCAGTGCCCACCTGACCACCTGTGAGGCACAGAGGGCTGCTGTCACCCCACCAAGGCCACGGGGCTGGCAGACATGGCAGCAGACACCAAGCAAGTGGTTGGGCTCCCCAGCACAGCCCAGCAAGACGACCAGACGACCATGAGCAACATGGCAGTCAGAGCCCCACGGCAGCCCCCGGCATGACCACGAGCATGGATGGAGGCCGCGAGTGTGGGTACACAGTGGGGCGGCGCTGCCGTGAGGGCAGCAGCACTGGCTCAGGCGAGATGCCGTTCCCATGGCACGGCAATGGCCCACATGCACTGGCAATCGCCCACCTAGAGCCCTACCCGCTCCTCGTCCTTCCAGGGGATGCCGCGCAGGCGGGTGTACAGCTCCAGGTGCTCTTGAGCCGTCAGCTCATCGAAGAGCGCGTCGAACTGGGGGCAGTAGCCCAAGCTCTGCTGGACCTGCAGGAGCTCCTTCAGGATGCTGCAGGAGAAGATGGAGAGGCCGTGGGGGAAAGAAATGGCTTTTTGGGAGCACCCCTCCTGTCACACGCCTTCGTGCTGGAGCATCTTCTGCCAGGTAGCCCACAACAGGCCTTGGCCAAGAGCTGGTGTCACTTGCCACTCCCTAGACAATGGTCAGCCCAGCAGGACCTGGGGCTGCAGGGTCCCACAGAGCCACATGGGCAGCCTCATCCTGGGAGACCCCCAAACAGACCCCGTCCTGTCCCCAGGTCAGTGGCAGTCCCCACCTCTCACCCAGCCCATGACCCCCAACCTGTGCCCGTTAACGAAGGCCTCTCCACCCGTAGTGCTCTCGTCCCCCGTCAGCATCTTGAAGGTGGTCGTCTTGCCCGCGCCGTTGACGCCTAGCAGCCCAAAGCACTCCCCAGGCCGCACACCCACGCACAGCCGGTCCACAGCCAGGATGCGCCCGATCTTGCGGGATTTGTACACCTGGTGGGGCAGGGGATGGGGGACTCAGCCCCCCAGGAGGCACCTGGACCCCCAGCCCCGAGGGATGGCTCCGAGTTGTCTCCTTGCAGCCCTGGAGCATCCCCCACTGCCGCCGCCCCGCTGCCGCACCTTGGTGAGGTTTTCGATCTTCAGCATGTCGTTGTCGGCGTCGCCGCGCAGGACACGGTGCCGCTCGTTGGCCACATCGATGTCGTCCTCGATGGGTTTGGTGGAGACAGGCAGCCGCCTGGGGGGGGGGGCGTGCACAGGGCAGGGTGGGGATGCGTCTCTGCTGGGGACAGGCGGCTCCCCAGCTCGCACCAGCCTTGAGCCGAGGGGTCCCGACGGCAAAGCTTTTCCCCATGGCCAGCCCCACCTAGCCTGCCCCCAACTCCGCGGCCGTACTCACTGGGGCTTCCGGAAGAAGTTGTATTGGCACATGATGGTGATGAAGAAGCCAACAAAGCCCTCGATTGTCATGGCAACGAGCCCCCGCGTGACGATGTCCCACTCGAAGGGCGATTTCATTTTATCAAACTGCCCTGAGAGGAAGGAAGAGGAGAGAGCAGCTGGGGACACCTTCTCATGGGGACAACCTGGCTGTACGTCTTGAGCAGCCCTGTGACAATGACACTGTCCTGCTCTGGTGTCCCTTCTCCTGCTGCAGCTGCCTGGGCTGGGCGGTGCCGCTGGCACCAGGGCTGGTCACAACAAGTCTCATTCGCAGCGTGCGTGCTGCTGAAATCACCTTGCAGCTTTTCAGCCTCAGTAGGACAAATCAACCCAACTGAGCGTGGGAATTGGACAGATTTGTCAGATCCCGCCCCAGAGTTGCCCCTCAGGATGCCAGCAGCACCTGGGTTACGTACGGCAGCTGCTTGAGAAGCAGAGAGCAGCAAGAGCTCTTTGAGCCCAGCTGAAGCTGCGAGCAGCACAAGGCTCCTTTTGGCCGGACAGCGCAGCCCTGCAAGCAAGAGACCACACCTGCAAGGGAAGAGCCCTTGCGGTCTCAGCCCGCGTATCACAGCATGGCCCCACCATGGCCACCACAGCTCCACCACGGCCACCACAGCTCCACCATGGCCACCACAGCTCCACCATGGCGCCATCATGGCCCTGCCATGGCCACTACAGCCCCACCACAGCTCCATCGTGGCCACCACAGTTCCACCACGGCCCCACCACAGCCACCACAGCTCCACCATGGCGCCATCATGGCCCTGCCATGGCCACCACAGCTCCACCATGGCCCCACCATGGCCACCACAGCTCCACCATGGCGCCATCATGGCCCTGCCATGGCCACCACAGCCCCACCACAGCTCCATCGTGGCCACCACAGCTCCATTGTGGCCCCACCAAAGCCACCACAGCCTCACCACAGCTCCATTGTGGCCACCACAGCCCCATCATGGCCACCACAGCTCCACCATGGCCCCATCACGGCCCCACCATGGCCACCACAGCCCCACCACAGCTCCATCGTGGCCACCACAGCCCCATCGTGGCCCCATCATGGCCACCACAGCTCCACCATGGCCACCACAGCTCCATCACGGCCCCATCATGGCCCTGCCATAGCTACCACAGTCCCACCACAGCTCCATCGTGGCCACCACAGCCCCACCATGGCCACCACAGCCCCACTGCAGGCAGTGTGCAAGAGCAGCAGAAACACACAACTCTGTCAGGGCTCACAGCCCCCTCTCCCCGTGGAGCTGCTATTCGGGATGGTTCAAGGAACAATTTTCAGTATCCCCAGCACCACCCCACGGCTGGCCCTCAACCGTGTCTCCTCCTGCACCCCGGTCTAGTTCATCTCCCCGGGCCCTTTGCTCCAGGTTGCTCTGGGCCTCGGGAAGCCCTAAGGGCAGGCGGAGGAGGTGCACCAGCACCGTGGTCCCTCCCAGCCCCACGTGCCCTGGAGCAAGGGAGGGCAGGAGCGAGAGGCCGTACCAATCTTGGCGTAGTATTCGTTGATGTACTCGTTGTAGGCCATCTCCATCAAGCCGTGGCCCAGGTTGTAGTTAGGGAACACCAGGAAGCAGCTCTTCAGGTAGCTGTTCACCACCTTCAGGTCCTGTGGGGATGGGCAGAGAGGACACAACCATCGGCAACACCCCTGACGACTGTGAGCGCATGGCAGGACCGGGATCCCACCAAGACACAGCCTGGTCAGGTCTCAGCTGACCCGGCTGGAAGCAGGAATTTGGAGCTCAACCCTCCTAAGGCCCCTCCCAGCCCAAGCTGTGCCACGACCTGACGGCAGCCTCTCCCTTCCTGATGGCCCCAGGCAGAGCCATGAATCCCGTACCTTGTCGTGCTCAAAGAGCTGCAGCAGGAATGTGGCAACGGTGGCTGTGATGCCGATGAAGAGGTTGATGACGATGAGGAAGACGTAGGCGGAGCTGGGCACCTCGAACCAGAAGGAGGCAGGGTACATGATGGGAGTGATGGACCAGCTAGGAAGGGGAGCGGCAGGAGCGCACGTGAGCGTGGCAGGAGAGGAACCGGGCAGCACCCACTGTCCAGCCCTGGCATCGCCCGTCTCCCAGCCTCGTCCTCCCTGGGCTCTCCCACTCCAGCCCTCGCAGCCCACCTGCTGCAGGAGCTGCAGAACAAGGGCCAGGTGTGCAGCCCCGAGGCCAGATCCTGCCCGCGTCACCACAGCGCAGAGGGGGCACCAGAGCGACCCACCAGTGCATCCTCACCAGCCCTCTGAGCAACGTACCCATAGAGCAGGAAGAGGGAGAGGACGGCAGGGAAGTTGGTGGGAGAGGTGTACGCTGGGAGGTCAAAGACGAAGAGGATGATGATGCAGCACGTGGCTGGCACCAGGTAGTTCAGCTAGAGAGGACAGAAACTTCGGTGACTGCCCACCCACACGTCCAGCACTGGGGGCTCAGCCAGTGGGGCCAGACGCCCTGCTCACCATGTCCCACACGTAGTTGGCCAACCAGTAGATGACGGGGTCACAGCCACTGACAAACTGCAGGTGTTTGGCCTTGCTGGCCTTCTCGGCCACCAGGAACACCACAAAGCTGGCTGGCACGAAGGACATGGCCACAATGATGAAGATGGCAATCACCACGTCCGTGCCTTGCAGTCTGCGTGGGGAGCAAGGAAGACAGCAGGGACCTTGTCACCCTCAGCTGCGCAGGGAAGGGCCACACGTCCCATCATGGGACAGCCACTGTGCGCATGGCATGGCACAGGGACTCCATGTCACCACCACCCAGTCTCCTCCCATGCAGCTGCAGGGCAGAAGCCTCAGCATCCCCCTGCAAACCGCGGCGAGGAGCTCCCTCCGGTCCACGGGACAGCCACCCTCCCCCCAAACCCACTTCCCAGACCTACAGATAATCCAGGGACAGGCTGGCGCTCGTCTTGTTCATGGGGTGGTTGGTGACCGTGATGCCTGCAAGAAGGCCCAAGAAGAAACATGGTAGCGTGAAAGCTGGCTCAGGACAGAAAATCTTGCCCCCAGCCTGCCTGGTCCTGGCTCTAAGTGCAAGGACGCGTTTCCTCCCCGCGCCTTGGCAGGAGCTGAACTGTCTGAAGCAACCAAACACACGGAGGCCAAGCTCTCCCTCACCAGCTGGCAGAGAGCATCCCTGGACATGTTGCAAGCCCAGGTGCCTTCAGCAGCACTTTGGGACATTCCGCTCCAGCCCAGACCAGAGAGACCTGCCTAGCCCAGAACTCACAGCCAAGGCGTGCGACTCCCCCGGCCCCAGCTGGGAACTAGTCCGCTTGGTCCAAGGGGGAACACCGCACTTTAGAGCCCGGCTGGCCGTGCCCTGAAGCTGTTCCTGACATGCTTCTTCCCTCCAACACCTCCAGGTCCTCACCGTAGGCAGCAGGGTTGCCTTTGCTCTTGGGCAAGTTGGCTCGCAGGATGGCATTGTTGAGAGCGTTGAGGTAGGTGGGCATGCTGTGGTAGCCCTTGTTGTTGTAGAAGACCTGGAGGAGCAGAGAAGAGTGGTGGGAGGTGGTAAGAGAGCTGGGCCCATGGCAGATGTACTGGAAGGGAGGGATGGGATGGCATGGGACGGGATGGGACAAGACGAGGTGGATGGGATGGGCCAGATCTGCTGGGGTGGGAACTCCTAAGCACCCATGGGGCAAGAGCCCCACCAGATTCCTTGGTGGAGAGCACTGCTTCGGAGCTGTGTGTGAGCGGTCCCCACCGTGTGGGCAGCCCTGCCTGCCCCCTTCTCCTCCCCACCGAAGCCACAGCTGCTGCTGCCCACCCATCTGCCAGCTGCCATGGAGCGCAGCGCGGTCCCACCTGGGCTGTTCTCCGGACAGCGATCTTGCGCACCGTGGCAGGAGCCCTGGCCCCGAAGGAAGCCGGGATGGATTTCTGGACATTGCCGAAGGTGAGTGCCCCATACCTGTGGGAAAAGGCACCGCTGAGAAGCTGTGACCGCTGTCCCCCGCCTCTGGGAACAGGGCCATGCTCCTGGCTCCCATCAGCACCCTGGGCAGGTGTCCCCGTGTCCCCGGTTCCCCACCCCTGCTCCATGGCCCAGGGCAGACCCTCCCAGCTTCCTCTCTTGCCTGTGCAGCCGGAAGCGGTCCGAGGTGTAGAGCAGGTACTCGGAGACGTTGCGCCCTGTGATGTCTGCCAGGATGTCCCCCGTCACCACCTTCATCTGCGGGGGATGGCCCCCCACGCCACTGGGGCAGGAGAAGCCGGTCCCCTGCATGGAGCACGTGCACTTGATGGGCTCGTGGACGATGCGGGGCAGGGCGGGGGCCGAGGTCACGGTCTCTGAGGAGCAGAGAGGGCAGCTCACAGCCAGGCTCCTGCCTGCCCCAGCTGCCTAGGACAACGTGGGGATGGCAGGGGGCTCAGCCCAGGGGTCCTGGCCAGGCAGAGGGCATGCTCTGCCTCACTGGATTTAGCTCCCACAGAGTCTGCTCTGCAAGAGGGCTTTTGTGTCCTGGTGACCAGAAGATGGACATGCGGATAAACTCTGGGGGGCAGAAATGGTTCAGAGAGGGGGCACGAAGTGCACCAGAGAGGGCAATGGCTGAGGACCGCGGCTGAGTCAGCGTGACGCAAGGCTCTCAATGGTGTCACCATCCCAGGGAGCTCCACCAGCACCGCAGTGCTCCAGGGCCAGCACTGGTCCTGAGTGAGCAGTTCAGCCCAGCGATGCCATGCTCTGCTGTGGCCAGGCCAAACTGATAGGCACCCCCAGGGGTCCCTGGAGCTGGTTCTGTGGAGCAGGTGGATCATCTCCCTGCTGGAGATGAACCCCAGGCCCAGACAGACTCAGGCACCAAGCACAGGTGGTACCTTTGGCAGAGGAGGAGAAGATCGTGGAGTTCCAGGCACGGAGCAGGTCCTCGTCCACAGAGACGGGGTAGTCAGAGGGGGCTGGGGATGGAGGTGGCGGCACAAAGTTGGAGAGCGGCAAGCCCTGGGTAAAGGAGTCAATGCACATGGCGTCGAAGTACTTGGCCGCCAGCATCTTGGACTCGTTGCTGTTGAGGTTGAGGGTCTGCATGGGCTGGTCCAGTGTGTTGTTGAAGGCCGTCTTGAGCACGCAGGTGGCCCCCACACCGGAGGGCAGGTGGAAGGTGTTCACCAGCTGCTGGGGGCTGGCATCCGGAGACAGCTTGATGCTGTGGGGAGCGGGTGAGGAGGAGCATGAAACATGGGTCTCACTACCTTGGCCATCATCTGCTGGGACCTCCCTGAGGGCCTGGCACTTATCATGGCTGAATGTGCACGGCTGAATAAGCACATGCAGCCCACGCCCAGCATGAGCCAAGCTGCCGATCGCAGCCAGCGTGAGGGCTAGCTCTTCTCCCAGAGACATCCTGGGGGGGTTGGAAGCTGCTGTCTACAAAGGGACGTTGCACCGGCCAGGTACTGCTCCAGGCCCAAGCCAGCCCCAGCATCAGCCCTGTTGCAGGCTGCCCTTCCTGCTACCCCCCATCGCAGTCCCAGGGACGGAGAGAGGGACGGGAACGGGGCATGGGACGCTGGTCACCAACGAGCGGTGGCTCTCACCGGTACTCACGCCGCTCCTCGTTGGCGTAAGGAATGAAGTTGCCCTTGGGCTGCGTGTAGTTGTGGTACTGCGATGGCGAGAGGATGAGAGGTGGCAGGTCACCTGCAGGGACAAGGACACGAGCCTGCTAGCACCCACAGCACTGCCACGCACAGGCAGACTGGATGAGCACCCACAAGCCTTGTCCTTGTCCTCCCCCCAGCCAACGTCCCCAACAGCAGCCCCCAGTGTGCGGGCAGGTGGCTCGCACACACCTATTTCGGGTACAGAGAGTGCCACCGTCATGGCCACGCAGACAAAGAAGGCAGGCAGGAGGATCTGTGAGAAGAGGGCCTTGGTGTTGCGCTTGGCACAGTGGAAGCGTTTGACGATCAGCCCGTGGAACTGGCGCAGCTTCAGCCACGAGCCCTCCAGCTTGAAGCTCCCCTGCCCAGCCAAGTCGTGGTCCTCTGCCTCCACCTCTGCCTCTTGCTCTGGGAGGAGAGAAGGGCATCAGTCCCCCGGTAAGGCTGCTCCCACGCCCACCTTGGCCCCCAGGGAGCTGAGCTGGGCACAGCCCTGCTGAGGGACAGGGTGGGACCTAGCCCTGACGGCCAGCAAGGTATGGCAGCGTTGCGGCGTGAAGCAAGTCAGCTGGTTGCTGGGTTCCTCTTGGCCCAAAAGGGGAAATTTAGACAATAGTTTTTAAAAAACGATCTAAATTGGTGCGCTTTTTTGGCAGAAACCTCCATTTTCCCATCAGCTCTCCCAGCTGGCGAGTGGTCAGCACAGTCAGGAAGCGGCGACAGCACATGGGTGGGGGGACTCAGCCAGACAGCGGGCGGGGGGCTGGGGCTCAGGGAGCTCTGCCACGGCACCGTCCCAGCTCTGCCTCCTGTGACCCCCATCGCAATGCTCAGAGCAGCCCTGGTCAGGGAGGCAGGGTGGTGTACCCCTGCACTAATCACAACAGCTGCTGGGATAACCCAGAAAATTATTTGTGAGTAAAACAGCAGCCTCAGGGCGCTTGCCTGCACCCTCCATCCTCCAGCAATCCCAGTGTCTGGGCAAGGAGAGCCCGGACGCCTGGGTCATGGTACGAGCCCAGGTCGGGGTACAGGGGGCAAAGCCACCGGCTGGAAGATGACTCCGTACCCAAGGGCCAAGAGGAGACAACCCAACCAGGCGCCAGCGCGAGAAGCAAGCGCATTAGTAGGGCGAGTCTGCAGGGTGGCACTTGCAGGATCTGAGGGAGGCAAAGGGCAGAGCCAACGCCGGCTGTGCCCAGCGCCTGCTGGCTCTGTGTCGCAGTGTGGAACTCCCTCACGCACAGGCTACCAGTTCGGGGGTGCAAACTGGTGGAAGGACCCATTCCCAGCCCTCCCGTCCAGGCTGCAGTTCTCTGGGCGTAGCATCAGCAGATGCATCGTCGGACTCCTCGTGGGGTCTTGCCCCAGCAGGCACGGCCCCCGTCCCTGGCACACCTGCCCACCCCGACCAGGGCCAGCTCCGCCCCGCCCAGGCGCAGGGACAGGCACCGCCACCCTCCACGGCCCAGCTGAGCACCTCCCCTGGCCCCTGCCGGCGGCACGAACCTTGCAGACTGATGTTATCGGGGTCCTGCTGGTTATCGAACAGGGGCGCGTAATCCCCAAAGAATTCGGAATAAGCCCCACCTTCGTCGCCCCGCACGGAGCCCACCGAGGAGGCCGAGCGCAGGGATGCCTGCGACTGCGCCAGCTTGGAGCAGGTCACCAGGTTGCTGAGCTCCACCTCGGGCTTCTCCAGCACGGCCGCTTCCGCCAGGGGCTCCCCGTTGGCCTCGGGCTTCGGGCCCAGCTCGGGGGCGGGTGGCCGCAGGGCGTCCTTCTTGGACTCCTTCATGTCTGGAAGGAAAAGGCAGATCGTCACAGGCCATGCCACCCTTCACCACAGCGTGGTGTGGAGTGGGGACGGATCTGCTCTGCAAACCCAGAGCGCAGCAGAGGCTGGCTGCCCGTGGGAAGGATGCTCTCCACTGGAGACCTCTCCTCCCCTTGGGACGGGAGACTCCTGCAGCCACGCGCAAAGGGACAGGAGCCACCAAGCCCACGTGAAGGCACACAGCCCCTCGCTAGACCCAGCAGCACCGCGTGCCCCGCTGCCACCCGTACCCACGTCGCTGTTCTCCAGAGACTGGTCCTCCTCTGAAACCTTCAGGAAGACCTCCTCCAGTGTGGTGTCCATCAGCCCAAAACTGGTGAGGTCCAGCTCCTCCAGGCTCTGCTCCAAGTGCTGCAGAGGCGAAGGGGTGTGTAAGGAGGGCAGGAGGCACCAGCAGCGCCATGCTCCCCCTGCTACCACCCGCCCACCCACCCCGCCAGCCCCCGTGGGTACCTGGAAGAGCCTCTCAAAGCAGCCCTTCTTGACGGCCTCGCTGGGCAGGATGTAGGAGAGCTCAGTGTTGGTGTCTGAGATGAGGAGGCAGGAGGCCACATACTTCTTGATGAACTGGGAGACGCGAGGCTCGGAGCAGGGACTGACGGAGGAGTGGGCCAGGGGGCTGTGCGGCTGGCCTGGCTCTGCAGCAGAGGGGCAGCATCGGTCGGTCCCTTCACGCCCAGGCTCCCACCACGACCCACCGTGCCCACCCTCCACCCCAGAGCCACGGGGGCTCCTCCAGCCTCCATCGCAGGGTGCTGGCAGCTTCCTGGCTGCTCTGTCTGGGAATGGTGCCCCGCGCACGCAGCCCACGCTGGACGTCTCGCTGAGCCCATGAGCCAGACAAAACCAGTGCCTGGAGGCAAACGCCACCACACAGGGCCTAACTCAGGACGTAGACGGGAGAAATCAAGGCTGAGCGATGCCATCTCCTACACTCTTGTCCCACTCCCCTCCACCCTCCATGCAGCCTAAGGAGACTCAGGGTGAGAGCACTTGGGTGTTGACCTCTCATTCCTTTCCTGGGCTGAAGAAGGGCTGGTCCCATCTGCTCCTCTAAACATGGGGTCCCGCTGCCCCCCAGACCTGTGCCGTTCCTGGTGTCTGACTGCTTCTTCACCACTGTCAGCTTGTAGCCATCACCATAGGTGCTCTTGAGGAAGAGTGGAGAACCACAGCACTTGAGCTTGCCGTGGGAGATGATGGCAATGCGGTCACCCAGCAGGTCAGCCTCATCCATGTGGTGTGTTGAGAGCAGGATGGTCCTCCCTGACAGTGGCACAGAGCCTCTCATCAGAGAGGCCAGGGCCACCGCAGCCAGAGGAGCAATGCTGGGCTCTGCCCACCTCCGCTCACCTGGCTTGTACTTGAGGATCAGGTCCCAGATGGCCCTGCGTGCATACGGGTCCACACCAGCCGTGGGCTCATCCAAGATCACAGCCCGCGACCCACCCACGAAGGCAATGGCCACCGACAGCTTCCTTTTCATGCCCCCTGAGAGGGTCTGCACCAGGGAGTGGCGTTTGTTGGAGAGCTCCAGGTCCTCAATCATCCTGGGGACAGGGGAGAAGCACCAGGGATGCCAGGGGGGCCGTACCGGCACCCAGTGCCTGCATGGCACCCACGGCCTTCAGCCACTGGGACAGCCCAGCTGCAGCCAGGCTACAGAAGCATCTTCTGCTGGCTTCCACAGCCTGATGACCCAAGTTTTGGAAAGCACTTGGTGGAGCTGCTCCAGGGGACATCTCTGCTCCCAGATCACCCACCACAGCACAGCCAGCAGGGAGGGGACCCACTCACGCAAAAGACACAGATGGGGCAAAAGGAGCTGGGGGGCGCCTACTTGTCCATCTCCTTGCGGATCTCCTCCTCCGCCATGCTCTTGAGCTGTGAGTAGAACCAGAGGTGCTCCTCCACCGTCAGCCTGTCGAAGAGCACGTTGTGCTGGGGACACATGCCCAGGTTCTTCCGGATCTTGTCCATCTCTGTCCGGATATCATGGCCATAGATGGTAGCAGAGCCCGATGTTGGAGGAAACAAGCCGGTGAGGATGGACCTGGATGGACGGAGAAAAGCAACAACGTGAGGGACCTTGTGTTCCTCCATCTAGTCCCAGTCCCAACAACCACCTCCAGGAGCATCTGCTGGGCCCTGGGCAGAGCAATGTCAGCGCAGGCCCACGCGCCTGCGGCCTGTCCCCATGTTGTGCCACCCCCACATCCACACTGCTGCCCTTGGGGCATGGCACCAGCTGCCACAGGGCCCTGCAAGGACATCATGCAGCACCTTCCCCGCCCACTGCAGCTGGCCAGAAGGATATGGCCCACATCCACCCCGACAGGCACTCACATGGTGGTGGTTTTGCCTGCGCCATTGTGCCCCAGGAAGGACACCACCTGGTTCTCGTAGAGGTTGAGACTCAGCTTGTTCAGTGCCAGCTTCTTGTCTGTCTTGTAGACCTTGGTGAGCTTGTCAATGCAAACAACCAAGGGGAGGTGTGTCGGCTCCTCCTCGATGCCTCGTGTCTCTTCTGCTGTGAGAACGGGATGGTGAGGAGCCGAGGGGTGGCAGGGCTTGCCAGGGGATGAACCTCCCTGCCTGCATCCCACAGCAGCTGTGCTGCCCCCTTCTCCTCTGCTTCTCACCAGCTTCCCCCCTCCTGCACCACGAGCAGCAGCTCCCAGACAGGCAGCAGTGCCTGGCCCAGGATCCTGCCCCAACAAGGGCACAGGGGACACACGAGGGCCCATGCAGGACCCTGCAGCAGAACCAGGGCCATCCCCGGGCCACCCCCCCGTCGTCCCCAGATGCCCTCACCCAGCCTCCGGCTCTCCATAGCACAGGCCTGATCCTCCTCCATGATGCTAAGGCGGGTGGTGCGGGACCAGGGCCAGGTCCACTCCCAGGTCTCCACTCGCCCGTTGCCCAGCCAGTAGGACTTCTGGAAGGGGAAGTACCAGGGCCGCGGCAAGCCAAACATGCCTGCAAGCACAACCGCTGTGGAGTCAGGGCCAATCACCCTACACCCATGTCCACGCAGAAGCTGGCCAAGGGCCGGGGCAGAGCTTGGCACAGGTATGGGCACGGGCACAGAGGTTTCCCCAGCTCAGGGACATCACCACAGCGTGGGGGCTGCAAGCGCCCTGGCCAGCTGGGCTCATGGTAACGCTGCTGGGCTGTGCAAGGAAGCTAAGTCCTTTGGGCTTTGGGTTGGGGCTGGCTCACACATGGGTTTCGCTAGGAAAGCAAAGGAAGCAGGTGAGACCCCTCCCCAAGCGGGCAGTAAGGGGGAACAGTGCCCCAGCCACGGACACCTTGTTTTGCTACAGTTGGCCAGTGAACACGTGACTGAGGCCTTCCAAGGAACCTGCTGGTGTCACCAGAGGGTCAGGGCACATGGGCAGGTGTCCCCAAGAGGACACAGGCAGAAGACCTTGAAGGCATGTTGTGCCAAATCCCACCGTGTCAGGGCTGAGCACAGCCAGGAACCAGCAGTGTCCCCAGCAAGGAAGGGGACGTATGATCCCCGTACGATCAGAGGTGCCCTCACGCTCCACTGCCTGCACGTACCCGGGTGGACAGCCTCAATGTACCACGTGAGCACCCCATACACCACAGCATCCACGATCAGCATCATCATGGACAGCAGGAGGTTGAAGTCATCTCCTTCCACAGGCGACTGGCTGAAGGTGTGCCACTGGATGCCCACGCCGGCCACCTCATACAGCGCAAAGTACTTGGAGCCCAGCCCAAAGGCCGTGGTGGACATGAGGGACTGCGGAAAGGTGGAGAGATGGGGAGGGGATGTCATCAGAAACCACAGGCCAGCTCTGAAGAAACAGGCTGAGGCAAATTCCTACCTGGTGCTGCCCCACCCAGCCCCACGGATATGCTTCTTGCCCTCAGAGGCACCAAACCTTCTGGAGATGCCTCCAAAGCCCCACGGGGAGTTGGTTCATACAGGTGGAGGTTTGCTCAGGGCTTGGTGACAGCTTGGTGGCCTGTGTACTGCACATGGGGTGCCCGGGGCAAACCTGGGGCCAAACACCTCCCCAGCAGCTGCAGCCAACTCACCGCGATGCACTTCTCAAAGGCTGTGATCTTGTCATGCGCCACCTCCTCCCGGATGGCCACGTACATGTAGGGCACGTAGCTGAGGAAATAGATGATGCCGCCACAGGCGGAAGCCAACTTGGCCTTGGAGTAGAGCACCGACACCAGGAAGCTGCAGGGAGGACAGCGTCACCTCGGATGCTAGCCCACCAGAGCTTTCCCCACACCGTCTGATTTTGGTGGTGTTGAGGTGACCAAGGGGCCCCTCAAATCACCTGGCTGGGGGAATTGTGCCCCTTCACCGGCTCTTGCCCACACAGCTCCCAGCACCCCCGCCCCAAGGCACAGACACCCCGGCGCTGCCCATGCCCCTCACCTCCCGGAGCGCACCAGGCAGCTCACCAGAACATGATGGTGGCCACTGCGTAGATGGCGAGAAAGAGCCAGATGATGAGGACATCGCTGTGCATCAGGACCTTGCCGTACTTCAAAATGGCGGTGAGCGCCGTGACTGAGATGGAGAGTTGGACGAAGCCAGTGATGAACCAAGCCACCCAATGCACAGCATTGTTCAAGCCCATCATCTTCATCACCTGCGAGGCCAAAACTGCTCAGCAGGGCTGTCCCCTATCCTGAGCTGCCTCACCCGCTGGAGCTGGGAGAGCAACGGGCAGCACCGAGGGGTCCCCGGGGGCTGCTGGGAGCGGGCAAGCCACAGCACCCTGTGCCGGAGTGCCAACGGGCTCAGTTCTCTACGGCGCTGGGCAGGACTCATGCCAGGAACGCTCGGAAGGACCAGCTCAGCCCAGGGACACGGGATCTGTGCCTGCCCCAGCTGACGCCCCAGAGACACGGGGAAGGTGCCCAGGGACAAAGCGCAGAACTTGGAGCTCAGAGATGCCAGCTCTCTCCCACCATCCCCACCTCTTTCAGGCGATGCTCCTTCTCTGTCACGATGTGCTGGATCATCATCGCCACCGAGTAGACCCAGGAGATCACCATGCACAGTGGCATCATGTGCTCAATGACAAAGAGGAAGCTGGTGGGGTAGAGGAAAAGACGGGAGAGCTGGATGGTGGCACCACCGCAGAGACCTGGGGAGACTCGGGGACACAGGGCAGGGGAGGGGCTCTCCCGCCACCTGGGGACAACCAGTAGCTCCTCAGTACCCTGCAAGAGCTTCTCACATGAGCCCAGAGGACAATCCAGCATCCTGGCTGTTGGATGCTGGCAGACAGGCGGGCAGCAGCCATGGGCTCGGCCTGGTGCCCTGCCTACCCTGGTGTGGACAGGGCCCCATCCACCCTCCTGCTCTGGAGGGCTGGTGGCTCTGGGACTTCTCCAGGTGCTTCCTCCACTGTGTTCAATAACCATCGACAGACCCGTGTGCCATCCATACACCACACTCCTCTTGTTCTCCCCAGATTTCAGCCTCCGAGGCTCCCTGCAGCCACGAGTTCCTCACTTCAGCTGCAAACTGGGTACAAGACCCTTCCCCTACTTGCCTAGCCTGGTGTCCAAGGAACAGGGCTTAACTGGTTGCTCATCACTCCCAACGTCACCAACCTCTCTCAGGCCCCCAAACTTGTCCCCTTTTCCCAAATGAAGTGCCGTGGCCTGCAAAGGGGAAGAGGAAGGGTCCTGCCCACGCCCACCCTCCCCACGCAGGTGTTACTCACTCGTCCCGGGTGTAACACGGGTATGGGAACATTTGCACGTAGTTGCCGGGCTCCACCACATCATGGCCAACAAATGTGTTGATGAGGGCACGCTCCATCATATCTGGTACGGGAAGGGAGGGAAGCCAAACTGAGCAGGCAGTGCAGGCAGGGGCCAGGGACACGGGCGGCTGTGGCGGAGAGCTGGCACTCACCCTGGATCCAGACAAAGCCGTAGAGGAAGTAGAAGCGGCCACCAGTGTTGGGGCCAGGCCGCCAGTATGCCCGACGGATCTCGTTGGTCTTCTCCGTGAAGCTGGAGTTCTGTCGGATCTTGTACATGACGTGTGGGGGCAGCGAGCCGTCCCTGTTGGTCTGGAAGATGACACCTGCGGGCAGCGGGAGAGGCAGGGAGCCCGCTGGCACCACAGGAGGTGGCCACACTGGCTGGCCCACAGCAACGGGCAGGGATGTGGAGGGGTTCAGCACATCCCAGCCAAGGGCACAGGAGGGCTGCCAGGGATGGGGAGGGTGGGCATGGCCCTGCCATGGGATGTGAGGGCACGTGGACAGTGGGCAGTGGTGGTGGGAGAGCCAGGACAGTGACAGGGTGCTGCTCCTGGCAGGGCTTGGCCAGGGGCAGAGGATGGGTACCACAAGGTGCTCGGTCCACTCATCCACCCACTGCATGCACCAGAGGAGCCACATCCCAAAGCCAGTGGTCCCAACATGGGGCAGGATGGGAAAGGACATGGCTTCAGGAACCCTGGTGAAGGGGTTGGCTCCTGGAGACATACTGGCAAAGACAGTGACGTTGTCCTGATAGGCCTGGTTCAGTGTGTAGTTGACGATGCTCTCCTCATCTGGGAAGCCTTTAAAGACATCCACGCTGACCTAGTGGGAGGGGAAGGCTGGTGAGACCCCACTGGGGTAGGGTGGGCCCTGCACACGGCACAGCATGTGCCACCGACAGGCCACCCAGTGAGCCGCTGAACCCAGTGGTGGACGGGCACCCCCACCATTGACATCCACCCCAAAGCCCCCGACACTGCAGAAGCCCCTATCTCCTCCAGGGCTCCCATCCCACAGCCTCAAGGAGGTCTGAGCAGATCTGATCCCTCTTCAGCCCCACAGAGCCTGGCTGTGGGTGGCATGTACCACTCCAGCACCCACATTCCCACAGGAGGGCGCAAGCTCACCTTGGCCATGAAGTGGACCCAGCCGCAGGCAGCATTGTCAATGGTGTCCAGCTGCTGGAGCAGGACGCTGGCATTGGGCAGGGAGAAGTTGCCATTGAGGAAGTTGTGGAGAACATCATTGTCGGAGATGTTCAGGATCTCTGGGTGCTTGTGGAGGTCGGCGGTGAACTGGGAGAGAGGGAGACATGGGAAGGAGAAGTTGGGGTAAGCCCAGCCTCTCAGCCCCCCGTCCTCCCCATGGACACAGACAAAACCCAACGCTTCTCCTGGAGATGGGCGGGGACAGCATCCACCCTGCGCAGGGAACCAGCCTGGTCCTTGCAAGAGCAGGGTGGGCACCCAGAAGCACCTGAGAGCTTTGCACGAAGCAGCTGAAGGCAGTAAAGCCCAGGCAGGCCTGGTCCCCACCATGCCACCCTACCTGCTGGAGCCAGCGGATGCGCCTCTGCAGCCGGCCCTCCTCCAGGTAGGCACGGATTTCGGGGGAGATGTTCAGCCACGCCTTGGCATAGTGGGTGACGTTGCCCACAAAGGCGAAGGTCTCATTGGCCTGGAGGTGAGGAATGTCACACAGCCGGAAGAGGCAGGGATGGCGAGCAGCCATGGAGGTATCTGCCCCTCTCCCAGCAGGCATGGCTACACCAACCAAGGCCAGGGCAGCCACCCGCTTCCGACAGCGCTGGCTGGCAGCGGGCCCCTTCCTGCTCAGCCCCAGCGCCGCTGAGCCCGTCTAGGCAAGGAAGCCCCTGCAGAGTGGGGCTCATGGGAGAGGAAGGATGGAAGTCCCAGCCCCTGCGCCCTCACCTTCAGGATGACCTTGTCCACTTCAGTGCCCACAGGCGCATACAGGATTTTGGGATTGCTGGTCATCAGATGCACAAGGAGGCCCAGGTTTCGCTGCTCCTTGCTGGTGAAGCCCAGCGAGCTCATGTTGCCCTGCTTCAGTGCCTCAGGCTCAATTGTCCTGCAGACAGAGCTCAGGCTGACAACTCCGCTCGAGCCCCCACTCCTGCCCGTGAGGGGATTTCGCACCGACTCCTGCGCCAGCGCAGTGCTGCCCAGCACTAGCAGCTTCCCCTGGCTGTGGCACGAGGATGCAGTGCAGCATCCATCTCCTGCGTGCTCATCAAAGGACGACCAGGGCCCTTCACCACCGGCACAGGCAGAGCGGGCTCTCCCACACCCCTGTCCCAACCAGAGAGCACCTGGACCCAGCCCCCTCTGTGCCCCAGGGGCACCTACCGGTTGTTGCCGCAGAGGATGGGCTGCAGTCCAGCCCAGAGCTGCACGAACGCCGAGAACTGCCCCTGGGGGTTGTCGCTGCCGGCCGAGTCCCGACCGGCACCCTCCTCCTCTGCTGTGGCGTTGCCAGCCGTGGCGTTGGCGCCGGCCCAGCCGGTGCTGTTGGCTGTGGGTGGCGGGGCCTTGCTGGTGCAGGCTCCCCTGGGCAGCAGCTTGGCCAGTGCCGAGAGGATGTCCATGTCACGGAGAACCTTCTCCATCTCCACCAGGTCCTCCAGGAGGGCGCGGAGGCGGTGCTGGGCGGCCGTGCTGTTCACCTCGTCCAGTTTCAGCTGCGAGGATGAGCGGGCAAAAGGTTACCCACAGCTGGAGCAAGAGGGCCCAGCTCGCCAGCAGGAGGGGACCAAGGCAGGCCCCAAGTAGCAGCATGTCCACTTTCTTGGTTAAAAGGTTGGAGCTGTGGCCCCAGACTCACTGCCGTGCATCCGTGGCTGTCAGGCCACGGGAGTGCAGGCAGACGCTAACGGGGTCTTGTTGGGGGACACGAAATGTCCCTCAGGCAGGAAGAGTGGTCCACCATGACCACAAGAGACACATCAGAGGGGGACCTCAGAGCCAGCCTTGAGGAGCTATGCCACCAGGGACATTTCCAGTCCCGGGGAGAGGGTCCTGTGGAGACACACTTGGAGGATGCTGGGGACAACCAGCCCCATCCAACGAGCAGCATTTGAGCAGGTGCCAGGAGTGGAAATCAGCTGGGGTCCCACCATGGGACTGGGCAGCGGGCACCCATGTGGGGTAAAGGGGTGTTCAGGAGGGGTCGCACCATGGAACAGAGCCCCCTGTCCCCACACATCCCTGGTGAATAGGGAAACCCTGCCCAGGACTTGTCCCTGCCCCACAGCCCACCCCAACAGCCGGCGGGGGGCACATCCTGCAGCCCGGCTCTCACCTTGCTGACAATCTTGGGGGTGTCCAGCTGGTCCTGCAGCTCAGCAGCCAGCTGGGCAAAGTGCTCTTGGCGGGCAGCCCGGCTGCCGTTGCAGGCCAGTGCCCGGTATGCCTGCAGCAGCGGCTGCTGCCCGGGGGCCACGCGCAGGAGGCGGCGCAGCCCCCCAGGGCTCTGCTCACACGTCAGCTGCTCCAGCACCGGCCCGGTGAAGAGGACACCCTGTGGGGCAGGGAGCTGTGGGGGCGCAGCCCTGGGTGCAGGGGCACTGCGGCAGTGCCCACCCTGGCAGAGCAGCTGCCCACGCGCCCTGGTTCGCCCCGCGAGGCACTCACCTCCATCTCGGTGACAAAGGCCTGGGGGCTGTCAGTGGCAGCGGGAGCTGGGGCAGCGCTCACGAGGCCCAGGGCCTGGGAGAGCAGGCGGAGCAGCGCTGGCCGGTGCGGGGCTGCCACGGGGTCCCGCAGCGCCCTGTGGACCAGCCCTTCCCGCAGGCTCCTCCAGCCACCTGGGAGGCTCCTCTGCAAGAGAACCAATGGGGGTGGCTGGAGATGTGGGGGCTCCCCGGGGTCCCCCTACAAGCACAGGTGAATGGCCCCACAGAACCCGCAGCCACAGTTTCCATGGGGAGGGGATGAAAAGGGGACGTGCAGATGGGGGGAGCATGGGTCCCCTTGCACCCCAGCCACAGGAGGGAACAATCTCCCCTGCTCCCCCCACAGCCACCGTCCAGGTGGTGCCGTGACCCCTGCAACAGCAAATGGAGGCACAGGCACTGGTGTGCCTGAAAGCACTGGGGGAACCAGCTGCAGCACCGGGATGGGACCCAGCAATCCCTGCTCTGGCCGCCCGACAGTGCCCTGTCGCGTCCCCTCTGCCGGGATGGACACCCCCAAATTTCCCCATGGTGGGACATGGAGGGGGCGCAGAGGATGAGCTCTGGCCCACCACGTCCCCCGCACGCAGCACCGCTCCTCACCTCCAGGTGCGTCATCTTCTCACCGGGGCCAAACCCATCCCACAGGTCTCGCTCATGGGTGTCATCGGGTACCAAAGGAAAGGAACCGAAAAACAGGCGGTACACCTGCACCAGGGACGGGAGTAGGGCTGCAGAGCGTGCCGGGAGCAGAAGCACCCGTTTGCCCAGCAATGCCCTGGCATGGGGTGGCAGGTGCGGATGAGTCCCGGCTGGGTGCCGGCTGACTCCCACTCTATGGGTCTGGTGGCTGGGGCTCACTCTGGGTCGGGATGCGCCCGTTCACCGGGGCAGCACGGAGCCCTGCAAAGCCCAGCCCTGCAGCGCTGTGCAGTCACCCACCTCCCGCAGGTCAACGCTGGAGCCCAGGAGCAGCTCGGCCATGCTGTCGGGGAGGGACAGGTTCTGCGTCAGGAAGTGGTGCAGCTCACCCCGGTCCTTGGCCGCCCACGCCAGAGTGAAGCCGGATCCTGGGAGGAGCAAGGCAGGGGTAGTCAGAGCAGCCCGCCAGCACTGGGGACACGGATCACAGCCAGCCCTGCCCAGCACGCAGCGATGTGGGACAGCGGCAGGGTGCTGCCATCGCAGCGCTGGGCACCTCCATCCACGCTTGCGCGGGCAGCGGGGGGACAGGCAGGACACAGCCTACCTGCTCGGCTGCTGAAGTGGCTCTCCACAGAGCTGGGCTCGCTGCTGCTGAGTGCCTCCAGGCGCCGGCGCAGCGACTCCAGCTCCTCCTCCAGCCCTGGGTGCTGCGGGTCAAAGAGGCTGCTCTGCTCCACCGCTTCACTGAGGTGCTCCAGGAGCTGCGTCACCCTGCGAGAGCCCAGCAGCGCCGCAGCTTCAGGGACAGGGACAGAGACACCTTCCACAGAGCTCTGGGGGGACACGAGCCCCTCGGGTGCATGCTGCCACAGTGGCTGCCTTCGCCTGCGTGCCGAATCCACTGCACCCAGGGCACAGAGGAGAGCCCCAGAGCCTTAAGTGTCCCCAAGGGCCACCTCCGTCCTCCTCCCAGCACCAGGCACCCAGGACCCCATGGGGGAATGGGCTGAGCTGTCTCCTGCACTCTGGAGACACAGTGCTCTGCTTGTGCCTTGTCCCTCGTGGGGCAGTGCCAGCGGGGGAAGGGGCAGGCTATGCGTGGGAGCATGCAGAGCAGGAGGTGGAAGCGCGTGGTGAAGGGCACGACTCACGTGGAGTTCGAGTACTGCAGGAAGCCGAACTCGTCGCGCTGGCCGTCGGGGCACAGGGACTGCATGACGGGCAGGATCCCAGCCGAGGTGAGCGGGGCCGCCGTGTAGAAAGCTGGAGCCAGCGAGGGAGTGCGGAAGACCCCAGGGAAGGTGTGGGCAGGGAGGGAGGAGAGGCAAGAGGAGGCAGTAGGGAGGCAAGGGGCCACCGGAGAGACAGACACTCAGTTCAGAGAAGCGCACGCTGGGCCCTGCGAGCCCCACAGGAGGTTGGCGGCCAAGGTCAGTCCTTTCCACTGAGGCTGTCCCTGGCTGGTGGCCCCTTGGGGCTGTGGGCAGCTCCTACCACCCTGGCTCCTGCCCTCTTGCCCCTGCCTGCTCTGCCTGGGTGATGCGTCCCTCCCACGCCAGGACTATGGCAACTTCTGCTGCTTGCCCCCCATGATGGCTGCCAACCTCCCCTGGCCTCTCGGTCCCCCTTGTTAGTAACCTCAGAGGCACCACCAGATCTCCATTGGAAGAGGAGGAAGAATACGACAGGGAAAACAGTTGTCACCCACAGCCCGCTGAGCCCCCAGCCTCCCCCCTGCACGGCTGCCCCGACATGCGGTTGCTAGAGGTGAGTGGAGATGGTGGGGGGTGGGGGAGAGATGGAAGAAAAGAGGAGGAGCAAGGGGGTGGCAAACCTTCCCCACCTCCACCGGCGCTGAGCCTTAATCCCTTCCGGGGTCTTTCGACATCCTTCCCAAAGGGGACCAGAAGTTGTCACTGGGCAGTGCGGGGCAGGGACTCCCCTCTCGTCACCCCGGTCGGTGGCCCCATGTTAGAGGCAGGTCAGTGCTGTTAGCACAGCCGACACGGGCAGGGGCTGGTGAAGATGGGCTTGGCAGGGACAAGGGACAGCCCAGGGCAGGGACGGGTGGAGCATGGGACAGGCCAGCAGCCTGCTGGAGCGGCAGGACAGATGGCGGTGGCCGTGCCATGCTTTGGTGACAAAGCCAACGCATGAGTGGCATCTTGCAGGCCTCTAGGCTCCTAGTAGTGCCATGTCCCAGTTCGTCCCAGCTACAAGGGGCCAGGACAGCGACTCAGTGGTGATGCAAGGGTGGGAGCCATCTCCAACCCCTTGGGGATCAGCCCAGGTGGGTCATGGGCAAGGCTGGGCAACCACAGGCCACCACACAGCAGGGTCTGCCCCAGGAGGGAGGCGAGACGTGGTAGGACAAGCCTCTCGCTGCCCTGGAGAGTCCTCTGCAGCCCAGGGGGCCGGGGACACTGCCACCGGCAGCCCCAGTGCTGCCAACCCAGTGGGGACACCACCACAGCCCCCAGGGAGGAGCAGCTATGCTGAGTTGCCCAAGCTCATCTTCACCAGCCGCAGAGGAAGGCGACGGGGTTACAGAGGCGTGGATTAGGCCAGGGTGAGTCGATCCAAATCAGGCTCTTTCTCCCCAGAATACGCAGCCGGCACAGGCAGGGGAAAGGGGGGAGGCACCCACCCGTCCCACCAACTTACAGACTGGCGCATGCAGTAGAGGCATGGAGGGCAGGCGGGCAGGGGAGATGGTGGGAAAGAAAAAGAAAACATGAGCAAAAAGAAAGAAAAACCAAACCAAAAAAAAAAAAAACAAAAAAAAACAAAACAAAACCACCACACACACAACGCAGAGTGCACATCAGCGCCGGGGCAGGAACCAGGGCAGCGCCTGCCAGCGCCTGCAGCTGGACCCGCGCTCGCAGCTGGGCTCTCCCTCGCCAGCAGGCACTGAAACACAGGCTCAGACCATCTTTACGCCAGGTCACCGCTGCCGCCGGCTCCCGGCGTCTCCCCCCGGCCCCACCGCACCGCCCGCACAAGGGCACCCACCAGGTGGGCGTCCAGATGCCACACGGAGCCCCGGCGAGCCTGTGGCTCTGCTCCGCCACCTCCCCCCAGCAGCACCGCCCACAGGCACCCGCAGTCCTGCTACGCATCTCCAGCAGCCCCCAGCTCTGCCCCCATCCATTTGTCACCTTGCCAGGGCCCAAGAGCCCCCCATAGCCAGGCATGGGGCTCCACGCAGCGCGTTTCCCCCCCCACTGCCCGCCCTGGCTGCTCCTCGAGCGCTCGGGGGGACCGTGACTGTCCCAGCTCCGTCCAGCTCCACCTCCCCCACAAAACACCCCTGCCGACCACAGGCTGACTGGTGCTGCCGGCCCCAGGGGAGCCCACCCAGCTGAGATTGGCTCCAGCTCTCCAATGCCCCCGCATCTGCGCTGCCAGCGCTATGTCCCCCAAAAGGCCCCTCTGGGTCCCTGCCAGTTGACGTGGCCCCCCACCACCCCAGGCCATCCCCGGGGCGCTGAAGCAGCTCCTCAGAGCCTTGGGGTGCCCCAGGCACCACCCCGCTGGCACTCACCTTCCTTCACAGGGATGGTCGGCTTCTTCTGCCGCAGGCCCAGGAGGATGAAGAAGAGCACCAGGGGGATGAAGATCTCAAAGGCCAGCACCCACTGGGGATGAGACAAAGCAGAGGGAGCGTGACGCTGGGGCGGTGGCACCACCGCAGCTCAGCCAGAGGCAAAGGGGTCCCTGGGCACCTGAGGAGCTCCTGCCCGAACCCTGCCCGCTCCATCCTGCCTGGGGCGCCCCGGAACAGGAGAGGGTAGCACCGAGGGGACGGCGCCTTATGCCAGCAACGCAAACAGGGCGCTGGGGCTCAAGCCCAGCCCCGACAGGCCGGCGCAGCTGCGGCCGCCCGGGGGAGACAACCCCAGGTCCTCGTGGCCAGCAAAGAGCCGCAGCCCCTATCCCGGCCCTGCGTGTGCAGCCGCTCTGCGTGACACCCTCCCGCTGCTCGTAGGTCCCACGCATGGGGCAGACCCCAGCGCCGTCGGCGTGAGGCTCTGTTTGGTCAGGCCCTGGCACAAGCTCCAGGTGCAACCTGGGGGGAAGTGGGAGGGGGCACTGGCACCCCCTCTGTGTCCCCCCAGAAGGGCTACACCTGCGCGGGATTTCCACCAGCGGCATACAGTAAATCACAGCAAATTCCTAGGAAACTTTGACCCTGGCCGTGCAGGCAGCCCAGGCTGGGCTCCGTGCCCAGAGGCGTCAGCCGGGATGGGCGTCAGCACCTTCAGCCACCGCAGGAGCGGGCACCCGGCACGCTGCTGGTTGGCACTGGGAGTGCCCAGGCCACGTCATGGCCGCATTGACCTTGCTCTCAAGTGGAGGGAAACTACTGGAGGTGGGGAAACTGAGGCACGGGGTGAGGTGAGCCAACCTCAGCCCACATCAGGGCCAGATCTGACCCTAGGCTGGCACTGAGACCCCAGAACCTCCTGCCACCGCAGGCAGGGCAGGCCCCCACTCCATTGCTGCGCTCACTACGGCGCCAGCCCCACCATCCGCGTGAGCAGGCACGGCAGAGACACACCAGTGAGGTGGGAAGAGAGGGTGGTAGCACACAAGGGGTTGCCCGGAAGGACGCAGCCAGCAGCAGGTGACAGAACGAGGCCCTCCTGTCCCCAACAGCAACACCTCCATGCTGGACTCACCCAGGGGCTGCCAACACCCTGCCAAAAAGCCACAGTGGCCCAGCAAACGGCAGCGAGCAGAGGGACCCTCACTCCCCAATCCCCACCGGCACGCGGCCGTGGCACTCCTGTGGGCACCGTGGTCAGCAGCGCTGTGGGACGGGCACAGCTGCACCCATGGGTGACCCCCAGAGATGCTGATTTTGGGGGAGGCAGAGACTGAAAGAAGGGCTGGAGGGGCCAGGGCCAGCGGATACCCCCGGAGCAGGGCCAGGACCAGGGGATTCCCATCTTTCCGGCACCGCCACGCTCAGGCACAGTCCCTGGTGTCACCGTCCCTGTACCAGGGGGGCGGTGAGGGGCACCCCGACGCACTCCGCTTGCCCCACGGCTCCTGCCCTGCCCACCCCCATGCCTGTTTACCAGGCGCACAATCGCCCTCTGTGCCCAGGCGCCCATGGGACCGTCCCCCCACACCCACGCCGGGTTGTACCAGGCTCTCTCGGGGACCGCCGGGTCCTTGGTGGTGACAGCAGGGACCTGCTTGTTGTTACTGATTTTTTTTTTTTTTAGTATTTTTTTTTTTTTTTAGTGGGTCATTGACCTTTTGCTCATCTCCTTTCCTAGAGACCTCCCCTGTCCCTGACCCCTCCTGCACCGCCAGACACCCCCGTGCCAGGGCCGGCTGTCCCTCACCACAGCACCTGAGGTGACACGGTAGCAGAGCAGGGCTCACCAGCCTGCGCCTCGGGGACTGACCCTGCGCCTCGGGGACTGACCCTGCGCCTTTGGTCCCCAGGTCTGTCCCCACAGGGGTTTCCCTGGCGTGGGGGGCAAGGCTGCCGCCCAGGACAGCCTGAGCCCGCCCAGGGGAGCGCTCAACGCTGGCAGCAGGAGACATTTGGGCATTGCGCAAGGAAGCAAGTGGGGGGGAAAGGCCGGCATCCCTGCAGTGGGGCAGGAAAAGCTGGGAGAAGAGGGATACGGAGAGGAGAAGGGCTGGTGCCTGCCAGCCCTTCATGTCCTTCACCCACCAGTATGGTCCATCCTGTCCTGTCCCCTGCCTGCCACCGCCACGGACAGTGGGATACGCGCACGCCTGCCCACGCTCAGCCCCCGGACACTGCCCAGCACCCCTAGTAAGGGGGGCAGGGGTCAGTGGGTGCTGCTGGCAGGGTGCTGGCCCCAGGCAGACAGGAGCGGGGGCCCAGAGGAGGATGAGCCACGGCAGGCACCACACAGGCCAAGCATGAGGCAGCAGCACCAGTCAGGGATGCGCAGCTCCCACGCTGCCAGGCCAAAAGCACAAACAAGCCCCACAGGACGCAGCAAGAGCAAACAGCCCGGCCTGGCGCAGCAGTCCCACCGTGCCCATCCCTCAGCCAGCACCTGGGGCAGCTACAGGCGCTGGGCCAGGGGCTTTGGCAGGACAATTCCACCGGCATCCCCAGGACACTGCAGCATGCGTGCTCCGACAGCTGGGCAGTCCCCGCAACGGCAGCCAGGCCAGGCACAGGCAGCTCTCTACATCCATTGCCACCATCCAAAACTCCAGTCCATCCCTCCCGCCCAGAAATTCCCCAAAGCCCATGGCCATCGCCTCTGGCCAGCACAGAGAGGCAGAGGGACAGCCAGGGAGCCCTGAGACCCCCAAGCTGACGACCCCAGCGATGCCCCCGCAGCCCAAACCCACCATGTCAGCCCTCCTCTCCCTGGAAGGCACCTGTGCAGGGATTTACTGGCCCCGATCCAGGTGACACAGCACTGGGCAGAGCGAGGATGGGGCACGGTCCTGGGGAGGAAGGAGACCTGCCCCCCGCATGCTGTCAGCCTCTTCAACAGGTCCGGAGCTGGCAGCAGCAGGAGCCCCAAGGGACGGGGCTCCGCTCCTGGAGAATCGACACCCTAACTTTTCCAATAGCATTTTAAGTCTGGTGAAAATAGCTTAAACTTTTTGATGGCTCCAGATTTTCATAGTTGTTAAATACTCACTGGCGCACCACTGGGAAGTGCAGGCAGGCAAAGATGCGGTCGCTGGGAAAGATGAGCACCGGACTTGGCGGGTGAGTGAGGCCCCACAGTCAGGCAGATCCATGAGGCCAAGCCAAGCTCCCACCCCCGGCCAGTTCTGGTCCCCTAATCCAGTGGGGACCTGACCCAGTGAAGGTTGTCACTCAGCTGAGCACCTGCCACGGCTCCCCGAGGTCACCTGCCCATGCCCGCACCCACGGGACAGCCCAGGGGCTGCCGACTCCCGCACCGACATCTGGCTGCCATCACCCCCGCTTCTGGTCACGCTTTCGCTCACCGCAAGTTGTTCCCACCTCCTCTTGTCCCACTGCCACCTACACCCAGCAAGAGCACACCCCCACCCTCGCTCCCTGCCCCATGGTCCTGGCATGGCCGCCCGGGGACGTGCCCGGGGGAAGCTGGAGGAGGAGGAAGTCCCCGTTGGGGTCTGCTGACACCTCTCCTGTGCCTGGTGCCATCATGTCAGAACCGGGCACCCAGGGAGAGCCAAGCACAGTTCTCCCCGACGGCAGCCCCGCAGCACCGTGTCAGCTGGGCACCAGCGTGCCAGGCCAAGGGGGACACATCATCGGCAGTGCCCTGTCCCGCGCTGGCACGCGGCGCTGGGACATGGCCACCCTCCCGCCGGCACAGGCCTGAGAGCAGGCGGGACTGTGCCAGCAGCCACGGTGTGCAGGAAAGCGCTGGCTGTCCCACAGCCACTCCCCGCGGGCAGGGACCGAGGCAGAGCCCTGCAGGCTTGGTGGCTCATGGTCACCTGCCCTCTGGGCCACCATGGCCACCAGTTGCTCCGTGAACAGGTGCCCCCATGGCCACCTTGCAAGCAGGGATTCACAGGGACACTGCCTGGCACCGGCAACACCTTGCCAAGCCTACGCATCCTCCCCCACCTCCCCAGCCCCAGCTGCAAACAGCAAGGGGGCAAAGAGCACCCCGAGCCGGGGCTGCGCCAGCCCGATCGATTCCTGCTGTGGGGTCCGGCACCAGCCCCCACCCAGCACCACCGCTGCAGGTATGGGGTGCCCTGTCCCCCCGGGACGCTGCGCCCCAGCACAGGCACTGCTGCCACAGGGCCCCACCAGCCAGGTGAGCCCCCACAATACTCCAAGTGTTGGCCTTTCTTATTTTGGAGACATGAAGGTTCCCCAGCTCCTTGCCCCCCAGCCGCAGAGGGAGGGGCAGACCTGCCAGGACAACTTCTTTGCACATGGGAGCTCCCTGGCTCTTGGCCGAGGAGCAGAAGGCACAAACCCTGCACAGGGCGAAGCAGCCCCACCACTGCCCAGCTCTCCCGGAGCCCCACCGACACGCTGAGACACCCAGAGCCTCAACCCCTGCTCGCCATTCCTCCGAAAGAGCCCCAGGCCACCAACACTTCCCCGGGGCCAAACAAAACTCAGCAATGTACTTCCATCAGCAGCATTTCAGAGCCAGGAGCTCCAGCCGCAGACACCTTCCCATTCCAAACGCGCGGGCACAGGCAGCCTCAGGGAAGCTGGTTGAACACCCTGAACTGTACTTGCGGTAACTTTCGAGAGATCACCTGTTAATTTTACATCCAACGTAGGTTTAACGAGCTACCAACAGTCACTGGGGAGCCCATCCCTGAAGAAATACAAGGCCGAGCTCACCCCTGTCCCCAAGGCGACGTGGCGATGGCACCGCCCAGGGCCGCCACCAGCACCCAGGAGATCGCCTGTCCTCGGGCACCCGCAGCCCTGGGTCCCCTCCGCCAAAGGCCACTGGCACAGTTCTGCTCAGACCCCCACTGCCTTGGTGCTTCTGCCTGAATTTCTGCCCTGGGATAAGATCGGAGCCAACCCCCGGAACAGCTCAGCCACACTGGGCAAAGTCCAACCTCACACGGGCTGGGCACGAGGCCGGACAGAGCCACGGGACAGTGCCCGGCCATCGCCCTCGCCAGGCTGCAGGCCAGCTCGTCCGGTGACAGGGGGGGTTACAGAAGGGGGTGACGTGTGGCGCTGCGGGTCAGGAGCACATCTCTCACACCTCTCTTGAAGGCCACCCGGTCCGTAGCCTCCCTGCACCCACCACTGCTGCATCTTCACCAAGTGCCTGCAGACAACGTCTGCCCCAAAACCGCTGCTGCACCTCGCTGCAATGCAGCTCCCCAAACAGCCCCTGGTGCCAGGGACGGTGTGGGTCCCCCCTTCCCCCCCAGGGACACCAGCATCAAGGAGCAGCGCAGGGGACTGGCCACAGCTCTCCTGAGTCCCAGCCCAGCACCCTCAGCCAAACGGGAAGCGTCGTGGTGAGGCACCAGCCCAGCTCAGCACCCCCCGGCACGGGGCTGTGCCAGCGGGCAGCTGCTGGCAGGGCAATGGCAGGGCATACACCACACCCCCGCTGCAAGACTGGGAGAAGCCCAGCAACCCCCAACTCTGACCCCTCGCGGGGTGAACCCCCAGCAGGGGAGGGGTCTTGTGCTTCCCCCCATCCCTGCTCCAATCCCCGAGCCTCTGCCTGTCACAGCAGCATCAGCCCAGCGGGATACGGAGCTGGTTTCGCTCGGCAAAACATCCAGCTGGGGCCGGGGCAGACCTGCCCTGGGGAAGTCACCCGCTGACAGCAAGGTGTGGGCTGGGGTGGCTCGGCCCTGGCACAGGGCCTGACTCTGCCCCGGCCGGCCAGCACCAGCTGCCCCAGGAGCAGGCAGGATGGTGTCCCCTGTGCAGGCGGGGAGCACGAGGTGACCGTGGGACTTGCACACAGCAGGACCACGGTGACATGCAGACGGCACGGCCCAAGGGCTGCACCAAATCTATCCATGAGCACCTGCGGCACCAGGGGCAGCTCTCACCCCGGCACACGGCTGGTCCATCCCCAGCGCTGGGTGGGTGACGTGGTCCCAGTCCCTCCCCTGCCACCCTGCCCACAGCAAACAGGGCACTCCGGTGACAGCCCCTGCACGTGGAGGTGACCAGGTCTGGCCTCCTCATCCTCCTACTGCGTTGCACCCCAGCACTGCCCGCGGGGCTGGGAAGGCTCAGGGAAAAAAGGGTCCCCAAAAAGACCTGTGCACCCCCAGGCTGTGACCCCACCAGCCACAGCAGCCAGGTTCAGGGCCAGTGGATGCCGGGGTGTAGCTGTCCCAGCTGGCTCGCCCGCACGGGCAGGGATCCACGGCACCAGGCAGTCCCTTGCCCCAGCCACACTGCTCCGCTCGGGGTAAGGAGTGGGGATGACTCAGCCGAAGAGCTTCATCCCCCTCGCCCATTTTGGGGGCACCTACCTGCAACGCGGGCCTTAGCCCAGCCCTGCCCACAGCCTCCCCCAGCCAGGTGGTCTCCGGTGCTCCAGCCCACCAGGACAGAAGGAGGGGCTGATGCTCACGGGCTACTGGCGAGGGAAAGCAGGATCAGGCCTGCAGGATATTTGGGAGGGGGAAGAGGAGAGAGCACTGCCAGCTGGGGAGCAGCAGTTCGCTACCCTCCCCCAGCCTCTAAAAATAACCGGCTCCCTGGGCGCCCAGCGCACCCATCCCCCTGCCTGCACCGGGGTCCCTGCGGGGGTCCCCTCCGCGGGACGGGGCAGGGGAGGCCGGGCGGGCGGGGCGGCCGGGGCAGGGACACCCCGCGTTCGCGACCCCGGCAGCAAAGGTGCCGCCCCGGGAGGGGACCGGCCCCCTCGGGGATCGCACGCCCGGAAAGCGGGAGCCGCTCCTCGCCGGCCCACGGAGGAGAGGCAGCTCTGACCCACATACGATCGGGAAACCCATTTACAGCCTGCGGACACCCAGCCGCCGGGGGCAGCGGGGACGGGGAGAGGCCGCACGGGGCGGAGGGCGGGGTGGCAGACGGCATCGGGCCCACGGACACGGGTGGGAGCGGGGCAGGAGAGACCCAACTGTTGCTGCCCGAGGAGGGTGGGCGGGGGGCTGGGCCCGCGCCGCGGCGGGGGCGGGGAGGCCGGGCGC
>WHYT01015248.1:0-34707 GCA_009806455.1 Tetrax tetrax | reverse complement strand
CCTCCCTCTATTTTAAAACCATCACCCCTCGTCCTGTCACACCAGGCCCTGCTGAAGAGTCTCTCCCCACCTTCCCTGCAGCCCCCTTTGGGCACTGGGAGCCGCTCTCAGCTCTCCCCGGAGCCTCCTCTTCTCCAGGCCGAACAGCCCCAGCTCTCCCAGCCTGGCCTCACAGCAGAGCTGCTCCAGCCCTCTCAGCATCTGCGTGGCCTCCTCTGGACCCACTCCAACTGGTCCATGTCCTGATGTTGGGGGCTCCAGAACTGGACACAGTACTCCAGGTGGGGTCTCACCAGGGACCTCTCCCCTCCCTCGACCTGCTGGCCACGCTCCTCTTGATGCAGCCCAGGATGCCGTTGGCCTTCTGGGCCGCAAGGGCGCATTGCCGGCTCATGTTGAGCTTCTCATCCACCATCACTCCCAAGTCTTTCTCCTCAGGGCTGCTCTCCATCCATTCTCCACCCAGCCTGGATTTGTGCCTGGGATTGCCATGACCCAGGTGCAGCACCTTGCACTTGGCCTGGTTGAACTCCATGAGGTTGGCACGGGCCCACCTCTCCAGCCTGTCCAGGTCCCTCTGGATGGCATCCCTCCCCTCCAGCGTGTCGACAGCACCACATAGCTTGGTGTCATCGGCAAACTTGCTGAGAGTGCACTCTGTCCCACTGTCCATGTCGCTGACAAAGATGTTGAACAGGGCCGGGCCCAACACAGACCCCTGAGGCCACTCATCACCAGTCTCCACATGGACACTGAGCCGTTGACCACCACTCTCTGAGTGCGGCCATCCAGCCAACTCCTTATCCACTGAGTGCTCCGTCCATCAAACCCATGTCTCTCCAGTTTAGAGAGAAGGATGTCGTGCGGGACAGTGTCAAATGCTTTGCACAAGTCCAGGCAGATGACATCAGTTGCTCATCCCTTGTCCACCGATGCTGTGACCCTGTCATAGAAGGCCATCAAATTGGTCAGGCACGATCTGCCCTTGGTGAAGCCATGTTGGCTGTCACCAACCACCTCCTTGCTCTCCATGTGCCTTAGCATGGTTTCCAGGAGAATCTGCTCCATGACCTTGCCAGGCACAGAGGTGAGGCTGACCTGCCTGGAGTTCCCCGGGTCTTCCCTGTTCCCCTTTTTAAAAATGGGGGTTATGTTACCCCTATTCCAGTCATCAGGGACCAGACCGCCACAATTTCTCAAGTACGATGGCCAGCGGTTTGACAACTTCATCCGCCGATTCCCTCTGGACCTGCAGATGCATCTCATCAGGTCCCATGGACTTGTGCACCTTCAGATTCCTCAGATGTTCCTGAACCTGCTCTTCTGCTACAGCGGGCGGTTCTTCATCCTCCCAGTCCCTGCTTCTGCCTTCTACAGCTTGGGTGGAGAGACAAGCGCCCTTATTGATGAAGACTGAGGCAAAAAAGTCATTGACCACCTCAGCCTTCTCCATGTCCCAGGTAACCAGGTCACCCGTGTCCTTCCGGAGGGGGCCTACATTCTCCCTGGACCTCCTTTTGTCCCCCACATACCTATAGAATCTTTTCTTGTTGTTCTTGACGTCCCTGGCTAGATTCAAGAAGAAGCCACATGGAGAGAACAAGGGACAGTGTGTACAAGTTACACCAGGAGAGATTTCATATTGATATAAGAAATAAATTTTTTTACAGTTACAATCAGTCACTGCAACAGCCTCCCCAGGGTCATGGTAGAGTCCCCATCACTGGAGATGTTCAAGAAGCAGCTGCACAAAGCCTTAGATAATCTTCCCTAGGCTCCCTTTTCCACAAAAGTTTGGACCCCGTTATCTTTCAGGGTCCTTCCAGCCTGGGATGTTCTACGATTCTATGATCAGAGCTTCAGCACGTTTGGGATATGCATTCAGAGGACTCTAAAACCTGTGGGTGCAAGAGGAAAGCTTAGAAGCAGCTTGCCATTTTCTGATGTCTGTCCTAGTGTCTCTACTAACTCCTACGAGCATGTTAAAGTTGTGTTCACTGCTAGTCGCAGATGAACCCATATATTATCCTTCAAGTCATAATGACCATAAGCCTCACGAGCCTAACTAAAACTCACTTCTTCAACTTGGCTATCCAAAATCATCTACATCCATCTTCATAGGAGTCGTACAGAGCAATGGAGAACTTCAAGTTGAATACAAAATTACGTTGTTTAATTTCTGAAAGAAGTACTTCAGTTAACTGGAGAGTTACTATGGCTGATTAAAAGCTGAATAGAAAACTGTGAGGTATTTCTTGATAAATAAAAACAGTGTATAGTGATACATCATAACAGAAACAGACCATTGAGAACTACATTCCAATAAATTTGAGGTTAAAGATAAAAGAGTGGAAAAAAGAGCAACAACGACATTCTACCAGTGTGATCACAAAGAAAGTTTGCCAAAAATAGTCATCAAATAGCACGGAAATGTTCACATCAGATAGTAGAAAAGGAATCTAAGTAAGAGAATATGGGTAAGAAGCTGAATTTTGTAGGGCTAAAAAGGAAAATATTTATGGATGTAAGGGAAGGAGACAACTGTCTTACATGAAGGTGTGAAGACGACATATTTATGAGGAAACACTTCAGATGACAGGTTCTGGAAAGGAAATATAGCCAAGAAAGGAATCACGGTAAGTAAATAATTGGAAGACCAATTTTAGTGTGCATTCTGTGCTACTCAAGCAAGCTTACAAAGAGTAAGTGGAGAAACAGAATTTAATTTTAGGGTAGGAAATTATAAATTTCATTCTTGTCCCAATCATTACATTTCCTTCTTTCATTTCATCATTTTAGCTAAAAATAAAAAACTAGCAAATGAATTTAATAAGCATGTATATGAATTAATGTAACACATATTACTGAAATTGGATTGTGATATGTCAATAAAATGTGATTTAACATATATAAGTTACTTGGTATTTTATCCCTTGAGCGTTTGCTCAGACTAGGAGACAATAAACATTGTCATTTGTGGGCATGCTTCCTTTAAAGGAGCACCACATATGTTCTTGCTCAAAAAACAGAAGTCTTTGAAAATCAGAGCTGTAAGCACCTAGGATTTTTCCATATTCAAATGTTAAGGTATCTGTAAAGCTTCTTACTCAGGCGTATTTTTGCATCAACACTAGAAAGCCTGTGAAAATGAACGCTAACTTCCAGCTGTTTCTGACCTCTCATGCAAAAAGGTACCTGCTTCACGGTCATAAAGCCAGCTGCAACGCAGGAGGGATTTCTAGCACGTGTCCTACAAACCATCTAGAGAGAAAGAGAAAAGACGAGCCCAAGTCCATTTGTGTGCCAAGACAGCTTTTTCTTCCTGTGTCATCGTTCTTGAAAGCTTCTGGAGAAATGCACAAGACCCCTTCTAGAAACCGGGCTTTCCGTCACATCGCAGCGTCACTGACAGGTGGGTGTAGAGCACCTAAAGCCTATAGAATGAAATCTTGATTCTAAAACTGTTATTTTTATTTACTTCATCAGATCAGTGTAAATCTGTTAGTGTACACCACAGAAACATCCAAACGACTTTAATAACTGAGTTTCTGTCAACTGTAGTTACCGTGTCTGTCCGGCTGTTTCTCATGGAAAGATTTAGGGCACTAGATTACGATTCATATTTTTTTTCTTGTGACAGATTGAATTATCTCATGGAAGAGAGTGCACTTCTAAAAAAAAATTCAATGTAATTCATTACTTATGCTGAAATTTGCAAGTTTATACCTTCTCACAGTATTTACATGAAAACATGTGTCCTGAAAAGGAAAAAAAATATTATGCAAATATATCAAAATATTATCCCTATTTTTAACTGCACTAGAGGACAGGGAGTTTTTTTTCTGGTAGTGAGTCATTTAGAGGCTGATTTAAAACTTAGAGATGACAGTAACACACATAGACCTTCACTGAGACAGGAGTTCTACCGTGCTTGGCACTGTAGAAATGCAAAGAGAAGACCAGCTAGACTGGGGAGAAATTATCTTCGATCTTCATTTTGTACATATAGAAAAATAAAGGAAACATCAGGGGACAAAAAAGGCCTCTAGGCAGGTAGAGAACAAGTCTAGCCGGGATATTTTCCCTACAGTAAATCAAGATTCAGAGGGTCTGAGAAATTAAGAAAAAAAAAAAAGTGGTGTTTTTTTGTTCCTTCTCCAAATTCTCCCTTGACTCCTCCAGCTGCTGACAGGTACTAGACCCCGGCTCGCTGAGAGCAGCTGTGAGCCTGAAAAGAGGAGCGAAGCTACTTGGCCCAGCTCTAATGTATTTTCACAGCTTAAAGGATTTAACTCCCTGATTACCTCAGCTGAGCTCCTAACAATTTATTTTACTAGGACATCGCTCTTAGGTCATTATTGAGTCAGGCTGTGTTTTCAACTATTAGGACCCTGTAACCAAAAAGGAAGAGAATTCATTATTAGCAGGAAAATTAATGGTACTGATCTGAGGGTGGTGGAGCAGTGTCCCAGGTTGCCCAGA
The DNA here is from genome assembly GCA_009806455.1 of Tetrax tetrax. Classification (NCBI taxonomy): domain Eukaryota; kingdom Metazoa; phylum Chordata; class Aves; order Otidiformes; family Otididae; genus Tetrax; species Tetrax tetrax. The sequence goes on along the minus strand of WHYT01015248.1, from coordinate 30,225 downwards.
GAGGCGGTGGATGCCCCATCCCTGGAAACATTCCAGGCCAGGTTGGCCGGGGCTCTGAGCAACCTGATCTGGTTGGAGATGTCCCTGCTCCTGGCAGGGGGTTGGGCTGGGTGGGGTTTAACGCTCCCTTCCCACCCAAACCATCCTGTGATTCTATGACTGCTGCTGATTTTGCGCTGACTACAGCTGGAGCCCATCGTGATAAATATGACAAAGCTTGAGCTTTCCAGTTACAATGTCCCCAGTGGAGGTCTCATTCTCCCTTAGCAAAAGTTGTACTTCCAAAGGGTTTTCTTTTGATCCGTTTTGGGTTCTTATGACCAAGGAATTCATCGTACTTTAAAAATGTCAGCCTGTCCACACTGGCAACTCTGATGGCAAGTCCAGCATCCTCATCTGATCTGTGTACAGCAAATCCAGCACATCGCAGAGTGTGCAACCCATCTGTATGTGCGGAGCAAAGCCAGCGTAACCTGGCCTAGTCACACTGACTACACAGGGGTGTAGGAAATGGTAGAAACCTATAACGACAAATAAAGACTGTGAAATGTGTCAGTATGGAGTGATGAAACTAGTTGAATGGGTTGGTTTTTTACTTATTTCAGCACATATGGCTACTAATAGCTTTTAATGCACTTCCTTTTGAATCCTGTTAAGGTTTTTGCCTGCAAACCAGGTAAAAAAAGGCAGTGGCAACTCTTGCTATTCTCCATTGTAAGATTATCAAAAAATAGTATTTTGCGAAGAAAAATTGATTCAAAGGTGAGGTGAAGTGATTGATCGACTGTCATACAGCGTTGGAGGCTCTGCAGCACAGAAATAATGTCTATTTTAGAAAATAATTGGCATTCATAATATATCAGAGGATATTATTTAAACAAAGAATCTCATCACCATGAAGAATAGTTTCTGGAGTTACCGTGACTCAAGCAGTTTGGTGATAAAACCAAACTTTTCCAAACTGCCTTGTGTTCCCTAGCAGATAAGAGCAGAGCTCCACAACTTCATGGTCTGAACTATCTTGTATTTGCAAAACATGTATTGAAGGCAAATACAGGGCTTATGCATGATCTTTGCAATTTTAGTAGCTGCCCTGAATCCTTAAACTTCCACTAACTGTCTGTAAGAGAAAAGAGAGAAAGCCAGAAACAAGAGAAGCTATACTCTCTCTCTGTCTAGTGATGGAAGAGAATGTAACACCAAGATGTGCTTCAAAAAAAAATAAAAAATAACCAAACCCCAGATATTGACTCATACAGAACATACAGAGAATGGAATAGGATCAGTTTCATCTACTGAAAATAAACACTCTTTGGCTGATTAGAGACCAAAGCGGTTATCTGCAAATTACCGCCTTAATTTATGCTGAATTTTGCCTCATCGCTATTCTGTGCTGTATCTGTAGCCTGAGAGGAAAAAGAAAACAGAAGTGGGGGACAGAAGATAAAAAGAGATCAGAAAGAAGAAAACCGGTGTCACTTCTTTGCAAGATAGAGATGCATTTCCCCAGCCTTTTCTCCAACACCATAGAGTTTATTTTGCAGGAGAATTAGCTGAAATAAAGCTGCTGAAATATAACAGTCCGAAGAGTCATAAGCTTGAAAATCCTCTACGATAACCATCATTCGGGCAGTAAGCAAAAACCAAATTCCTGTTCAAATTTCATTCCCTCAAGAACCAGACACGGGGCCTACTCTCTTTGTACACAACTACCACGGCACCACCAACTCCGGTAACGTTTTGCTGCTAATCCTAGTAATGTCTTTACATTTTGGATCTATGTTCTTGTACGATCAGCTTCAAAGTAACTGAACATTCAGGTTAAAAATTCAGATTGCATTATTTCTGCCCTTTTTCTTCACTGATACTCACCCAAATATTACCTGACCTTTTTTTTCTCCTACAGCTGCGTTCACGTGGTGACCCAAATGGAGTAACTGGGAGAAACTGTGAACATATCTACAAGGACTAAGTTTATGGATGCTTGCTTTGGTATTATAGAATCTATGGATGTATTTTACCAAAAATGAAAACCTGGAAATAATGCACAATGACATTTTATTTTAACTGTTCAAGATTTGATAACATTTGAAGTACCCTGTGATTCCTGTAGTCAGATTAATATGGTAACCTAATTAGGATTACACTACCAAAATTCTTTATAAACAAGCAAAAAAATAAATCAATATGTGCCATTAAATTTCTATGTCTTTTAAAACTTGTAAAAAATGATAGATTGGGAAAGACAAATTAATGAGACAATTAAACTCTGATTTTCTGAAAATGTAAAGTGATTTATCTACATTTTAAAGGAAAACTAGTACTAATTTCAGGAAGATGCCCAAATAAAGCCATTTAAATATAAATCAGAAAAAGTATATTAATATCACCTGAAATTGGAAAGAAAAAAAATAAACTGACGAAGAACATATTCAGATTTGCATGTATGTTCAAAGTTGTTCTGTTTGTTCATAGAATAAATTGTCACAGAACTTGAAAAAGAAGAACGGGTATAAGAAATTAATTTTGGCAATCACTCCCATTTTGTTCTGCAGGTGAGAGGAAACTGAGAAAGCTTCCTGTAACTGCTACAAGAAACATCTTTCTGCAGTTGATCTTCTGAAAGAATAATTCTGACCATTACAAAAAAGATGATTTGTTCCTGGTGCAGTTCCGGTGAACCACCCAGCCAGGACACAGAAAGCTGCTTACGCGGCCCCAGGACGCGCGGGCGGTTAGGCACCCGGGCAGCGTGCGCGACAGAAGAGAGTTCCTAAAGAGCTTTCTCAACACTTCTTATCACTGAAGTGAAAATATGGCAGCAGTTGGTTTCTCAGTTTCCCCAGAAGAACAGCAGCAATCCCAGGGAGCGCGCTGGTTTGAAATCTTGTCACTCTGCTCCAAGGAGGCTGTTTTTTAAATCAAACAAAACAGGATCTCAGCACTTCTTGATGACTAGGACAGTGCAAGATCTAGCAGCATTTAACATAAGCTGAGGCATTATTTCCTGGAATCATGTCTTTTCACCTTCATACTAGTTTACAAGCTTATGCAGAGAGTTTCAAGCTGGAAAATGAACCAATACTTTCTGGCCCATGATGCTGCAGAATACCCAACGGTCGCATTGTTCCACACACTCGTAACAGTAAATCAGCCTATATCCTACCGAAGGTACGCCCAGCTTCAGTAGAGTTGCACAGCGTAGACTCAACAAGTTGAGTCTTCAGGTCTCTCAGAAAACTAATACAGTTCTTCCGATCATCTTCCTACCGTACTAAAAATCATATAAGCATCATATAAGCTTTTCTTACAGTAAATCTGATCTGAGTCAGATTCCTTTTACAATGCCTTATTTAGCTCTGCAATGTTTGAATGCAAATATTTTCTTTTCAAAACAAATGGCTCGAGCACAAGGTCTCCTTTCACATCATATTACTCTGACAGTTTCGTACATTAAAAAGGTAAGCTTTTATCTAAATTTAGCAGACTAAATCAACACATTTTATTAGCTGATCATTTCCACAATAACACGATTGCAAAAAAAGCTACCCATAAATTCAGTTATCATTGGAAAACCTGTTTTTCTGAGCATCTGTTGGAGATCCAAGAATCAAAGTGGCGTCATGGTCATAGATTCGGCTTACTGTGATTGTTGCCAACAATTTTATAACTACATTTTAAAAGGGCAATTACTCCACAGCTGTTGATTGCTACTAAACTAACATAATCTTTGTGCAGTTTAAATACTTCAACTGTCGCACCTGTTTCCAATTGAATTATTAATGGGAATTGTCTATTACAGTTATCTTTTCGTTTGCTTCAGTACAACTTAAGATGACAACTGCATACAATGCCTGTCTTTTTTTTTTTTTTTTTTTTTGTAACTTTTAATTTTTAACTTTTATGATTCATCTTTTAAACTGTATTCTTCCAAATTGTTTTACTTCAGATATGGAGAATTCAGAGACTTAAAGAACTTCTTGCTTGGGTCTACTACTTGCCTGCCTTCTCCAGGATGTATTTTCTCCATACCTGGCAGTTTCTCCTCATTCAGAAACAGGCTATCAGTAGCAGATGCCTCTGCAGATAACAGCTCCTGTCCGGTCCAGCAGTTATATTCCAACACATACCGCTGAGCTACCCACCAGGACAGACTGGATAGGAGATAGCTGGCTTTAATTAAACTACTAACACAGAATTTCACGTTAGAGAATTAGTTCAGATTAGAACAGACGCAGAGAATAACAGGGGAGCAACCAAATGCTCCCTGGCTACCACTTGCAGTATAACTGTCCAGTAAAGGCTATTTTGTGTTTTCCTGCCAAGTCTGAATTTGCCATTCCCATTGTCAGAAAGGACACAAGACTGGGCAGGGAGCGGTTTGAGCTGGTAAGACTACTATAGCTGATTGGCATAGCCGCGACTTACTGACTTGTCTGTTCATTTTCAGATTCCAATAATCATTATCTTACAGAAAGGACTATGTGAACGGTGACATTTTCATTAAGCTGTAGTAAAAATGCCGTATCAATCCCCAGCAACAAAAAAAATCCCCAACTTCAGCAGAAAAAAAAAAGGTTTGAATGGATTGAGAAGTTGCTGCGGCAGAAAATGGAGTGCCTCAAGTAATAGTAGCCACTGAAGCAGAAACCCTTTAACAGTTCCTTTTAGTTTGGAATTTACAGAAATCTTTAAATAGATATGAGATTTGTGATGCATTTCATTGAAATTACCACTCTGGTGTCAAATGATTTTACTTGTATTTTATCGTCTTAAAAATCATAGATGTTTCCAGACTGTCAAAGCAGTAATCTCTATACTTCTTATTAACTTAATGAATTTAATGAAATTAAGGTGCTCCATAACTTTGATGAAATAATGCAGTACAACCATTTAAATACATTTTGATCTATTAACAAGCAACTCAAATGGGTACTTGCATTTCTGGTAACGTTCCAACATGTTACCTGATCAAGGTACTAATAATTTGTTGAAACAAATAGTATTGTACATTCCCCTCATTTAACTAAATATGTTAATGAAGTTGTTCTTGTTATCTTAATCTTCAACAAAGAAAATGACATGCCAACCTCTATGTTAGTCAAGTAAAATCCCTATAATCTTCTGACTTTGTCTCTTAATGGCTAGATATATTTAAAACCTCCAGAGTAGCCAAGTTAATTCCACTGTATAATAGTCACTGCTGTAAAATTCGACTTTTTCTGCATTCCAATTCTCAGAACCAATTAGCACACTCTATGACTCCATTTGGAACAGCTCCAAGTTTACAACCATACATCACTATACTTCATTATTACTTGATTTAAACAGCCTGACTTAGACCCTTGCTACCGTGTGCAGTCTGCTATCCAGTTCTGGAAACATCGCGTATATTAAACAGATGTCAACACTACAGATTTTTAATTAGCTGCTCTTATTTTATAACCTTTACTCAAGCTCCTGAGTACTGGAATCTTTTGGTGTCAGCTATGATGTCCTTCAAATGGGACAAGAGGGGCAAAGAGGTCACAGGAATGAAAATAATGAAAGGTCACAGTCCAGTTTAAAAGTGAGGTGTCTTGTAGCTGCTCCAGGGAACAGCTCGGCAGCGTAAATGTGGCGCACAATAGAGGGGTTTATAACCCATGGAAATCCCCTAGCTTTGTCGTTGCCTTTCAACAGAAACTCAGAGATTTTGGTAATTACCTTGATCTTGTAATTTAAAATCTGCTAGGATGGCATGAATAACCAAATAATTAAAATCCTTTTATCAAGGCCCACGGAAGTAGTCAGAAGAGCAGATTAAACACGCAGCGGAAGAGTACCGCGCCTCACCTTCCCTCTTCCTCAACTCAGCAGTGTTTTCTGTGTCGTTTCCTCATACGAAGGCATCTCTTTTAGAGATGCGAAAAGTGGGTCATCCGGAGCCTCAGACTTGTTGCCATTCACTTAAAAGACAGTTTACCTTAAATCCTGCTGCAGCTCTGGTTTAGCTAAGGGCCAGAAGCCCCCTCTGTATAGTCAGCTTTCTGAAAAGGTAGAGCTCTACCGCTGAAAAAACATCCTGGGGACTGAGCAAGACATTTCTGGTAAGCGGCTAACTCACTACTGTTCTGTCTGTGTTTTGGCTCTGTCAGTCCAAAAAAGCTCTCCCCTGTAACTTCTGTTGCAACATTTCAGACCAGTTCATAATGATTTCTAGAAAATTAAGTCTTAAGTTTGCCCTTTGGGGAAGAAATTTAATAAACAATTTTGTTGGGCTACGTCAACAAGAAAGATATGAAATATTGCATCGAGAAGTTGAAATGAAGTATTACTGTTTTCCCCATATTTTTTCTACCAATTGTACTTCTCAGTTTGCATTTTGAAAAGAAAATATACTGACATCCACAAAGGATCTGAAGATACAGCGATTGCACTTCTCTAACAGCGAAACTTATAGGTGCCTAAGGGAAATTAAGCTAGTTATTACTATGCAGCGAGATAAAAGTCTGGATAATGAATGAGAAAGGTACTAGAAGCCTGATTCTTGACCAATTGCTAAGGCAGCCAAGAGGAAAACATTTGCCAGCTGGGGATTATATTGTCAGAATTATCTATTTTTTTTATAAACAAATTCATGGGGTGCTATTTTTGCTGGCTGTCAGAAATGGCTATAAGATGGGGCTTTGGTTTTTTTTTTGCTTTCACACTGAACGAGTCTACTTTCAGACACTATCAGAACCTATGGAACATCCTAAACGTATGCACCAACAACACAGGCCGGCTAGTTCCAAAAAATCAGAAATTAGAAACACATAAGTAGTAATAAAAAGTTTTGCTTAACCTCCATCACCCTACCTTTCGTCTTAGGGAGGAGCTGGTTCTGACTTTACGCATGCAACTTCTCGAGAGAGTTAAAACAACGGTCGGCAAGGCCGGGCCATCCCACGTACATGAAGATCTCCCTTCTTCCTGACATCTCATAGTGTGAAGCAGGCAAAATGGAGAGGATCTTACTATACAGTGTCTTTCCTCTTTTAAAAAGAGAAAGTGCTGCAGGCAGTAATTCCCTGTAAGGAATGGGTTTAAATTAGAAGGAGGTAGATTTAGATTAGATATTAGAAAAAATTTTTTTACAATGAGAGTTGTAGAGCACTGTCCCAGGTTGCCCAGAGAGGTGGTGGATGCCCCATCCCTGGAAACGTTCAAGGCCAGGCTGGATGAGGCTCTGAGCAACCTGATCTAGTCAGGGATGTCCCTGCTTCTTGCAGGGAGCTTGGACTAGATGACCTTTGAAGGTCCCTTCCAACTCTAACCATTCTATGATTCTATGAATTCTCTTCAAGGCACCATTCAGTCCCAGAGTTAGAGGGATCTAGCACGGCAGCACCCGAATGAGAATCCGTGTACCCTGACCACTGAACAAGAGTCGGAAGAAAGGCCGGCGCTGGAGAGAGGACGGGCCGTCGCGTCACTGAAGAGGCTCTATCCTTGTGGCCTCCTAAAGGCAAGTGCCAGGATGACAACAACGGCCTCCTCCAAGGCGATAAAGCATTAGTTCTTCTCCCTGCAGAGGAAGCAAATTGTAGCTGAGGAGGAGATAAATGAACTCAAAATAGGCAAAATTCAGCAGCATAAAGGTCTGTGAAGTTCATAACTCCCATGTGGATGTTCAAATGATCTTTGCGGGTTTTTATCTTCATACTAAAATTCAAGGGCATGTAAATTTTGCTTCAAGTCACATTTTGAAAGACCTGCACAGCCTTACTGAATATGTTTCAAAGAACGAGCACAATACAGGTAAGCTTTTAAACACGTCATAATCTGCAAAAGCTGAAACTTTACTCTTATTTTTAATCTGTTTTCTGAAGTGAATAAATCTTACATGAATGCACTGGGTTTTTGCATGTCTCTTTCTCTGCCTCTCACTTCCTCCTAAAAATAATTTTCTAACTTAGCCATACATTTTTTATCAAATCTGAATATGATGAAGGTTTTCAAGAGAACCAAATATCTACTGCTGTTGTGAAAAACAGGTAGCCTGGAAGACTCGTGACAAGACCTAAGCAGCCTGCTGGAGGACAAATCTTGATGTGTGAGTTCTCATACTGTCAGACCAGATAAGCCTCGCGGAAGAAATTTAATAAAATCACAAACTGGAGGAAAAAATTGAAAATTGAGACCAATTTACCACGCGATATAGACACATTGGAATGTGTGTAATTTCTAGTGCTGAGAGAACTTCCCCCCTTACCCCCCCAACTACTTTTTTTTTTTTAGTGAAGACCTGATAATGACAATTCCCCTACAGATATACTGTTCAAGTTTCCTCCCTGCTCACATTGGTTTACTTTACTAGATGATACAGTTATTTAAAAAATCTAAAAGTTGGAGTGGCAGGTTAAAGTTTCAAAGGCATTAAAGTATTACTGAGATAAGTATTTCTTAGAATTCTAACCATTAAAATCTAGGAAATAGGGTTGTTTTTTTTTTTTAAATTCTCAGTTATTTTGAATATTTTGTCATTTTCTTAAGGAAACTGGAATATGTCACTGTGGTGGTTTAGCCCGGATCACCACACAGTTTCTCACTCGCCCTCCCCCTCCCCAGCAGGACGGGGGAGAGAAACTGAGAAGAAAGGAAAACTCGTGGGTTGAGATAAAAACAATTTACTGAAATAGCAAAGGAAAATGACAAAATTAACAGAATATAAGGATATTAATATATACAAAATATACAAAATGAACAATGGAGGATTTCTCACCACCCAATGGCCGAATGACCGACGCAGCCCGTCGAGACTTGGAAACCAGACAGCGTCCTTGGTCTCATTAACAACAACTCCTATCATCAGAGTGTTTTTATCAACATTCTTCACACACAAAATCCAAAACACACCGGCTACTGAGAAGAAAATTAACTCCATCCCTGCTGAAACCAGGACAGTCGCAAAAATTTTAATTGCCTGCAGATAATTGCAATCCTTTCAAATATCACACCGAGGCATGATATCAGCTTGATTGCTAGCTTTGTGGAAGATGAAAAAATATAAATAAAATTGCTATTTTAAACCAAGCAGTCCTAAAGAAATTGATGTATTATGCTTGTAACCTGGTGACAAAACAAAATTTTCAATCAGTGTAGAGTAAGCCTTGACAAGGCAAATATTTCTGACAAATCTGATCATCTGTTTTGCTTGGAGATATGATTACTTCACAATAAAATCTGAGATATGTTGATTTAGTTTTGAGGGCCTCCCTCCACTCCACATGCTTTAGCTTTATTGTTTAAAAAGACATGAAAATTATTGTTATGCAATAAAGCTATTCAAATTTAACACATCAGCAGTCCAATTTCATAACTCTATACATGTTCAACTTTTTTTTTTTTTAATATATCATGTGTTCATCCTATCTATCTATTTCACTTCCCAGAAATACAATGATAGCACACTGCATCTTTTCTGCCGGGAAAACTGGAAAGCATAAAAAGGAAAAAAATCAGGTCAACTGCAATTTTTTTTTTTGTTGGAAAAATATGTAATGTAAAATTGGCAAGGCAGCAGTGGGGAAAGCTACGGGGAGATTCAGGAAGTCGGGTAGCAAAGAAAAGTAGGTGTACCTCCAATAGATGGTGAAAGGGCCAGGTAGCATATAAAGTGGGTATAAAAAGATCAAACGGTAAAAAGCAATTAACCCCTTGGCACTGGGAATTGGGATTTCCTGACACCAACAGCTAATGCTGGCCTTAAGGGGTTACAGGATCAAATAACAATAAACCAAGTCCTGAAATAAAAGCTATCATTTTAGGCAGTGAGGGAAGGCGTTTCAAGCACATTCTGGGCTGTCAGACCAGTGTGGTACAAGGGGAAGGGCACAGAGGAGAAATACTGTGATAGATAAATGGTAAAAATAGTTTTCCAGATTTGGACTCAAACATACTTCTTTCAACCAATCTTTTTTTTTTTTTTCCTTTCTGAATTAAACGGGCTGCTTTGCCCTGTGTTTCTGTGATCTGTAACCTCATCCAGCTCTTCCCTGATACACAGAGAGATTTATCCTCCATTTTCTGAGCAAGTTCCCTCTCATTTTGTGCTTAACTTGTGAACATTGTCTGTATTAGCTGTAGGTGGTTCACTTAATTGCCTTAAACATTATGGTTCTTTTACTTTCCTTCTACACAGAAGAGGAAAAAAAAAGGCAAGCGACAACAGAGAAATTCCTTAACAAAACCAGTAACATTTAATAATCAAACAATCTGAGAAATGACATGACTCTAACAGGCATAAGCCTACTTTACGGCAGAGAGGTTGTTTCTTTTTTTATTTTTAAAAAGGCCATTTGTTCCAGGACATCGCAAGACCTACACTTATTAATTGATATAGAATCACAGAATGGTTCGGGTTGGAAGGGAGCGTTAAAGCCCACCCAGTCCAACCCCCTGCCAGGAGCAGGGACATCTCCAACCGGATCAGGTTGCTCACAGCCCCGGCCAACCTGGCCTGGAATGTTTCCAGGGATGGGGCATCCACCGCCTCTCTGGGCAACCTGGGACACTGCTCCACCACCCTCAGAGTAAAACATTTTTCCTACTATCTAATCTAAATCTACCTCCCTCTATTTTGAAACCATTACAGTCCTGTCACAACTGTTTACATATTTGCTAATTTATAACTTTAAATTAATCTACTGCAGGAATAGGCATTTAATGTAAAGTAATGACTGGATTTTTCAGACCAGTTTATGATTTATAGTATGGAAACTCCTTATGAACACAGGATGAAGCTGACTTTTTCTTCAGTGCAAACTAAACATTCAGAAGCTCTTATATAAGTGCTGATCTTATCACAAAACTTGAATTGGTGTAAATATTCCTAGCTCTTTAGAAATTAATGAAACTTCACTGCTTTCCACTAGTTGAAAATCCAACATGGTTGCAGTCAAAAATTTGCAACATTTAAGCTCTTACCACATGAAAAATTATAAGGAAAATAACCTTTGCCATAATCTTCAGTATTTTGTTTGAAATTTTGTTTATATGTACTGGATTCTTGTTTGTCAACTGCCTATCTTCATCTAGGTATAACAGAGATTAAGAAAAGAAATGAAGTACTATGAGCCTGAGGGCATGTAAAAGGTCCACATAAGCTGTCTGTTACTCAGTTGTCTCTCACTCATATATTTGCTCGTGTTCGGATGTATCGGCTAGCCTGCCAGAAGTGACACTATTCATAACTGCCTACAAAATAGTAGCTCAAAAGATTGGCACTTCATGCAGTAGATGGCATGAATTAGGTATTGGTAAGATCCAACCATATTGTCCCTTTGTATATTCCTCTGTACTGTCACGACTTCAGTTTTAAATTGTGCTCAGTGAATTCAATGACATCATCTCCATCATCTTCAGTGGTACCGGCCCTGGCTCTGATAGAACTGCTCTCTATGTACTGTCAACAGAGGAAACAAAGGCTGATGAATTCTGCAAGGATTAAGAGCAATGGGAAGGAGAAAAGGATAGAAAAGATACAGAAAGAAATAATACAAAAGCAAGAGAGAAATGTGGAGGAAAAAAAGACCAAGTGATAAATAATCCCACTGTGAGAAGGTACCTGTTAACATGAAATTGCTGCTCTACAAAAAAAAAAACAACTGCTGCCAGTTGGACATGAAAGACTGCACACTCTAAGCAGGTAAGATCAACATGCCATGCAGTTTCAAAATAGAAAGCAACACCTGACGTGCCTCCTTGCTAGGTAGTCTGAAAATATACAGAGACTGATACTTCATGCAAAGTTATGAAGTGCTTCTCTAGAACACTGATCCCAACAAGGATCCCTGGGGAATACTACTTGTCACCAGCTTCCTCTCCCACCAGCAATACACTGTCAGCATTTTACATTCCTTTTAAATGCTCTACGAAAACATTCTCTCCGTGAAACATCATATCGAATTCTTTACTGTACTCTAGAAAGGTAAGATCTCTTTTGTTTCTCCAAACTTCTATAATGAACTCGAAAATAAATTGTTTCCTGCTAGGTCAAAAACTGAGATGAAAAAATGTGTTTGAAAAAAACAATAAAGGATATCAGGGTTATTACCAGGATCCTACCACTCTTCACAGTATTTGTTCTCCAAAGCATATCTGAGTGGTGACTGTACCCTCTAGAATGAGTAAAGAGACAAGCTGGGAGGAACTGTTTTCTCCGAGTAGCACGCTCTGTGTGTATCTTCTCTTTTCTCTCACCTGACTATCCTGAGGAGATCACTGACTGTAACTGCATTTGTATTTCAACTGCCACTCCCTTCTCACCCCTCAGAGATATCTCAACAGCTAGTGCACCATTCACGTCATACCAAGCCAACAAGCTTGCTTCTCTTTAGAAGTTAACTAGAATGAAGACAAAGCTGCCCAGCATTTGCAACAAAGACCGGGTATGAAGCTCGTGAAGTCTCAGCTGAGAGGCAAAAACATGTACCTGTGTGGTGGTGATCGCTTAAAAGGGCTCACAGCATGAACATGTGCTTGCAGAAAACAGTTTAAAAATAAATAGAGGAACAGACATGATTATCATTCCGTACTCGGTCTTACACTGAATTTTTCACTTTAAAAAAATTCTTATAATAACGTAAGATGGCCCTGCTGAAGTTCTCATTCTTATACATACTACATCCATCACCCCCTCCACACTGTTCAGCTTCACTCCCCACAGCACCTCAAATCACGCCCAATCATTCTCTTCTCTCGGACATTTCATACACACACTATATGCTGCGGATTAGTTAAGTGATGCTCACTGTGTGTAATAAAGCACATATATCCCTAGTGAATGAAGGTGAATCGAGAAAACCCCAAATTCAGTCACAGTTTTGGCACGAAGACTGAGGTGCTCCTGTGACTTAGACCGCAAACCTAATTTTTGCCTGATGAATTACTTTTCTCCCCCTTAAATTTTCTCTCCTTTTGAAATCATTTCTGCAAGCTCTTGGAGGGTATTGATGCTACCAGATTAAGAGATTAGTAACCCTAATTAATTCTGCCATAATGAGAGACAACGCCTTCTGCAAAGAACATTTCAAACAGAAATCGAAGTGCTCTGAGCCGTCATTCGAAGGAGGGCCCTCTTCCTTCCCGTTGACTGTGACCATAGATACAATGACAGGTGTTCGAAATAGAAGATTCAAATGCTATTAACTGCTCCTAGTGAAAGAGTTTTCTTCCGTAATTTTTTTTTTACAACTGCAAGGAAGTGGGGTAAGAGCTCATGGCAAGGTTAAGCAACACAAGGTTAACTCCACAAATGGTTGAGAAATCTTAGCTTTGAAAATCCTTTGAATTGATGATCATAGAAAAGCAACAAAAGCTAAGTCAAAGCTTTCTTTCTTATATCCTGGGGGGCGGGTGGGAGCATGAAGGAAAAAAATTTCCTTTTTGATATCATTATTGCTGGTTAACAAACAAGGTGATCTAAGAGAGACTTAGAAAGCTCCTGTGTTTAGAGGTAGCTCCATTCCTGAACCAGTATAAGTATTTAGCACTATAAATAACCCTCATACAATCTTTTTATCAGTCGTAAGTTTTATATTCTGAAATATTTTCTTTCCTTGCCAAAAGCCCTTCATTCCTGCAACTAGTCTGCAATTCCTTCATCTGTTCAAGGTTGTGGATAATTGGAAGTCATACTGTCCTTGCAAAATATTTGTCATGTGTAATCTGAAAAATACAATCATAAAATAAAGAAAATATATTACCAGTTTCTAATGTGAGACTGGTGGATTAGCAATTCTTAATTTTTTTTCTAGAATGAATAAACCTGTAATTACACAGCATAATTTGTCAGGGATCAATAAGGAAACACTGTATGAATACAGATTACATTATTCTAATTTCATATAACATTTTCCAAATTATGTTGATATTTCTACAGGGAATTCAGAAGAAAAAAGCATCTGTACATATCTGTTTCAAAATACATTTTGCTTTTATACGTATTCTGTAAAAAGGATTTTCCACCCATCGTTCTCGCTGTATTGCTGCAAAATGACAGCGATAATGACACAGGAGAAGCTCCCCCTCTCCCTGAAGGACAGAAATTACAGCAGGATACATTCTGAAAACCAGCCAAGTGCTGTTTAAAACGGTTCGAATGCTTTGCGAGCGAGCTGTTTTTCAGCTGGGGCTCCTCTTTCAGGCGCACAGAACGACGGCTGGTAGAAATGCAAAGCAGGTCTGCGGAAGAGGCAGCGTGGTTCCCCAATCCAGCGCTATTAACCATCTGACCCGCTACCGGCAGCGTCTCAAGAACATCACCGCTCCCTCCGACCGAGCCCAAGGACCAGGGAATGTATTGTGGAAGATAAAGAAGCAAAACAAAAAAGCATATTATGAAGTCCTCCATGCTCGTAGGCAAAGAAATGCATTGCAATAAAACTTTTGAAGTCTTTTTTTCCTGTTTTACACAGCCTGCTTTTTACATAAAGGAACCAGGAGGACAAAGTCCTCACACACACACACACAAAACCTTCAAAAAGCTGTTTCAAAAGCTTTACAATTTCTACAAAGAGGCTTCCTGCAGCCCTTTGAGAAAGCAAACAGTGCTTTTAAGTGCTATATTTTTATTCTTTTCACCTTGTAGATAAAATCCAGGTCTGATGGAGAACATCCCCCGCATGCACTAATTTTGCCAGGGCAGTTAAGATAAATTTACCTCACTGATAGTGTCATAACAAAGCAGTGGACAGGAAAACATACGTCACAATCTCACCGTAGTAAAATTAACACAGTAAAGCAAACACTGTCAAGTCTGCAGATGTGAGGACAGCATCAGACAAATACACTTTAGGCAAGATTATTAACACAAAGTGGTTCAACGGTACAGTAACCATGCATAACATCCCCAATAAGGGTATTTTCTTCAATTAGGATCTAAGGCGCCAGAGTTTAATCTCTGATCTCAAAAAAATCAAAGAGTTTCCTTGCAAGGACAGAACTTTTCACCGCGACCTTATTTTCTCTGAATACTCCCATTCGTGTCAGTGGAAACTTCTCCTTGCACGTGAAGATCGAGTAACAGACATAGAATCACAGGATGGTTAGGGTTGGAAGGGATCTTCCAAGGTCATCCAGTTCAAGCGAACACCTCACCACTAAGGGAGGTATGGGGTCTATCACACCTTGTACCCAATGATCACAGGGGACTCCTTTCTGTAGTCTACTAGAGATCTGAACAGGAACTAAGGCAAGGGTTCAAAAAAATATTTCAAATCTATGAGTTTTAAGTTTGTGTAAGTTTAAACCACACACTTCTACTGCTTTTCCTAGCTCTTTGTTTCAACTGGCAGTTAGGCTGCACTTAAACTTCAGCTTACAGGAAGAGGATTATGCTGTCCATTACAGGATGACACTCACCCATGTCTTCTGCGCAGTTCATATTGTGTACTCCGTACGAGCACATGCCTTCAAGACTGTTCATTTTGCTGAAATATACACTTGACATTTAAAATTTTAACTTACATTTAGTTCCACAGAGCTTTGATCCATGTCTCCGTTCTTGCAGGGTGTCTTTCACTGAAAGAAATATCAGTTTTTTCCTTTATTGTTGTCCATAAGAACCATGAAATAGCCTGAGAGGGTATCATTTGGTTATATAACCATATTTGCACCTGGGGAAAGTAAAACAACAAGCCAATGAAAGATTATTGCATAAAATATTTGAGGAAAAACAGTTGCCTGATCTCTGCCACCGGCATGCATGTTATATAACACAATTATAAGACAGAACAGAAAATCATAGAAGGTGACAGAATAAAGGTTTTTAATTTGGTTTAAATTTAGTATTTTCCAAAGAAAGCAAAAATAATCTTTATGTGCTAGCCTCAGTGGCAATGATCCAAGTTTAAAATCAAAGATTATTAACATAGGAAAATACATCATATCAAGGGATAACTACGCCATTTTAAACATGATTATTCCCAGCCTGTATTTCCACCTTATGTAACCCACTAACTGATTAATCTTTAAGACCCAATTCCAGTTTTAGCTCTAAGGGAGCCATTTCTGAAGACATTTTCTTAACTTATTAAGGTAAATATGATGTATGGCATTAATCTAACAAGACATGGAATTATTTCAGGCATGCAGGAAATGAAAGTCAATTTCCAAATGTATCAAAAATGCATGCCGGTTAAAACTTACACAAAACTCACCTTGGAGAGGGCTGAAAATCAGTTACTCAGCTGATCCAAGAATATGAAAGGAGACTTTGGTTCATTATTAGAATCCTTTCCTGAAAAATCTACATATACAAGCAAATTAAAACACTAAACATTCTTAAAGCACAGGTATCATTTCTGTAGAAATATTTAGTTATGTGACATCTTATTATTCATATTGGTATTCAGAGTCATCTGGAATTAATCCTGCATATTGAAGTGGAAAGTATCTGCAAGGAATTTATTTTGATCTGTAATAAGCATATACCACATAGATTTGAGATGGTGATGGAAATTATTTTTCACACAACACTTCCCACATTTCTATTTATTTATTTTTTTTTACCTCAAAAGTCTGTATCTAAGCCTGGATCTGTTTTGGAAATTCTAAAATCCTAAATATAGCAATTTAATTTGACTTACCCAGATACTCCTACTGTTCTGCAGATGCATAGTACTTCTCAGATAAAGATAATATTTTATAGTTTAATAGCAAATGCAACAAAGTTGTAACTAAACATCTTCGTGTCCTTTTTTCTCACAATAAATAAGTGGAAAAAAAATTGCTTTTACACCTGTTTTCAGCCCAAGGACTGCAAAACTTCTTTGCACCTATAAAGTAATAAAAATGAGATAAAATGAGAATAAAAGATGGAGAAAAAGAATGATATAGGCTTTTGAGAAAAGGTGAATATTAGACTTCAGTTTATTTATTACACATGTTTGCATAGTGCATAAGTTTTTTATATTTACCAGTCCGCTGTTTACGTACTGACTGGTTCCTACACTCTCACATTCCACCGCACCAGGGAACAAATGCTCGCACATTTATCCTTTGAAACAGAACTCACATTTACAAAAAAACCTGAGAACAGACGCCTTCATCGGAAGTGCAACTTCCATCACCGCGGGAAGTTCATCACCCTCCAGTCTGCGAGGCATGAAAGGGCCGCGCCTTTCTGCCGGACCTTCGTCCCCTCCCCGAATTCCTGCCCTCATTTCTCTGTTGTGCCTGAACAACCCTTCGAGACAGGCATATGTCAGACAGTTGTGAAGCTCCATGATTTTATCTTTTTCAACAAAAATTCTGTAAATTTTTGCTATGTATATACATTTTAGAAGTCCATGGAATCATGAAAGATAGACTTAAGAATCTGAGCATCTCCTTTCCTTTCTCTCCTTCTGCCGCAGTCGTATTTGGGCTGCCAAAAACAGCTCCTTATCTTTCCTAGTTCCTGTGTGTCTTTTTGGGGAGGAGAGTCTGTGAACTCTTCTGATATAAGAAACTCAAAGCGGTGGAGTGGCCATAGGATCATTCATATACTTGATGAGTTTCGGATTAAGAATTTACTACCTTGATTAACATAATGAACTTTCAAAGTAGCTTAAATTTAACACAGCACGGTGACATCTATATTGATAACGAACTAGTACACTTTATATGTGCATCCTACCAAATTTCACGCTAATTTGTGTGTTTTAACAAGCTCCTACGGAGTTGCAACTTAATTTGTCTCAAAGGAGAAGGCAGTAACAGTAACCAAAGGCTGAATCCACATTAGACATCAGTGCTCAGCAACGAGACCACAGTTGGATGCCCACGTCTCCATGTGTCGTGTGTGCGTGCACTTGTAGTATCTAAATCTCATGCATCCAAGGAAATGCCAAGTTGTTCTCAGTACTGCTGTCTCCAAAGGCTCTGATGAAAACTCACATCATCTCTCAGTAAGACCTTCCCTACTTACCCTTTTCTAAAGTGGCTAGGCTGCCGGTTGTACCTAGTTCAACTCAGGGATCGAACTACATTTTAGTTCAGTTTAGAAATCAAGTCAGGTTTTATTACATGTTAACAAACTGACACACATGGATACACATCACCACCCATGCAGTAGTAAATTTATTCTGCTTGCTGAAGGACCACACAAAAGCAGTTGCTACGACATGAACACTGCACTACTATTTGGCAAGCCGTCCCATAAAGAGCCCAGTAGCCATCGTTACAGGTTCCATCACTTCAGCCTGTAGCATGGAGATGAGTGATCTGTCTTCTTTGGAAACTTGCAGGAGTGATTTTTTAATCCCATATTTCCAGCGTGTTCTCAGCTACACGATCCCACAAGAGAACGAAGTGATTTACAGTCTCAGAAAAAAAAAACCCGAAATATAATCAGTGCCAGTAAATGTGTAATCATGTACATCAACATAAAAGGCTTTGTACCTGTAAATACAATATATTCAACAGTACATCAGAAGGAAAACAATACCATAATGAATAATTTGTTTGGCCTCTATTTATTATAAATTTTGTTCAGCACATCGCTGGATGCTAAAAATAAACTCTCCATATCTGGACAAGGTAAGTGACATTCTCCAGGAATTTATGAAGACACATATCCATGCACACAGAATTCAGTGTAAAATTGTGATCTCAGGCATGATATGTAGTGCATTAAGAGACGTAAATTCCCAGTTCCCAATCTTGTACTTAAATAGACTGTTTTATTTACTGCTAAACAACATTCCAAATTTAATATAGAATCTCTGAAAAGTGCTTGGTTTTGTGCAGCTTTTCAAACCTTCTATCTCAATGGCAAGTGAATCACTCTCAGAAAGAATTTTCAGTAAGTGATATCAAGTGGGCCCAAAATACCAATTGACCCTGGAAGCCAGAAAATGGAAACAGTCTCTTCAAATGATGTGATTTTTATTCTCCAGTTGTGTTAGAGTGAATAGCATTCAGCTAATCTGTGAAACTCTCAAACCATTATGATTTACCTTATGAAATAGCTTCATTGTCAGATGAAGAATCCACGACACTGGAGAACTGCATACTGTATACAGCTTTTATACAACAGGCAAGAGATTTCTGAAATGCTCTCAGGAATGTAACCCTCACAGAAATTCTCCAGGTAAAGGCATAGCTTATTCTGTCTGCACAGATCACAGCAGAAAGTGAATGACAGCAATTTAACAACCATGGATTTTTAAAAAAATCTTTAGAATTCCTTACTATAACACACTACGCAAAAGATCTAGGTAGGACAGAAAATCAAGGGCTGGTCAATAATTTATATTTTACATTTCCAAAACGCAATAAAACAATTTAATGGGTCAAACCAAGCAAACTAAGAAACACTCTCAGCACTGATCAGCAGAACAGGAAACCCATTATACACAAATGGAAGGAGCGCTCTTATTTCTTGCGGACAACAGTGGTAACCAAAAAAAAACAATCCAGCCCCATCAAAACAGTTCATATTCCATAAATTTATGTTAAAGGCCATGAGCACTTACTACCACTACCATTCTTGTAACGTAATCCTTTCCACACCTCTCAGCGGAGTACTGAGCATATCACTAGGTTAGCAGATGCATATATGTCTCGTAAATTCCAGCCTAGCTATGAATGTTGTGAACTAACTTACTGATGTGGTTTTGTTTGGTGAGGGGGGGTCTAAGGTGGCAACTGATGTATGAAACTGCCAGAAGTTGTTTCCCCTTTGTTCAGTGGACTCGGCCGGGCCTAGGATTGCCAAGGTTGAGCCAGTTGGTAGCAGAATGTTCCCTGATAACACCTCTGCCATAATGGATTTAAAAAGGGGAAAACAGGAAAAAAATAAGATGTGAAGGAGCTGAGCAGGGGCAGAGAGGGGGAGGCGCGAGCCCTGTGGGCCTTGCACCCCTCACCCTCTGGCTCCCGCCGGGCGGTGACTGGGCCCGACTGGGCCCGGCCCGGCTGAGAGAAGTGGAGAGGAGATGGGATGTTAAGAGCCCTGAGAGGCGTCTGCCTGCCCGGTGTGAAGGATTTCTGTGAGAGGAACGGCTGCAGGCGCCCAGGGCAGTGCAGAAGGAGGGGAGCAGGAATGCGGCTCCCGGCCAGAATTCCCCTGCAGCCCGTGGTGATGGCCGTGGTGGGGCCGGCTGTGCCCCCGCAGCCCGGGGAGGCCCCGGAGGAGCAGAGATCCCCCCGCAGCCCGGGGAGCCCCCGGAGGAGCAGAGATCCCCCCGCAGCCCGGGGAGGAGCCCACGCCGGGGCAGGCGGGTGCCCCAAGGAGGCTGTGGCCCGTGGAGGCCCCGCTGGGGCAGCCGTTCTGGAGGGGCTGCACCCGTGGAAGAGATGACCCACGCCGGAGCAGTTTCACGAAGGACTGCGGCCCGTGGGAGGGACCCCATGTTGGAGCAGGGGAGGAATGTGAGGAGTTCTTCCCCCGGAGATGAAGCAGCGGCGTAAAACAACGCGTGACGGACTGACCACGACCCCCATTCCCTCTTCCCCCTGTGCTGCTCGGGGGGAAGGTGGCAGAGATAATGTTAAGCCTGGGAAGAGGGAGGGGTGGGAGGAGGTTTATCTTGTTCCCTGTCTCATTCTCCTGCTGGTTTTAGTAATAAATGAATAGTTTTCCCCAAGTCGAGTCTGTTTTGCCCATGACGGTAACTTTAAGGATTTCTCCCTGTCCTCATCTCAAACCTCGAGCTGTTTTCTTATATTCTCTCCCCCTGTTCTCTCGGAGGGTGGGGGAGTGGGAGAGAGACTGCGTAGCCTGGTCCCGAGCGGGGCTGAACTATGACACTTACTTCATCTTCCTACTGCACGGTAGACTTCTGCCTAAACATGCAAACACACAGAAATCCCTCTCCTCCTTCCTGACTCTTAATACCAAGCTATTTATAGAATGCAATCGTATTAGCATGCAAACACTTCTCTCAGCCTAAATAAGCCAGATTTTCATCTTTCCTCATAGAATCAGCTCTCCCTTTCCTTGAAAATACTTGCAGGCCAACCCCCTTCCTCCACAGTTATTCCAACTGGAATGAGTCTTGTACATAGCTAATCAGACTGTACACAATATTGCAAAAAAGGTCTCACAGTCCTTCCACAATGAAATAAATATGGAAAGTTTTACAGAAAAAAAAAGTCACATGACAGAAACGTGCATTTTTTTCCCCTGCATCACCAATTGCAAGCATCCTCCTTTCCCAGTGGATGTGGTTTTGCAGTACTACTGTGGCGTGGAAGGCACCACAGGGAACAGGCAGGCCATGTTTCACAGTCGGACATCTGGATGGAATCAAAAGTATATCATTAATATTGTCAACTGCAAGCTACTAGTGAAAAGCGGAACAGTAGTAAGAAAAGTAACTCCAGCATCTACCTACAAATGTGACTGAAACTAGCAACATCTAGATCTTACACAGTCTGTGGGAACTATTCAAAGTATTTTAAGCTGAAGTCCTAAACATCTCCAACAAAAGCAACTCATCTGATCTCACATCAGACTTCTAGCAGACACTATTAATTTAAAATTACGACCATGAATATCTCTTTATCTGAAAAAGTATACCATTTCCTACTAAAACATTATACAGTAGTGTCAAAAATTGTAACTTATCTAAAGACAGACCAGAGATTCAACTCAACTCAAGTAATTCCAGTTGGTTACCTCATGAAATTTCCTAAACCATGCAACAAAGTCAGTCCACTAAGGAATGAAAATACTACCACACTTCTGAAAATAATTTACAACCAAGCTGGACTGGTAATAATCCATGTGACATGCATCACCTACGGTTGAGAGACACTTCACTGTTAGTATTACACAGAATTTATTCTCTTGGTTACAAGGAAGAGAAATCATTCTTGTCCATACAGGAAACCACAGTGTACAAAGAATTATATTGAAATATGTTGAAAATATTTCCACTTAAATTAATTTTGGCCTATGTACCATGATCATTTTATCGTATCAATGATGAGATTTATTCTAGTTTGTCAATTAGCTTTGTTTTCATACTGTCCATTTTATTATTTTTAATTCTATTGTGTTAAGAGTCGTAGACTTTGTAGAATTCTGTGCTCTTTAGGCAGAGCAAAGGCTGTATTATTACTACTGTAGATTCTGGCTTATAGGACAAAGAATATCTGGTCTGGGACCATATAAGGGAAGGAGGTGAAAGAATATTTGATCTGGGAGCATAAAAGGAAAGGAGGTGAATCTTGAATGCAAACACCGGTAATAAGAAATGCTCAGGCAGAAGCAAGGCTTTGAATTCTTCAGACAAGTAAGCCACGCAACCTGTGAAATGAGTAGACAGATAGCATCTGGCCCAGACACAGAGGGGTGAACTGGGTCACAAAGCCCAGACCCTTCCCATCAGGCAGACGTGTCCATTTCATAACGTTTCAAAATCCACTTAAATTCTGCTGGCTCCTTTGTGACTAGAGGGAGTGCACACATTTTGTGATGAGGTTTAAGTTGTTAAACTACTCTAGTCCTGTGTATTTAAATATTTATTTTCATAGGTGTGCACTCCTAGACACAGTGCCGCTCAGAGACATTCTACTTTTTTTTTTTCTGAAGCACTTTGTCTGTGCCATGATTTCTCTCTTCTCCAGCGTGGAGCTGGCCGTACACCGGAGCAGTCATCTCTCATAGATGAACGGGAACAAGAACCTCCATTCCACTCACTGAGTGTTGGACCTTGCCAAATAAATCCCAGGTCATACTGGTGCCTTGTCCTCAGATATCAATCTGACAGCAGCTGCAAATGTGCCTCAACTGTACGTTAATTCGCCTTGAATACACATAATAAATACTTTCTGTAAGGCCAAGTGGAGAGAAAATATAAAATATAACATAACATGAAGTGCATGCTTGCACTTTGAGTTTGAGATAGATGTGTTGTGAACGCCAGTAAAGCTTCAATATGTTTAGGTTGTGTTATCTCAATCTTAATGCAGTTGTAAAACGGAATAACAGCCATGTATATAACAGCAAACCTTTACTCATTTGTGCAAAATCACAGGTTGCAGCTTTTCAGCCTGCATTCTCCCAGCACTTAAAAGCACCCCTTGTTTTCTGCCGGAACTGTTTGAGAAAACTGAAGAGTTGCCAGATGCTCCGCAAACTAGCAAGGTGACGTTTGAGCCAACTCTTAATACTTTAATAGCAAAACAGCAATATTTCACACGCTGTGTTCTGATAGTAAAGCACTGAGGATGCAGAGAAGACAATTTACATTATTGTGGGATATTTCTTATGACATAAACATCTTAGGCCTCAGACCATTTCTGCTCCATGCTTCTACAGCAGTTAGGACGACAGCTTGATGGTTACCAGGGCTCTTAAGAATTCCATGGAAAACATGGGATGCAGATAACATAAAGCTGCCGTTTGATATGTGGGTATTTCAAATATTTTGAATAATTTATTGTTTTTCCAAGGCAGAAGATAAATGCAAACTCCCTGAATGAAGTGCAGCTTGAGAATTCTAAATAATCTTAAGTTAGCAGAAATTAATTAAGAAATGACGATTAAATATTCTATGTAGATTAATACCATTCTGTAACGTTCCCATTAAATGCTTATGACATTGTTTGCTTTAGATGTCAAAACATTATACACTGCAATATCCAATTCAAAATTGCATGTAAAAAATGGCGGCCTCTAAAAACAAAAGCGAAGACTGAAACCACATTTCCCACATGAAAATAATGGAAAACACTACATTCCTGCAGAAGTGTCAGGTTTTGAGCATATTTGTTTTCTAACGGAAAAACTATCGCACAGCTGGAGAAGACTATTTCTAATAGACATCCACGGTGTATATCCATGCTGAACAGCTTTCTAATAGATATAAAAGTCATCTTTGTCTCCAGTTTGAGCCAACCAGATTACACAGCGCTTAAAACCTACAGTTTCGAAGGTCGTCTTTACCAGATTCTAACACTACTAGAAAGCATTTAGTCTTCTTCAGTAATAAATGAAAAGAAAATATTAAGCAATGCATTTTGGGAATGTGATGCAGATAAAGCTAAATATAGCAGAGAGAGGGGTAATTTAGAAAATAAAACTCGCACATCATCTCTCTTCTGGTCAAATGTACCTCCTTCAAAACTGCTTGAAAACATATTTCTTCATGCATTACTTCACTATATGTACCATCAGAAATGACCTTGCTGTGGAAATGAAGTATAGCCAGAATTATCGTAACGGTGTCTGCTTTTAGCTTTGATAGAGAAATAATCAAGGGATTAATGAGGTTTTGATCAAAACATTGTTTCATTGAAGGATATGACATACAATAAACTTTAAGAAATTTTATGTCCACTCTGACTTGTCCTCGGCAAAGTATCAGGACTTTATGTATTTTTTTTTAATGACTCTTGCTTTCTGTCAAAGGAATAAGAAGGTTCTTCTGTAGTGTCCAAAGAAATTCTGCTCAGTATGTTGAAAAAAAAAAAAAGCCCTGTGTGAATAAATAGGAATTCTAAGGCAAAGTCATTGTAAGGTTTCAATTCAACTTTTTAAACTTCTAGAAGACTTTTGTGACATCTGCATCTTATATCTGTACTTTCAGTGAGGTAATTTCTTTGTCTTGGACTTCAGAATTTAAAGAAGCACAACAGCAGTCCCACCAAGTGTAACGGGAGAACGTGCAAGTCTGTACCTGGGGCCTAGGAGAGTGGCACTGTACTCCGCTACCACGCTTGGAAGCTACAATGCACAGACTTTTGGTGTCTTATGTTTTTCTGGAGAGACCACTGGCATGGATCTAAGGATACATACCGATGGAGGCCGGCACGAACTGACAGGTCTGTGTCTGCAGACAAAGGCCACGCTGAGCACGAATGAAAGCTGAGTCTGTGCCCTTGTACGCAGTCTGATATAACGTGATTCGGAGTTCTCTTCACTCTCAGTAGAGGGACTGGGGAAGAACACTCTCCTGGCCCATTCTTGTCCCATCTAATGTTTTTTCCACCAAGAGGAAAAAAAAATAAATAAAAGCTTTTTTTTTTTTTTTTAATCTATGTCCAAAATACACTTCCTTTCTCCAGAAAGAGATCTGTTTCTCCACTTATGAAAAACTATTTCATTATTCTCCCAAGACTGCCTTCAACACTCCACTGAAGAAGGATAAACCCACCTTCCTAATTTAACTGGTTTTATATTTCTTTTCCTTGTAATGTATTTTCTTTTTAAATAACAAATTAATGAACTTTTGAATAAGCCTTGTCATCTCTGTTTGTTTCATGAATGTAAAGAACACCCTCAAGTCAGTTAAGTTTCAGTTTGCTGTTCTCTTGACTAGACACCTGTCCTCTTTGAACATGCCAGAACAATTTTTTGCTTTTAGAAGTAAATTCCAGAATTGCTGACACAATTTACACTAAGTATGCCATCAATACCTTGAGAGGTACTTATGTGTTGCGTACGGGTGATATGGAAGTAAAGACAAAGGTTACACCGCAATCGTAATATTGCTGATGGAAAGTCAGTCTTCCTGTACGCCATCCTCCTCCGGTCTTGTAGACATAATATGTGAAAAACATCGTTAGCCTAATTTCTGAGTAATATACACCCTGATTTCTCCTGTTAATTATCTTGATGGAAGTTGTTCACAAAAATGTTATTTTCCTCAGAACAAGTGAAGTCCTTTTTCTTTTTAATAGATTAAATTATTGCAGCAAAATAATGTGAATCAAAGCAGTGAAACTACTACATTTTAATGTCCATGTTTAATGCAACTTATTTGGAAAATGTTGATATCATTTAAGGGTCTGTACATAGAGGTTCACAAAATCTTTAGTCAAGCTGCCAAGTCTAATCCAAGATCTATTTTTTTACAGACAACTCCTCTTCAGAGAGATTGTTGAATCTGTATTTGGGTTCAAGTTTTGCTTTTGTGTTATTTAAAACCTAGATTGATATTTGGCTGTGGGGAAAATATACACACTTTATAGTTTTTCATAAAAGTGCTATTGACCATTCTACAGCTCAGAGCACATGACTTCAGGAATTTCCATTGCATATATTTTCTTCAAAGCACAACAATCTAATGTCTGTTCATTAAAAATTACTTGAGTTTACCACCTCTTCATATCCTGCCCACAGTCCTTCCTCCTTTGACTACAGCAGATTTACAGAGGAGCATAAAAGTATGGGCTTGACTTTAAAAAACAGATATATGCCATTGTTACAGAAAATATTGTGGGAAAAATATTTAGTTTCTGAGTTTCTTTACTCATTTAGGTTAAATCTAGTGCATTTTTTTAGGAGCAGACTTCAAAACCCAGAATTATCGGAGTATATTTCTTTGCATTCCTAACACTTTCTGTAGAACTCATGTGGCATTGAGGTGTGCCTTGGTGGACCTAATTCATCAAATAGATTTTAAAATCCAATCAAATGAAACTAAGCAGTCTTGTTCCTTAGGGACATACAGTAGTAAATGAAACAGTGAAAAAAAAAGAGATAACAGCAGTCACAGGATTACACTGCTCTTATGCACACATGTATATAACATACAGAAAAGAAAATGCCTTGTGCAGTATGTATAGTAAACTACATCCTCAAGAGAGCAGCTGAACTGACTGAGAAAACAATGTTACCTGAAAGGTTGTAATTTGAGAAATAAGAAAAAAAAATATTTTAGATAGGAAGGAAATGTGTTTTTAAATACATATTTCCCTCAGAATGTACTTACACTACTGCGATGTAGGAAAGAAAAGTAGAGTCTGCATAACAGAAAAAGTAGATAGGGTAGCCAGCTGTAAAAATGACATTGAAAATATTGTCTAATAAGTAGTATCCTTTGTTCTCTTCCATGGGTTACCATAAACCTCACTGAGATCAAAGAGTACTTCAAAAAGGCCTAAGCTGTTTACAGGAGATGACAATTTCAGCAGGTTGACGCAGATAACAGCAAGAAACAGCACCTGTAACTCTTCAGAGCCAAGCTGATATTAACTACAAAAGGTGCGACTTCAGTATACAGCCAGGGACCAACGCCAGTGTCCCACAGCACAGTGCAAGCGAGAACGTCAGCGTCGGGATAAATGCAGTGTCAGAAACTGCTGACATCGGGAAAACAACTATCGGACCCGCCAACCCCTCGGTCAGTTTTACAATTGATATGAGGTGCTCAGAGCTGAGAGGCAGTCTGTTAAAATGTATTTGCTATCAGGAACCAAAGATTAAAACGAATTCGGCAGAAATTACAATTGAATTAAAAAATCCAAACGCACTTCTGCTGCAGAATCCAAGTGGCTCACACGTAAATTCTCTGCTGTAACACAAACTCCACGTAACACCCGTCTGGGATTTGCAAGGCAGGACGTTGTACCAGGCAGCAGGTGTATCTTGCAAAAGCAGCCCCTTGACCTTTGGGCTCTTCTGTCCCTTACCAGGTGTGTTGGCATTTCCCATTGGAGCGATGGCAATGGAATGGGGCTGAGAAGGGATGAAGAGTTACTGTGATTACAGCAAGACAGGTGTACAATTGACCCAAATTAGAAGAAAGCACTCGTAAATAACAGAATAACCATCTTCAACACCCAGCAGGAGCGCAGGCCGACCTATTTCAGGGGTTTTTCAGTGGTTTCTCTTTTTATCCTTTTTTTCTCTAAAGGCTACACAAACCAATCACACGTTTGAAATGAAATTACTCTTTTAATTATAATAGTTTGTTTTACTGATACAGATATACTCTCTCACTTGGCTAATTTTTTAGAATTTTTTGTTAATTATTTTATTACTCTTGGTCCCTTAAGATTGTCATATTAAATTTTCCTAGTCTCTGAAGTAATTAATATTGTAATTAAATCTTGGTTAAAGGTAGTTCATGGCCAAATGGTGCTCATTTCTTTCAAGCATCTGGTTGCCAATTCAACTTTTAGTTTGCTGTCTTTGATAATTCTTTGACCCTGGAGCTCTTAGTGGCTATTCACATGAGAAGATAAGACGCGGAGAACAAAACTACAGACAAAGCCAATCAGGCACTAAAATTCTGATGGCTTTTACCACACCTTACTCTCCTCTCCTTCAGAATAATCACGAAGATATAGAAGTGAAAACAGGTGGAGTTAACTAAAAAAGCCTGTTCATTGCAGCGAAGGGACTGCAAATTACATTAACAGTTAGATCTTGTCCTCCTTAATCCCACGGCTCTCTGTGGTAGTTTCAAGTAAAGCAGAAGTCAGCCCTACCTGGCATACGTATTCATGAAATTAAAATGTGAATACCTAAGTTTTGCAAGAGCTAGTCACGCAGATGCTGAGGAACACTTGCCACATGAGCGCTGAGTTTTTGTCATGCCGTAATGGTGTCACGCAATCCGATTCACATTGCATCCTGGAGAGGAACACATCAGGACAACAGGAGAAGCCATGAGAAGAAGGGACACAGATTGTTCCATAACAAGGGGGGTGCAAGGAGAGGTCTGGTGAGAGCTGCCATGGGGAAGGAGCTGATGCGCAGTCAACCTCAGAGACAGAAACAGGCCTGGGAGAGCTCTGCTGGAGGCTGGCACGGAGAACCACTGCTGTACACAGAGCATGTGTCCAGAGGATTTGGAGATGAATGAATGAAGAGAGGCGCTGCAGAGAGGCAGGATATAACAGAAGTCATCAGAAATGAATGAGCAGAAGATATGGACTAAGGAGATAAGCCAAAGCACCCATCCCCGCTCAAGTATAGTCCTTTCCAGAGCCTGAACAGAGCTCACCTGTCAAAAAAGAATACCCATAGAAAATTGGGTAAAGAGTTCAGTATTCCACCGTTTTCTCCTAGGAGTGTAAATTAGAGGGACATAGTATAATCTTCTTTTCTACTGTGGCTGAAAGACTTGGAACATACTGTGAAATCAGTGTACGCGTTCTCGGAAAACTGCTACGACCTGAACTAGAGCAGGATGACATTGTCCTACACAAGTTCAACAAATGACTGCACCTTGCCCATACTCACAGGGACATAACAGAGAGGGAGGTAGAACGGGCTCCCACCTCCAAGATGATCCATGCAGACCATAATTACCTCAATTTAGGTAGCAGGGTACAAGCCAGATGTACGGCTCTGGCACCAGTGCTACCTCCCAGATGAAAAGGAGGGGATCACTTCTTCCACGTTAGGCATTAATGGTCTATTATTTTCGAAATACTGGGAGCCTAAAGCAGTCTGCAGAACTGAGCACTCACAGCTTTCACTACGGTCAGTGAAGGATCTGCTTGGGGGCCGGGGGAGAAACTCTAAAAGGGTCCTAAATGTCTTAAATGTAAGAGTCAGCATTATTGGATATTTCTGATTTATAACTCCTTAATTTACAAGATATAGGTATCAGCTTCTTGAATTACAGAGGGACTGGAAAAATGCATCAAAATTAGCAAAAAACTTAATCTTTCTATTGATGAACATCTCAGAGATTAATAATTCTGTCTTGACAGCAAAGTTTGAAATAGCATGCAGTAAATAAACTCAGATACACATATAGATCAATAAGATGGAAGGTAATCAGTGTTGTGTTGTAAGCGAGCCACTCTTTGGACTAAGTAAAACAGCCATTCTAATGAAAAAATAGTATGAAGTGACAGCCTGGCAGGTGAGGTTTTTGACTCTCCATAATTGCAAGTGTTTATGAAAAGGCTAGATAAATACTTTTTGAGAGATACACAGCACAGCTGATTTAATTTTGGGCCCAAGACAAAAGTTAGGGGAGATCAAGACCTCCCCCAGTCCTATGATTTTGTGATTCAAGACTGTGTTCTAATGCCTACAGACAAGTAGGAAAAAATAAAAATGTATGGGCAACTTTTTTCAAACTTTTGCTAACTCCTGACTGTTTGACTTCACGTAAAAAATGTTATTTAAGTCCCAAGTCTATTCCTTAATAGAAAAGCATCATTATTAGGCAAATGCAAACCCACATGTTGACAGTCATCCTGCATACATAAGTAGAAAGATACTGACGGATATTTAAAAATCCATATTTTCCTCCAAGCAATTTTAAAATGCAAATTGCACATTTAGCTGGAATGTTTGCTGTCTTAACAATATCAAAATATTGCATATGTACGTATGCACAGAGCAAAGCCTCCCAAGTGTAAGTAAACCATCTGCAAACACTGAGGACTCATATATTCCAATACACACAACTTTAAACTTTTAGAAGAAAACATTTTGTGATCTGGTCAGTCGCAGATAAAAATACTACCGCCATTAATTTTCTTATTTTCAAATAACTGTAAAAATACGAACAACAC